>CM047810.1:21100848-21693512 GCA_026214975.1 Gentiana macrophylla
GCACCAATCATCTTGTTGCGTAATCTTAATCCATCTGAAGGCTTATGCAACGGAACACGATTAGTTTGCAAAAATCTTAGTCGGAATGTCATACAAGCTGAGATTTCTTTAGGAGACTTTGCAGGAAATCAGGTTTTCTTACACAGAATCCCACTTCAACCTCCAACAAATGAAATGTATCCAGTTCCTTATAAGCGTAAACAATTCCCAGTAAGGCTATGCTTTGCGATGACAATAAACAAAGCTCAAGGTCAAACATTAGACTGTGTTGGTATTTATTTAAAGGAACCCGTGTTCTCTCATGGACAACTTTATGTTGCATTGTCACGTGCGAAAAAATCATCGTCTATAACAGTACTTCTTAGGAAAGACTGTAACGATAAAACATCAGCACTTGAAACCAAAAATATTGTGTACAAGGAAGTACTTACACATTCATAGAGTATGTATCATAAAGAAGGTATTTTAACACTACAAATCTTATTTTATTTGCTTGTTTTTTTACAGTTACTTTTTTTGTGCTTCTTTTACTTTATGTTGTTAAATTGTACTGTATATCTATTGTTTTAACCATACAAGATCATCTTTTAGATTCAGAATATTTAGCCTATTTGTCAAGTAGAACAAATATTGATCAATCCATTACATGCTCTTTCACACAGTCAGGCAGTATGTCAATTGTAGCAAGCAGAAAACTGTTTGATGTCTTGGAAATCAACCGAGAAAGTAAAGACTGGACTGTTAGAGTACAGGTTGTTGAACGCCATCGTGAACAGACTGGGAAAGGCAATTATGGAAGACCAGGGAAACGATATAGGCGTTATGTATTGGTTGATGAAAAGGTATTTACAGTTTTCATGTAACGTTATCTGCGTTTTTTACACTAAATTATATTTTGATCTTATAATAAATATGTTCTTATATTCTTTATAAAAATAAACAGGGAACCAAATTTTCAGGGATCGTGTATGAAAACGATATTCGCTATTTCGAGCGCACTCTACTTCCATTTAAGCGCTACGACGTTTCCAATGCTGGATTACTTGATGCTGTATCTTTCTTCAAACTGGGGCCTTATGCATTCACGTGGGTTTTTGACTACAACAAATTGATCGAACCTGTTGACGAACAAATTCCCCCATCGCTGCCACTGACATACCCTACTCAAGATTTTTCAGACTTCTTTAGGCATGCAGATGTCGAAAGCTATTTCAGTAAGAAATCTTCGTATTTGATAAATCTTCAGATTTATTGATTGCATGATCTTATAGACTATACGCGAAATTGTTCACAGATGTGAAAGCTCTTGTAATCCATGCAATGCCACGGAGGCAAGTGAATAAGAATTCGTCTCAGCGTGAGATAGTTATTATCGACCAAAGGTAATTGACGTTAACAGATTTTAAACGCTATTCATTTTTTTTTTATTTGTAATTCATATAGTGACTGAGTTTTTATTTCACGAAATCTGCTGAATCATGCATAGATACTTGTTTAACTGAATATTATCTATACATCATCATATAATAGATATTTATCACTATACAGATAAACATTTCTTCTGTTTTTTTTCTTCCCCTTCTTTTCTAAACTGTTTCATGCCAAAAACAGGAAGGTTCCAATGATAATGACATTGTGGGATGATTTTGGAGATGTTGAAGGGCTTCAATTAGCACATGCTTTACCTGGTATCTCGCTAATTGTTGCAACGAATGTAAAAGCAACAACATTTCACGGTAAATATAGACACTTGCAACTAAGTAATCTTCAATTAGTCTATTATTTCTTATGTACCACTGACTTAAAACCTGCACTTTTGTAGGGCTGTCTCTCTCAACCCGCAAGTACTCATACTTTTTGATAAATCCCCCATTGACTGATAAGGCTACTATGTTAGGATGGTAAGTATGATCATATGCAATAGGTATGTCGTTATACTTTTCGATTATAAATAAGAAGTTACATTACATTGTTTATGTTAGGTATTCTGAAAACATAGATGAAATAAACACAATGCTGAAAAATGAAAGTTACAGAGATGCTTCTGTGTTATACCCACCACCTGCTGAATCGGATACAATCAGTGTGACTGAAGCTAAATCTGCTCTTTCATTGGTAAGTGATATATTATATAGGTTCTTTGTATCATGTCTTCTTTTATCTTCCAGTAAAGATTTAATTTATGCAACAAAACATTGTATCTGCTTTATTTACATATATAGAGAAAGACAGCTTGGGTTATTGGCAAACCAAGGTTCGTACCTACCGGCCAAAAGTACTGGATCAATGCTTGTCAGTCGTGCAAGAAAAGACTGGATATTCCTATGGAATGGGTTATACAGTGTTCCAAATGCGGTCAGTCAAGCGGTGTAGAAGTCAGGTTTGTTGATATAATTACTTATACTTATATGAATTTATTCTTTATGTGTTCGTACACTACTTTAATGTTTTCTAATCAAATTGATTTAGGAGCCGGATACCAATACTCTTGACTGAAGGTGAAGATGTGCTCCCTGTGACTTTAAAATCACCAGATGTGGAAATGCTTACACACATCACTCCACAACAGCTGAAAGATTCTCATGAATTTGTGAGTTTCTTCACATATCGCAATGTACAAATACACACAACATTAATCGTTCTTATAGGCTATAGCTGCACTAATGTTTTAGGGCCTTGAAGTTGAAAAAGAACTGAAGATAGAGTTAGAGAAACTGACAATTGCATGTTTCCTGAAGAAGCAAGAACTAAAGGACCAGGCAGGCTCATCTGTTCAGCCTGTTCGATATGCAGCAATGAAAACATACAATGCTGTTCATGTGAAAAAAATTGTTGATCCTCATGCTCTACTAACCAAGATGGATGTGAAGGGTGATGACCCAAATGAGAAACAGTTTTTTACCCCAACTACAGCTAAAGTGCTGAAACAGATAGAAGATGAACATGTTGTTGGACAAGCTTCTAAGTCCAGCCCATCTGCCAAAAGGAACCTTGACTTTGTTTCTCCAACTATGAAGCCTGAGAAAGCAGGAAAAAATGCAGCAGGTGAGTCACAGGCATCCAATGTTCTTCATGAAGCACCTTCAGCTGGTAAGAATGAGCAAGGTCCAGTGAAGAAAAACAAAGAGCAGCTGGAGCGTAACTAACTGACTCATGATCAAAATAACCTACAAAAATTTGTTTTTGCTTGTAGGAAAACAGAATCATTTGCTCTCTTTTCTAACATGTTTTGTAAGGTATTACAAAGCATTACACATTTTCTTATGTGCAATGCTTGGTAATATAAATACTATATTAGCTGCATAACTTATTTTGCTTCTGCTTATCCTGTTGTACTGATACCTAAATTCCTCTTTTTTGCTTCTCCTTCTACTGTTGTAATGCGGACCAATATGTATCAGTTTCATGAATCAAGGTATTTATGCTATGTTTCATAATTATCTGCATCTGAACTGCTTTGTTCTTCCATCTGCATAATGTTATCATTTTTATTTTTTTACAGGGCATCGGGCTGCCGTGCCTTGCACGGCCGGCATTCACTAGTATATATATATATACTACAACAAAAATAAAATAAGAACAAGAAGAAAGAAAATTGGCCGAAAAGCAGGGGCAGCATTCTATTGGATCATTCAGTCTATTTATAGGCAAGATAGTTAAGGCCGGATCGATCCGGGAAAGGGCCGGATCGATCCGGTGTAATCATTACATTCATCTCTCCTTAATTTCCAATTTTCGGATATAAATTATATATTTTGGAATAAAACTTCTAAAATTCATATCTCGAGTTCTGGATCTCCAAATAACATGATTCAAGAAGCATCGGAAAGCTCTCGGAAAAATCTACAACTTTCATGAAGGACTCTTCTTCAGAAAATGTCGTTTTAATGAGCCATTCGTTTGTCGAAGATATTTCTCGATTACCACTAAATCAAATCGATTAGCCACTTGACCACTTGACTTAATGATACTTGAGTTGTAGAAGTCCGATTGACGTGATTCAAAATGTGTTGGAAAGCTCTTTCAAAGATCTACAACTTTCATTAAGGACACTTCTTCAGAAAATGCCGTTTTAATGAGCCATTTGTTCGTCGAAGATATAATTCGTTAGTGGTACTACTAACCACTTAGCCACTTGACCACTTAAGTTAGTGGCACACTCTTATATCCCTAAAAATACCTCTTTTAGGTTCTCAAAGCGTGTCATTACTCGGGATTTTGGTCAACCTATAATTCTGCAATAAACCACCAAAATACCAAACGTAAATCCGACACGACACTCCGGTTACTAAACCGGTACAAAAACTAATAAAAACACGATATTTATAAAATACTTACTACTTATGCATTTAGATAAATCTAATGAATTAATGACTCGAAATGATATATAAGTGCTCAAAATGGTATCAGAAGTGGGGTAAAATGTTATAATAATAACAGTGAATTTTTCCGTCATCAATTACCTTATTGGACTTGGACCCTCTCAACCCTCGCCATCAATGCCTTCACAAAATCAATCACAATTGTCAGAAGCATTGTTAAAGAGTCGGGACAAAAGCATCACCAACTTGAAAAGGAAAGTCAAGGAGCAAAATAAGCAATGGAAAGATGCTTTTGCGGCGGTCATCGGAAGTCTCACAGCTGCTCAGATTCCAAACCTAACAATGCCGAAGATAAGCCTTCCCGATGAAGATGAAGATGAAGATGGAGATGAAGATGAAGATGAATACGATGTTGGGTTGGACGATTATGACTAGTAGACTACTTTAAACCTTGCTTCTCTTTAATTTTTAGTGACGACGATATATAACTTTTTAGTGAATGATCCCCTCTTCTATTGTGATTGCTTTGCTTATTATTGGTGAAAAAAACTGGTATAGTTTACAATTAGCATGGGAGGCCATGCAAAAACAAAATCCTGATTTTGTGGGAAAAATTATTTTTAAGGACGACAGGCGTCCCAAAAGAGCGGCACAAGAAATTATTAACCAGCAAAATAATAAAATTCAAAAATATTAAAAAAACATTTAAAGGGATGACACTTCGTCCCAAAAGATAGTTTGAAATTTTTAAAAACATATTTAAAGGGACGACTTACGTCCCAAAAAACACAGCAGTTTTTTGTTTTAAAAAATAAAATTATATTGTAATAAAATTTATTTCAAAAAAATTTAATTAAATTCCTATTTAATGGGACGACCATCGTCCCTAAAAAGAATGCCACGTCACGCGTTGAAAATTCAATCTTTGACTGTTGCCACGTCAGCATCGTATTTTAAGAGACGACGCGTCGTCCCGAAAAATATTTCCGTCTCTTTTGGGACGAACCTAAAGGAACGACTTTTTCGCGACGGGTTGTCGTCCCTTTAAATATCTTTTGGGACTTTATGTTTTTGGGGACGACTTTTCGCTGTCACAAAAAATGAAATTTCTTGTAGTGACAGCCACACCCATCCCATGTACAACTCGTACAACTCAGCTTCCCCACTCGTGTTTCCGATCACTTTATCAGCACTAGTCTATTATTCCGGTGGTAGAGGGGAGGAAGAGGAGGAGGTGGTTGTGAAATTGATGGTGATGAAGGTGAGATTGATGGCCCAGCAAAAGGGATTATCCAAAATTGGAAATTGAACACACGTGTAAAGAAGGAAAAAAGGCGTCTTCGTTGAAATTGAAGGACGTCAAGAAAAAGCTGGTGTTTCCGGAGAGGTGGAGGAGGAGGAGAAGAAGAAAAAAGAAGAGTGATGGTGAGGTAATGAATCCAAGTTGTTTCGTGTGTTTTAAGAGACATTCCACGTTGGATTCTTTCGGTGATTCTCCCCAAGTGATCTAATAGTCGGAGTTCGGTTATGGGATGTTGAGATCCTTTATGGAGAAGAATGGTTTTTATGACAAGGATTGTAATCCCCACTTGGATGATGAATAACACACTCTAAAGGAATATTTTTGGTCTCTTCGAATTTGTAAGTATTGCTCTACATAGTTCATTGTTGAATGGTTTAATGTGGGGATTTCATGGACAATCGAAACAGCAAAGGAATTATGGGTGGCGCTGGACAACAAGTATCGCATTGAAGAGGCAAGCAATCAGAAATTTTTGATTGCTAACTATTTCGATTACGAAATGACTGCAAGTAAGTCTATTCTTACTCAAGTTCACGATTTACAATCTATTGTTACTAATCTTAAAAATGATGAGATAACTTTGCCTGAAGCATTCCAAGTTGGAGCAATTATTACTAAATTACCAACTTCGTGGAATGGCTATAAAAAGAAACTGAAACATGATGAAACTAAGCACACTTTGGAATCCCTCATGCGTCATCTACGTATTGAGGAAGACTCTCAAAAGCGAAAAATTGAGCAGGAGGTGAAAAAGCAAATATGGTTACGGGCATAAACCAGGAAATAAAAAGCGCAAGAATTTTTTGAAGGAGATCAAGAAGAATCTTCTAGAGAAAAATTCGGAGGTGATTTTTATTCTTGAAGAAACCTGGTCACACCGCTCGTGAATGCCGAACTCGCATAAAAGACGAAAAAGGCAAGAATGACAAGTCGACAAAAGATCATGTCAATGCTGTTGATGGCAATGATGATCAGAAGTTTGTAGCGGTTGTGGAGGAAGCCAATTCTGTTGGAATTGATGAAGGGTGGTGGCTAGATACCGGTGCTACAATCCATGTAAGTAATAACCGATCCGAGTTTAAGACTTACAAAGAAAGTACTGATGAACGTACGGTGAAAATGGCAAATGATGTGCAAGCCAAGGTTATTGGTATTGGCGAAGTGGAACTCAAATTCACTTCGGGAAAGACGTTAACATTGGCTGAAGTTCTTCATGTTCCTGAGATGACAAAGAACCTGATTTCTGGAGATCGTCTCAATAAGGCTGGTTTTCAGATGGTGTTTGAATCTGATAATTTGATTGTAACTAAAAACAATATCTTTGTTGGCAAAGGGTACTCTTGTAATGGCATGGTTAAGATGAATGTAATGAAAAATAACTTTGCTTATGTTGTCGATTCTTCGACTTTGTGGCATGCTAGATTAGGACACGCTAATTATAAATCTGTCAAGAACATGCATAAGTTTAGGCATAATTCCTAAATGTACGTATGACAATGTGGGAAAATGTGAAATATGTGTTCAATGCAAAATAACATGTAAGCCATATAAGTCTGTTGTTCGCACATATGAATTACTTGGTTTGGTACATTCTTATGATAATGATCCTGTCATATATTCAGAAGCCATTTCCTCTCGTGATGTTGTTTTTTGGAGAAAAAAAAAAGCCATCAACGATGAAATGAGTTCTATCATGTCAAATCAGACATGGAAATTGGTTGATTTGACAAGTGGTTCTAAACCAATTGGTTCTAAATGGATTTTCAAAATAAAGTTGAACGCAGATGGTTCGATTAATAAGTATAAATCTCGCCTAGTAGCGAAAGGTTTCAAACAACGTCAAGGAGTAGATTATTTTAATACATACGCTCATGTGGCTAGAATTTCATCTATCCGTGTGTTGTTATCTCTTGCATATATTCACAATTTAGTTGTTCATCAAATGGATGTTAAAACGGCTTTTCTAAATGGTGATTTGGATGAAGAGGTATACATGGAGCAGCCTGAGGGTTTTGTTTTACCCGGACAAGAGAAGAAAGTTTGTAAACTAGTGAAATCACTTTACGGATTAAAACAAGCCCCTATGCAATGGCATGAAAAATTTAATAAAGTGATGTTGGCTAATGGCTTCAAAGTTAATGAAGCGGATAAGTGTATCTATTCTACGTATAGAAATGGTTCATGTATTTTGATTTGCCTATATGTGGATGATATTCTTATCTTTGGGCCAAACTTGGAATCAATAAAAGAGACCAAGAAATTGTTGGAATCGAACTTCGATATGAAGGATTTGGGGGAAGCAAATGTAATCTTAGGGATAAAGATAATGAGGAAAGTTGGATTTATATCATTAAATCAATCTCATTATCTTGAAAATATCCTTAAAAGATATGGTCATATGGATCATAAGCCAGCATCTACACCCGTTGATCCTAGTATCAATTTAATGAAAAATACCGGTAGATGCTACGTCCAGCTACAATATGCAAGTGTGATTAGAAGTCTTATGTATACCATGCATTGCACAAGACCAGACATTGCATATGCAGTTGAATTGTTACGTCGATTTACTAGTAATCCAGAAAAGAACATTGGAACACAGTTTCAAGAGTTACGAGATATTTAAAAGGAACAATCGATTACAATTCTGAAGATCGTGGTTTTCCGCCGTTCTTGAAGGATATCAATGATGCAAGTTGGAATAACATAGAATCGAATTGTAAATCCACAACGGGATGGGTTTTTACCTTAGAAGGTGCAATCTGTTTCTTGGTGTTCTAAGAAACAAACTTGTGTCTCAGATTCGACTATGTTAGCGAGAATTTATTGCATTAGCAGATGCAAGTAAAGAAAGTCGAATGGATAGGAAATTTATTAAGCGATATTCCATTATGGGACAAGCCATCCTCATTTGTAATGATTCATTGTGACAATCGGACTACTTTATATTCGATGAGCAAGTAAGACTTACAATGGTAAGCAGCGACACCTTAGTGCGAGACATCGATCTATTGTGGGGATTACTTAAGCAAGGAGTAATCACGATTGACTATGTAGAGTCAAAGAGCAATCCAGCGAGATCCTTTCACAAAAGGATCGCTAGAAAAAGGATTGCAATAACATCGAAAGGAATGGGATTAAGGTCTATGAAACATTAGTTAGCTTTAACGGGAACCCTACTCATGTTTTGAAAAATAAACAGAGTTCAAAGGGTACAAACAAGTTAAAGTCTAACAAGATCAGGCTATTAGAGTATTTAATAGATCCCATTCATAAAAATCTCTAGTGTGAGTAATTCTTGCATGGTAAAGGTTGAAATTACGTTCTTAATAAGATTCTGTCATTGGGAAAAGTGACTCGTGAGTATCACTTTAAAAGAACTTACCTATGTGAATGTGAAAGTCAGGCCGCTTTCTATGAGATTTAGACCGTCTCTAAAGCATTCATGAATCTCGGGATGTACGTATGGCCATTAATGCGTTGGAATGAAGAGACTGTTTTAACGGAATAGTATGTGTGATAACTCCGGTAACATCATGATAGGGTCCTTGGTTCAAGATTTATTCACCACAGCGCCCTGATGTGACTTTGAGTTGTTTACACTAAGTGGAAGTTCAAAGGCAAAGCTACTTTCATTTATGTATGATTTCCTACAATGATGCTTAGTCCGTGTCTGCATGAACTACGGTGGCTTGATCCCAAAGCGGTACATAGCAAATACTTAGGTGATCTGGCCGCTTTTACATACAATTTTTTTTTTTGGTGAAAATATAGGGGCAGCCGTGGGTCGAGGGGGCTCGGGGGCAACGCCCCCGAAACCTAAACGAACCTATGCGAATGACACACCTCTTCATAGAAGGGATTTCTCATTGGGACACACCATTTCGGTAGTGCATGTTCATTGGGACACATCTTTTGAAGACGAACTGGTTTGTTCTTTCGTGAAGAGGTACAATATCTTTTCGTTATCTATATATAGACATCAGATGCATTCGAAAATATGAAGTTTTTGTCATAAGCATCATCAGCGCAAAAACGTATTGTGTCTCTAAGTTGTACTCCATTGAATCCTGAGAGAGATCTAAAACATCTTTTTAAAGAAACGATTACGTGCCTTGGAAAATCATTCAATTCTGTTCGTTTTATCACATATTTTCTAACATCTTCGAATTTGCAAGTATTGCTCTGCATAGTTCATTGTTGAATGGTTTAATATGGGGATTTCATGGAAAGTACAAAAAAAAGAAAATTGTGCTTTTCGATTGAAGTAGAAAGTTATATTTCTTACAACTAAAAAAAAATTTGGACTTTTCCCTCTTTCCCTAAAAATTGAGTCCTTCTTACAACTAAAAAAAAAAAAAAAAGATGTGTCATATTTCTTTATTTTGGGTCAAAATTTGGACTTTTCCCTCTTTCCCTCATTTTTTATTTGGTTTCTAGTAGTGTAACAATTTTGTAACCGAAGACTTACAGATTTTCTATAGTTGGTTTCACCGTGTGTATGGTTTGATCTCCCATGCTTATGAGTTTTTTATTTAATGCATGCAGTCGTCTCGTTTTCAGGTTGTGAGCTTGGCTTCCGGGGCAGGTTGTTACGGCTTAAGGACTGTGTTAAATACTTAGCTCAAAGCATTTTAACTGTATTTCTTCACATCAACGATAAAATGCAACTTATAAGCATTCAATCTCCATTTTCTGGGCACATGAAAACAAAACAAAACAAAAACAAAAACAAAACAGTGGAATTGGGAATGCAAAACATATCAAAGTTACACCTCATACTCACTGAAGCTGGAGCATGGGCTTCATCAGGAACCACAACAGAAGATGGAAATCTGGACAATGCTATACACAACGATTCTAGTTTTGCAGGACCATTACTACTGAAGGATCTAATAATGACAAGAATTCCTCAATCCTGTTTTGAATTGAGAAACCAACCACAATCGATCGATGTATGATGCAGAATAGGTCCGTTCTACAATTCATAGCCAAAAACGAGTTGGGTAAGTATTAGAATGATAACATCAAAAGCTCCACGGTGAGAAAAACGAGTCATAAACCGCAGGCCTACTACACATTTTTGTTCTTTTTCAGTTTATAAGGTGGCCATTGTCCCTTCTTCCTCATGCGACGCTTCCTGACAAGTTTTTTCCTACGCATCCTGATGTTCTTGGCAAACTTCATTTTCATCTTATGCTCAAGCTTCAGCTGCAGCTTGGGTTCTTCCAGGTGAAGGTTCTCAAATGGGATGTTTTCTTCATCTGAATCTGAATCTAAGAGAGACACTGGGTCACCTGTACCTGATCCTTCAGATGACGCCCGAACAATCAAGGCATACCGTCCTTTCCGTGCTTTGCATCCAGAAGGTGATTTTGGATTTATGCTGAAGCTGTTCCTAAGCCTTGAGACTAACAGAAAGGGCGATTAGCATGCATCTTTATTTAAATACATTAACCGGGTAGTTTCATAGTTATGCTACGGGATTCGGATTAGCCCAGAAGGAAAGTTAAAAAGCAACATAGACAAAGGAAAGAAGAAAATACACTTTATATGTTCTTTCAACTATGACAAGCACATTATTCTATAGACTATTCTAGTGCAGTTGGATTTGCAAGGAGGCCAAGTTAATAACTGCACCGGTTCTTATCACCCCATTTTAGAAGCTCAAAACATAAAAGACGAAATTTTGCAAAAATTGTTGACTACCCTGGATATGATGGGAAGAGTTTGGGTGAAATCGCAACAGACTCACAAACTCAAACTGATTGCTCTCAGTCCCAAAAACATGTATTCAAACACCACTACCCCTGCACACACACACAAGAGACACGTAAAAACAGCTATCAATATAGTACCTTACACATCCCAATTAGGGCGGGAAGGCTGCCGTTACACTTACACATCCCAAACATTAGGGGATGACAGCTTGGAAAATGCAACACTAAGATTTCAATATATAATCCCCCCTCACTAGAAAGAAAAAAGAAAAATAAAAGAGGCAAAAATCAATGCGGTTGGATTAAGGAGGCGATGTTAATATTCACTTTCGGAGCTGAAAACTTAAATGACAGAATCATGCTAATATCCTGGGTATGATGGGTAGACATCGGGCTAAATCACAACAGAATCTTCCAAATGATACTGGTTGTGGTTGCTCTCAGTCAAAACACATGTATTCAACCATCAACCACCACCACCACCACCACCACCACCACACACACGTGAAATCAGCTATCAATACCTTGCCAAAATCCAAGTTGCATCCCCAATTAGGGCGGGAAACACATGTATTCAACATCCCAAACATTAGTTGGAAAAAGCAACTGTACGATTTCAACCTAAGAAACAGGCGGAAATCGGTGACGCCGTTGGATTAAGCAAGGCAAAGAACAAACTCTAGCTAACTCAGTTAGAAGCTTACAAGATAAATCGAAGAAAGAAAGAAAATATGCTGGAAATTAATACAGAAAGAGGTAGAAACTGAATCGGCATTATAGCGCACTTACACGAGTGAGAAGTAAGGGAAAGAGTCGGTTGCAATGGTGCCGGAGACGAAGCAATAAGAGTAACTGAGGGAGTGACGGCGTCGGCTCTGAAGAATCCGACCTCCATCCTTCCTTTCTTTCCTTTCGGAATTTCAGTTGTAAGATGGTTGCAGTTGCACTGAACACACTCGATTAGGAGAGATTTTATGGTGCAACGATCGTAGGAAGGTTATATCAAGTGACATACATTAGAGCTTCTCATTTTTACTCTCTTTCCTATAATACATTTTTATCGTGTGTGAGAAGTTAAAAATAAGTAGTTATAATACATGGCACTTGATAAAACCTTCTTACAACGGTTGTATTTTAAAATTTCACCTCAATCAGAGAATAAACCACTTATTTTGATGCAAGTCCAGTTATAAATGAAAGAAACAGGCAAAATTTGCAATTTGCAACTTGGAATTTCAAAAAACTAATAATACCACAAAAAAACCAATAATAATAGTAATAATTATGGGCATAAAATGACAATGTCTTAAGGGTATTTTACATGATGCCATTAGATGGACACATCTCAACCATACAATTTATTCAAATCTAGACACAATTTTTGAAACCAAAATCTAGACACATGAATATACTGTTGTTCAAGAGAAATTCTTACTCGCACTCTCCTTATATGCATTGTTTCGTTGGATAAGCGATATGAGCACAAGAAGACAAATTAATATTTGTCTTCTTACGCACATGTCGTACATCCAACGGATAGTTTATACGAAGACTTTCCGGGTAAGAATTTCTCATTGTCCAAGGTCTATATTCGGGTCTTGAATGTTGGTGCCCAAAGTCAATGATGCGTTCAATCATCAGACATTTTAGGACTACATTAATCAAAAGGTATTTAATCATGCGAGGAAAGGTGTAGAATCCTTCTTAGGTTGTGAGGTGGATGGCCCCTATTTTCTAAAGGGAAACTTGAGGAACTATGTCTGAAAAGTAAATGTTTGGAAAAAATATCTGCGCGACGCACGCGCGCAAGGCGTGCTGGCAGCGCATCTGTCTCGGGTGGTCATGCGTGCTCGCGCGACGGCGTCGTCTGCGGCCTTGTCGTCGGAAGTTAGACATATTTTTTAAATATTTACTTTTCATACATATTTTTCCAAGGTTTTCTTTTCGGGCATATTTCTTCAAGTTTTTCTTTCTAAATTCCCTGCCTTGAATCAGCTTAATAGAGAGAATGAGGTGGTGGATCCTAATGAAGCAATCCTTAAGGAGAAAATTAAGGATTAACAACCTATATATTGGAATTTTATCTATGTTTATAGGACCAAGATAGATAAGGCAAGACCTTCGGATAGGTCTCCCCCCCACCGGCTATAATGTTACTTTTCCCCGTTTTCGGTCAATCTGCCCAAAAAAAAGGGAAGCAAGGACATTAGCCGACTGAAGGTTAAGTTTAACGACCCTCTTCTCGTGGCCCATTTTAGGAAAAATGGGTAAAGTGTGTTAGCTTATGAGTTTGTAATAGGTTAGCAATTAAAGAATAGTGCTTTGTAAAGACTCACTCTCCTTCTCCCAACCTTTCATCACTGTTGGTGTAGAGTTCTTCACATTTTGGATTGAGGTTTCTACTAGTTAGTTAGGGTTGTTGAGGTTCTTCAAGTTTCCATGAAAGTTTGTGAACCTTAAGTAAGATTTTTTGAAGGCCAACCAATAGAGTTACCGATTTGTATAGGATTCATGCTCTACTTTCGGGTATGTTCTTTGCTCTATTTTTGGGTACCGCTCCGACATCATATGATAGTTACGCAATTTTCACTGCTGAATAAGAAAACTTTATTCTCGACTTCATATTGTCCATGTTGTCACCATCTTTTCAAATAGATGGACTTATACAAACTAAACCCTTTTTGTTTTCACTACGAATAAGAAATTTTTATTCTCCGCTTCACATTGTCCGTGTTATCACCATCTTTTCAAATAGATGGACTTCTACAAACTAAACTTTTTTTGTTTGCATGCTAGTTCTTGCTCCAGCATGAAAGTTCCATTTCAGGGAAGGACGACGTAAGGTAATATGATACTTTCTGTTTTGTCGAGCCCTGCTTTGGTCTCTGGTTTGATGGTTGTACTTGCTAAAAATCCGGTACATTCCGTTTTGTTTCTCATCCCAGTCTTTCGCAACACTTCTGGTTTACTTCTTTTGTTAGGTCTTGACTTCTTCGCTATGATCTTCCCAGCAGTTCATATAGGAGCTATAGCCGTTTCATTCCTTTTCGTTGTTATGATGTTCCATATTCAAATAGCGGAGATTCACGAAGAAGTCTTGCGCTATTTACCAGTGAGTAGTATTATTGGGCTGAATAGGAAAATTTTATTATCTACTTCACATTATCCGTGTTATCCACCATCTTTTCGGATTGGTAGACTTTTACAAGCCAAAACCTTTTTTAATCGAGAAATGTATTACCAAACAATTATCCGTGTTATCCACCATCTTTTCGGATTGATAGACTTTTACAAGCTAAAACCTTTTTTAATAGAGAAATGTATTACCAAACAATTTGAGTTGAATCGAGCATTAATTTTATTTAGTCGAACATACTTCAAAATTTACAAATTTGAGTTCCAACCTAAACTTGACATAGAAGGATCTCAAGTTTGATCATGGACTCCTTCAAAATTGAGTTAAATTGCTTATTTTGATTTAATTAAAAAGTCTTATCCTAAAAGAATATTGGCAAATAGTCTTTATATATATATAACTTTAAGCTAATATGCTAAAAGAAAATTTATTTACTAAACAAAACATTAAAATTTTCAAACGCAACTCAAAATTAACAATACTAAAACATAAAATCTAAATAAATTAATCTAATGCATACAAAATTTCACATGAATTTTAAGTTTGAGCAAACGATCTAAGCACCAGAATATTCCAGATTGACTCATTTAGTATTTGATAAATATTAGCGTTAAGTCCATTTCGAACTCAAACCATATTAATCAAACACTATATCCAAAATGTCTGCCCTTAATAATTGCATACAATAGGCCGGCCTTGCACATTTCCAAATTCAAATTATTCAGATTTTAAACTCAAGTCAACCCCCACCACCACCACCACCACCACCACCACCACCCACCCCACCAAATCAACAGCAAATGTCAAACGATGTCCACACGATATGCTTACTCATAATAATCATCGCGATTTCAAATACTTATACAGCAGCAATTTGTAGCATTAACATTACGTAAGAAATTGCATGGTAAAGCCGCCAAAATTTAGCTAAAAACCGCCCCCTCAACTCTAACAACAATTTTTCTTACACAAAAAGCACACTACCATCAACCATGGAGGTGGGGGCGCATGCGCGGTCAGAATCTACAAGCTCAAAATGCACATTCTCTAAATTGGAGGACAAAGTTTCTTTAGGAGATACCTGGGCAAAACCCTGCACTTATTAAAACAGAAGAATAAAATAAAAAAATAAAAAACCACAAAAATATAAGCAAAACTCATGTTTTGATCACACTGAACCACACCCCAAGTAAGCAATACAGAACTGCTAACACACTTACCTTGAGCCAATATTCTCAACTCTGTCACCAGACATCATTCCTTGTTCTTATCAAATAGGCTTACAAAACTTATTCCCTGAAACACGAGTTTCATGCACACCGCAATTCAGATCACAAGTTTTTAAAAGATGTCAATCGCCAGATTGAGAAGTCCATCATAATCTGAACAAAGTGCATAGACACCAATAATACCTTAACTACGGTAGTATGTGCGATCGAAATATGAGTGGGTAAGTACAGCAAAAACCACTACTCCAACACTGTCAAAACACAAAGCCATACGTGTCATTTTTTCTGTAAAATTAATCAATGCTAATCAAGTAGTTACAACAATCAAATAAACAATGATCAAATCCGCCATCATTCTCAGAGATGATGAAAACTCATGTCTTATGTCTCCCTAATGAGAATATAACTCTATGAAACGTAAATTTAACTTACCACAGAAAGCAAAGGCCCTTGTTTAAACTTGCTCTGAAAAGATAGTGCAGTTGGCTTTGGATCGTCACCAGGACCTCTAATAAACCCACTGTATAATACCAATGACGTTGAGTATGAATTAGTATCATTAACACTATAAAATACCGAACCAATAACACAACCACGTCATTAAAAAGGAGGAAAAATATGCATAGATGTGTGGATAATGTGCTGAAGAGAGCAAGACAGTATCTTTTAGGCCAATGAGTAAGAACTTCTACTCACATTAATGATGGTGAAATAAGTGGTGATCTCTTTACATCGTAAACAGCTACAAGGCCTCTGAATAGCTCATCCCCGCCTTTGTATGACACGGCCAGTCGCTCCCCGGAAGCATCCCAGGCTATTTTATCTATCCCTTTACTGTATAAATGGGAAAACAAAAGCGATCAGAGAATACTTTAGAATGTCTAATACAAGAAAGGTAACCCAAGAGATTAGTGGAATGATCCTTTAAAGAGTGTGTGTGTGTGTGTGTGTGTGTGTGTGTGTGTGTGTGGGTGTGTGACCAGCTGAACTTGCAATAGTCTGATTTACAATTTACAATAACAAATATCAAAAGACCGACACAAAAAAAAAAGGAAATCAATGAAAGCTCAGCACGGCTACCGGACATGCAAAATTGCATAGAAGCTACACTAAGTTAGATTAATGTAGATTAACTCATTCATGCCCTGCCAAAATGCATCTACTCGGCATAGAGAGGTTCGAAAGCTACAAAATTCCAAGAAAACTGATTCATGATATCAAACTGTAACCAATTGCAACCCCAGGTATACCCTATTTAAAAGAAAAATAAAACAAAAAGATTCCTCCAATATCCAAATTACTAATTAAATAAGATACCACATAACATATGAGTGTGGACATTATGGTCTATACCTGCCAGTCAAAGATTTAATGTCTGGAAGGTCTACTGGTACCAGATGTGCATCTGCAAAAAGGGATGCATAGTTGAAAATTCAAAATCTGCCAGCTACTAAAAAAATTAATAATAAATAAATAATAAAAAATAAAACCTTAAGGTGGAAGAAACAAAGGGTTACGTATCAGAATAAACTAGTGTTGGATCGTTGTTTTTAATGTTTCTAAAATAAGTCGTTTTGAGTCTTTTGACAACCTAGTCCAGTTCACTAATAAATCATCAGCCGTTACAAGGAAAGTGGGAAAAGCCGCCCAGCTTTAATGTTCTTGGATGTCTTTGTTGGATCTTTGTACTATACAAACTGAGCTTAGTTTCGTCATTGATTAAGAAAGCTTAATTCTTTCTATTATCTAATTTTACTGCATAATGCATCTCTGGAAACAATGAATGCAAAGTTAAAATTTACAATTGCAAAAATAAATATGTTGTAATAGCAAATCATAGCATGCAAAAATACCACTGGAACATTTGTAGTGTGAATGAAGTCCTTCGAGAACTGAGTATGATGAAGTTGTTGTGTGATAGTACAGCAAAAATATCTGCATAGATATTAGCCTGGTGTATGGCCCCAACATATTGTAGTTGATTGTTCCTCTCTACTGGTGAGATTACAGCCAGGAGTGATTATAATTGCTTATATTAAGTGGATAAAGAGGAATACACTTTATGGAATCCTGGCATATTTGAAACCATTGATTTGAATAGAGGGGTGTTAGTATAGCATGTGTAGGGAGCCAAATATGGAGCTTGTTCTTTCTAAGTAATTATACCATATTTTTGCAATCAGCACTAAAGCTCTTAGAAGAATCCTAATAGCATGCCATCTAAGCAAAACACAACTACCAAAAAGAGTTGTTTCACATATGGAAGTATGGAAATATCTTATTATGTATTAAATACAACAATACAAATGCACAAGACAAACAAATTTATTCCTCTATCGGCATTGTTCACAATGAGAAACTATTTCATCCAAGAAACTCAGTACATGTACTAAACAATATTGAGAAAACAAAAGAGTTATCTTACAAAAGAAGAGAACAAAGGAAAAAACAAGTACCAAGTGATGGAGGCTTGGAAGCAAAGTGAACAGAACCTAATGTTGTAGAATTGGAGAAAGCTAAGAGTATCATTCGGCCTTCGGGATCCCACGTAGCACCCTAGCAATAAAAAGCACACTTATCAACCAGGCAACAGTGTTTGTTTGTTATTACTGTCACAAAAGATAAACTCGAAAAGCATGATTCATGACAAAGTCATTCACTTGCAACATATTATAAAATTATTACAACAGAATTAGGAGAGCAAGCATGTCAAGCACAAAATCAATCAACGAAAAACAGATTCAAAGCAAACATCTTATAAAAGAAACTTGAAGCGAATAGAATAATAAACATCAAAAGAAAAACCTTGAAATGGTTAAATAGGCTTCTATGCTCTAGGTTTTTCTTATCTAATTAGGCTCTCATACCGAAGCTACATCTTTTCAATAAAAAACGACTAGTAGTATACTAAAAGAAACAAAATTACCAGGGACAGGTGAATTTATCACAACTTAGCATGACACTGATACGTAAATGGTTGCACGACAAGAAAATTTTGGATAAAGTGAACAGCTAAACCTTGGGATATAATTTGGTTTAATTAATCCTTTGAAGTCCTCAAGATAACGGAGTTTTCTATTTTGAAGGTGAAGAAGATAATTACCTTACCAATTCTACCATAGGTCAACTTCTCTAGCAATCCCCCCCCCCCCCCCCCCAGCAAAGAAAAAAAGAACACAGGTTACACAGCATACATTTCTACCTAGTAACCCACTCAATCATCCTCCTAATTGAGGACAACATTTAGCAGAAAGCCGCTTAAAAACCACGATTTTATAATATTGCATCACTTCAGCCGCTTCAGGATGCTTTTTAGAAGTCTCTTAGCCCCAAGCTTCCAAAACCGATGATAATATAAATGCTTTTCAAAGCAAACTGCTTTTGGCGCTTTCAACAACTACACGCTGGCTATATCACCAACAATCCATATACCAACAAGTGGAACCAAAGAACAGGACTAACAGCTAATTATCATCCCATCCTCCTTCCCCGCCCTCCACTCCCTCACCCATCAACCCAAGATCAAAAAAAAAGTAACAGAAGACCCAACAATCATAAAAAAGCAGATGGAAAACATTGCAATTTGGTGTAAAGTCGGTTCTGGCCTAAAAGGATCAGTTCTTTCAGACTAACCGTGACAAAACCATCCGTCGAGGACCATGGCTCTGATGTCCATGTGTTTGTCTCCCAAAGATAAAATGTTCCGTCACTGCAAAGACTAACGATCAGATTACTAGAAGCAAAAACATGCATCACACTGAGCTCCAGATGCATTCAAAAATATTTCAGATTTGATGGGTGTGATTAAGGTCAAGCTGATAAAGTACTATACAATTTTGAGGCAAAAAAGTAATCTCCAGAAGGAGACCACTTAAGTAGAGATATGCCGCCCAATCCCCTTCGAATAGGTGTCCCCTTTCCTGTAAACCACATGGATACATAGACTTCCATTAGTAAACAAACAGTAAGTACAAATATTTCATTTTCTAGACCTCAATATATCCATATTGAACATTAGGGTCCCTGTGCAATACAAAAGTAATGAGGGTCGGAGTTTGAAAATGTTGGCTAAAAGTTCACATTCCAAGCTAAAACCCCTTTCTAGAGGTACTTTTTCCTCCTATAATATAGACTTCATACAATGTTCTCCATAAGATTTGTCCACAGTTTCGTCTATAAAATAAGAACAGTGCAGATACGATGAAAGCAACTTTATATACTTGAACACGGTGATTCCAATAACATTATCACAAAGATAATGAATCATTTCAATCGTATAAATGAAAAGCTCTCCCCCAAAAGTCAATACAAAGTAACAGCAGTGCCAAACAAAATGATAAGTAACATACCTTGACTTACATCCCAGACAGTGAATGATGAATTCTGAAAGGAAGATGATGCCAAATATGTAATGATAAGTCAAGGAAATCCAAGTTTTGAACAGCTGAGATGTTATATTTAATTGTCAGGCCGATGGATCAATTCCATGGCCTGTTGACCATTACCAGAGAAAGACAACATAAATTTAAAATAGAGAAGTAAATTTCATGCACAAGGTAAACAAGGAAGATAGCAACTACATTTCTGTCTTCACCAGCTTCTCAAAATAAGATACTAACCAAAGATATACTCAGAAATACATGAATAAAAAATGTTGAACTGGTAAGAAGGGTGCACCTGATCATACATAGATAGTCACTAATTTGAAATGTCTTTCATACTGAAAAAACAAAGATAAAATTACACTAAACAGAGTAATCAAAAGGATATCTTCCATCAGGACTCCATGACAAAGAACTAATTTGTTCATCATAACGACTCGGAAGAAAATCAACTAACATCCATCGGGATCCAGCAGCTCTTGAGAATGTGTTTGATGCGGATCCAGAACGAACAGATGGTGGATTGCCAGGGTCACACCCAACCCAAATGCAGATCCCTCCCCTGTTCATAAGAATGACAAATGCTTAATCTCTAAATGATCTCCATGAAAATACCACAAACACAATAACACACATTGGTATAATGCTTTTAGACATCAGAAGGTGCTTGAAGTAGGAGCATCAACCGTGTCTGGATACTCACTTGCATGCGACAGACAGCATTTTCCCACCATTTGGGCGCCAATCAAGCCATTTCACATCTTTTTGTGTTTCATTGATAAGAATGCAGGGATCCTTGCCATCTAACAGAGCATTTAAAACAAAACAAAACAAAATAAAAACACAATAAAGCAAATCTATGATATATCAAGAAAACCTACTCGAACGCTACAAAAAACATACCTTGACAGGTGAAATGACAAAATTAAAAAGTTCATATGAACTGACCACTATGACGCAAGAGGTAATAAACTACTAACCCACATCGTCGTAATCATGAACTGTTACTTGATGAGGCCCGGAGACAAAAGCCAGAAGACGTTTATCCTGGTTCCAACTTAAGAGATGAAGATCAATATCTTGCAATGATTTCACCTGACACACACAAAGAACGCATACATTTTATTCTGGACAGGGGTAACTGCCTTAAAAAGTAAAATTAGCAAGAAGAGAACTATATTTAGTTAGTAAAAAAACATGGGGGAAAACATGTCTAAGATGGAAATTCGAGTGACCTATATTCATGCTTTCAAAAAGGCAAGAATGAGTCTGAGTCGGAAAAAAAAAAGATAATAGGACCTTTACTACTGGCCTATTCACAACAATGTAGAACTTTCTCTGAGTGTCTCAGTCCACTTAACAAAAATAATGGCTAAATTGATCTTCCCACAGCAAATGACCAAAAGACAGAGAAGGCTTACATCAGTAGGCTGGAAAAAGTACTTGAGAGAAAGGCTGAAAAGGGCATCTAAAGCAGCTGATACGAATCCAGCTTTCTTCGATTCCGAAGGCTGCTCGTCCAGCTGCTCCACCAATAAAGTTTCAGATTGAAATGGAATTGGACTAAATACAGTTCCCTGCAGCAATAACATTTTACTACAAGTTCATAATCATCAATAGATAGAAAACCAACAATTAAAACCAAGTATTCTCATTCTACAAAACGAATCAATGATAAGAACAAACAGTTATTTTTGCATAGGTTTCCTTTGCTCGATCAGTTGATAAATTATCCACGGCAACTGCAATCAAGTGAGAAAAAACAAATAAAAGTCAGATTATACGTGATTATGCTAGTATAGCTTCACCAACGCAAAAACAAAGCAAACAAAAGATGATTACTGAGTTCTCTATTGATTTCACAGATAGTGACTGAGCCGGGCTGTGGAAACGACGTCATTGCTTCTATCCGACTGATTAGTGATGTCGACGTTACACCGTCGAGCAAAATCGCGGGGAGGGGAGTAGGGTTTTAGCGTTTGAATTTCCTTTGAATATTTTTTAGCAGACAGAGAAGTTAAAGGAACCCGCTTGTTTTTCTTTTGACGGAAGGTTACACCGGCTTAAACGGAGGAAAATAGGTCCGGTTGGACAATTTTTATTTTTTTTTAATAAAGTTGGACATATTTTTTATTTAAATTAATTTTTATTCAATTAATTAAATATTTTTTTAACGAATACAAAATATACGGACACACGTTTATTTTTTCTTACTAAGACTCGAACCCTAAACCTCTGGGTTAAGGTCTATCCGTATGGGTTAACTTAAATTACATGCTTATTATCGAATGGTTTTATAGTAATCCCCGATATGATCCTTTCTGGATTCGGGACGAGGAGTTCGCAGAGTATTTTCATGCCACTTGGCAGAGGGGTGCTGCTACGGGGTCGTTTTCCTTTGTAGGACGGGTGACGCAGATTCTCCATGAACTACGGCAGTGGAGTTCTCATAAGCATGGGTAGTTGGGGAAGCGTATAACGGAAAAGAAGGAGTAGTTACGTATGCTGCGGGAATCTCCCAGATACACCGTTCAACAGGAACGGGTTATGATGCAATAAATTGATCAGTGGCAGACTATGGAGGAGGAGCATTGGCGTCAGCAGGGTCGGAGTGAGTGGTTGGCTATGACGGATAGGAATACTCGATATTTTCATCATAAGGCGGCCTCGAGGCGGAAACGCAGTACCATACATCTGTTGCATGATGCTAGTGGAGTGTCGTGGGAGGAACCGAAGGATATGAAGCGTGTGGCAGTGGATTATTTTAGGAACATTTATTCCTCTAATGGGGCAGATATAGACCTTGAGGGTTTACAGTTCGAGGATCTTGCTCTTGATCAGCGGTTGGGATTGGCAATGCCCTTTACGCGGGAGGAGATTGGTATTGCTTTGAAACAGTTACCAGGCCGGAAATCGCCGGGGCCAGATAGAATGCATGTGATTTTCTTGCAAAAGTTCTGGGGAGTTGTGAGTGATGATGTCGCGACGGTTGTGCAGGACATTCTGAACAATGGGGCTCCGCTAGGTACGATTAACAAAACCTTTATTGCTTTGATACCTAAGGTAGCCACTCCTACAATTATAATCGAGTTTCGTCCGATTGCGCTTTGTAATTCTATTTATAAACTCATATTTTGGTTGATTATCAATCGGTTGAAGAATGTGATCGGGGATGTTATTTCGGGGACTCGGAGTGCATTTGTGTCTGGCCGCCTCATCATGGATAATGCGATTATTGCCTTTGAAGCCTTTCACTCTTTGAAGGCTGGCATGCAAGGTTGTCACAATCACGCGGCTTTGAAGCTGGACATGGCTAAGGCCTTTGACAGAGTAGAGTGGCAGTACCTATGGAGCGTTATGGAGCGTGTACGCTTCCCTCTATTATTTATTGATTTGGTCAGCAGGTGTGCCACCAGTGTTTCCTTTCGATACCTGATTAATGGGAAGCCCAGTCAGAGGATTATGCCTACTCGGGGCATCGGACAGGGCGATCCGCTATCGCCTTTCATCTCTATCATTTGCGTTGAGGGGTTTACTGCACTTTTAGATGATTATGCGCGCAGGGGTGCTCTTCGGGGCATTAGATCTGGGAGTGAGGCCGAGATCGTCGTCCCACACCTGCTTTTTGCTGATGATTGCATGGTCTTCTTTGAGTTATTGGATGGGGTGGTGGAGACGCTGGTGGGTTTGTTTGCCAGGTACGGGGCTCTTTCGGGACAAGCCATTAATTATCATAAGTCTAGTTTGTACTTCTCGGAGGCGGTTTCCTTATAGGAGAGGGAAGATGTTTCAGATATTCTCCAGATTCCCCTGGGTGATGGGTCTTGTAAGTTTCTAGGCTACCGTTTGTGGTTGGTCACAATAAGCATCAAGTGTTTGAGTTCCTGCGAGATAAGGTGTGCAAAAAGGTGGCTGGCTGGAAGGATAAACTGCTTTATCCGGCCGGAAAAGAGGTCTTTATTAAATTGTCTCTCCAGGCCATTCCCACATACATCATGCAGTGTTTCAAGATTCCCACCACATTGATTTGGGAGTTGGAAAAGGCGATCAATGGTTTCTTTTAGGTTGACACAGAGATGCGGCGTCGGATTCATTGGAAAAGTTGGGATGCATGTTGTCTGCCGAAGAACCTGGGTGGTCTATGATTCCGAGACCTGGAGTGTTTTAATCTAGCCTTGTTGGCCAAACAGGCATGGAGGATCATGTACAATCCGGGGTAGTTTGTGGCACAGGTACTCCACGCGAAATACTTTGAGGAGGGCACTATTTTGTCGGCCAAATTGGGTTCCCGGCCGTCGTTTATGTGGCGTAGTGTACTGGAGGGCAGAGATTTGCTACTTAGCGGGATGCATTGGAGAGTTGGGGACGGGGAGTCAGTCTTTGTGTTTCATGATGCGTGGACGGAACGGCGTCCATCTTTTCGCATACCTTATGCAGGTCACTCACTCCCGCATAATGCTAAGGTTTCGTCTTTGTTTGTGCCGCATACATGTACTTGGGATGCCTCTCGAATCCGCGAGGTATTTCAACCCTGGGAGTCAGATGATATTTTGGATACTACTATTGTCGCACGGACTCATCCGGATCGGCGAGTTTGGGACTATGATCGCACCGGCATCTATACGGTCAAGTCTGGGTACTTTCTGGCACTCTCGTTATACCGGACATCATTGGTTGCTGGGCCAGGGACTTCGGCCAGTGTTGATCGGGTCTGACGGCAATGTTGGCAGCTCCCGGTCCAGCCACATATTCAACATTTTATATGGAGGTGTATTCATGACTGTTTGGCAATCGGCCATGGCCTTATGCGGGATAATATGAGGACAGGCACATGCCTGGCGTGTGGGGAGACAGTGGAGACCCTGAGGCATGTCTTGTTTGAGTGCGAGATGACGGATAGGATATGGCGAGCCTCTCCTTTCTGTGGAGTTTTGGAGTATCTCCATTCGTCCTCTTTTACAGATTTCTTTATGCATCTCATAATGGAGCGAGGGGTTCCAGATACAGTGCGAGTGGTGGGCCTCATGTGGGGGATATGGAAAGCGCGATATTCCGCGGTGTTTGATGGATAGGCTGTTTATGATTCGGCGGTGTGTGCGCGTTCTTTGGCTGTGACGGCCAAGTATACGGAGGCCCTGACAGCCTATCGGGTGCAGAGGACAACCCAGCATTTGGAGGATTCTTGGGCACGGCCACCTCAGGGGGTAGTGAAATGTAATGTAGATGCGGCGGTGAGGGCGGATCAAGCAGGTATTGGGATTGTCTTTCGTGATTCAAGAGGCGATCTTGCCTTACTATGAGAGTTTCCTTTGATGGGAGGTCGGCCGGAGTATATGAAGCTTTGAGGTATCTATTTGGCACTGGTTGAGGCGCATCGTTTGAATTTGCGGCTTGTGGAGGTGGAAAGCGACTGTCTGGCTTGTGTGCAGCGGCTTAGGCACCCTGTGGAGGACATTACTGCTTAGGGCTGTCTTCTGAGGGACTGCTTAGCTCTACTCCCTAGTTTTGATTCTATTGCTTTCTCTTTTGTTCGCCGTACAGGCAATGTACCTGCGCATGCACTTACTGGCGCGACATGCTTTGTCTTTACTTACTATGGCTTCTTGGAGCACTTTGCCACCTGGGAACGTTTTAGCCGCGTGTTTTGCGGACGTTAATTGATAAAGTTCTTTGTTCCTTAAAAAAAAAGTTAATCTTTCACTGATATACCTTCTCTTCTATCTAAATAATCCTAATTTTCTACGACGATTGCCTTCCCAACCGTCACCGTTTTCCTCCCACACCATGGCTACACACCGCGATATTTCACTCCGATCATGAACGCAATGAATATAGATCAGTCTACTAAGGAAGAGGCTTCAAAAGTGTGGAGTGTCTCATATCCCTGGTTAACTTTTATGCTCCTTCGGTATGGTTTAAACGAACTAGTGCATACACGGTGAAAAGTCATTATGCTTACCCCGATGTTTACATTGGTAAAGACGGAAACGACGAGTTCATATGATACAATGATGTAATCGATAACTTTATTGGCCTTGGAACTGACAAGAAATCGATCTTGATCCAGCGATCTTTGGATTTTCGATACATGAATAAATCCGGGCCGTTTTAATCTAGGGATGATTGAATCAAGGATGGTTTTGGGGTGATTTTAGATCGAGCACGAGAGTCTCTCTCGGGTTGCCTACGTATCTGTTATGTTCCAGAATCAAGTCACACGTAGTTCCCGGAAATTTATATTTATAGGAGTTCATTACCCCTAACCCTAAACCATGTCGGTTTGGGTAAAATACAGTATTAGCCTTTTGGGCTTTTACTAGCTTATATGGGCTTTACCCACTTATGCAAATAACCATATGGACAATGGGCCGTCGTAGCTGGTGCGGACTCTATCCTCGACGCCGACCTGCCCGACTTGGGGTGATCGAGTCCGGATCTCTCGTCCTACACCGCCCGAGTCGATTGTCAGACTACCGAGTCAAGGAGTCGACATGCGTGCCTTGACACATGTTTATGATATGAGGACTAACCGATAGACGACACGTGGAGTGGACTTTGGCCATCCCGAGCTTTCCGACTTGCGGTATCGAGATAGGCCCATCGTCTCGCTTCTCTGATCATGTCGGTTGTCGATGTCTTAACTCGTAACTTCGACCGCTTGGGCTATCACTTATTCTTGTCCGGGAGGAACATCTCGTGGCGCCACGTGGAAGTGCGATATTCGGTATCGTCATAAGCCCCCAGATCTATCTCGAGCTCTTAAGGTCGATCCGACCATCAAAGGTGTATCTCGGCCACTGTCATCCATTACTCTGAATTTAAATCTGCCCCACGGACTGTTGTCCGTCTTTCACGATTCGATGTCTTTTAGCTCTTCGCTTGTCGAGCCTTTGGCTCTGTTTGCCTTTTTGCTTTATCGATATCGTGTCGCCCCCCAAATGTATTATGAACCTCTGGTTCTTATTGCACTTGTGATCGCCCGCTTTTTAGCCTTTTTGTCTCATAGACTTATTCGACTTCCGGCTGAGCGTTTTAATTCGACTGTGTGAACTGTCTCCTGACCTTGGCCTTTTTCGCCCTTTGGGCTCGTTTGGCTCTCGGTTGGGACAGGTGGTCCGACTATGCGAACCGTCCTTTGTCCAGCCTTTTCGCCTTTTGGGCTCATTCGGCTTTCGATCGGGACAGTGGCCCGACTATGCGAACCGTCCCTTTGTCCGGACCTTTTTCGCTTTTAGGCTCATTCGGCTTTCGACTGGGACATTTGGCCCGACCATGCGAACCGTCCTTTGCTTTAGCCTCGTTCGCCTCTTGGGCTCGTTCAGCTTTTAGCTTGGACCTTTGGCCCGACCCTGCGAACCGTCTCTATGCCTTTGCATTTGTCGCCCATTAGGCTAACTTTGCATTTGGCTGTACTGAGATGTCCGACTTGCGGATTTCTCTACTCGTTGTTGAATATTTGCTCAGGGTGTAGTCCTTTGGACTTAATTCCTTGCCCCTGAAGTGTAGTATGAGTGTATGACTCATGGTACACTTGAATACGAAGTCGACCTAAGCCGTCTTCGCCTCATGGGCTTGACTTGGCTATTTGGTCGGAGCTCGATTCGATCGTCGTGCCTCGTCGGGCTTATGAACTGGTCGAATTAAATAACTCCTTATTCGACTGTCGCACTTCGTGGTGCTTATGAACTGGTCGAATAAGGTATCCATCGTGGGATCTTCCAACTGCCTCGCATCGTGGCTTATTGGCAGATTGGGAGTGATATAAGCACTGTCATTGACTTGGCTTTATTCACTATTTTATTTAGACTTCAACATGTCGAGGATTCGTAGATAAGATAGCTCGACCCTCCAGTTCGGTAGGGTGAGTTCCAAAATGATATTGCTCGACCCACCAGTTCGGTAGGGTGAGTTCCAAAATAATATAGCTCGACCCTCCAGTTCGGTAGGGTGAGTTCCAAAATAAGATAGCTCGACCCGCCAGTTCGGTAGGGTGAGTTCCAAAATAATATATCTCTACCCGCCGTTTCGGCTAGGTGAGTTCCAAGATAAGATGGCTCGACCTTCCAAGGGTCGAGTTTCCAAAATAAGATAGCTCGACCTTCCGTGGGTCGAGTTTCCAAAATAAGAATGCTCGTCCCGCCATGCACGGCTAGGAGAGTTCCAAAATAAGATAGCTCGACCTTCCGTGGGTCGACTTCCAAAATAAGAATGCTCGTCCCGCCATGCACGGCTAGGAGAGTTCCAAAAATAAGAATGCTCGTCCCGCCATGCATGGCTAGGAGAGTTCCAAAAATAAGATAGCTCTACCCGCCATTTCGGCTAGGCGAGTTCCAAAATAAGATATCTCTACCCGCCGTTTCGGTAGGGTGAGTTCCAAACAAGATAGCTCTACCCGCCATTTCGGCTAGGTGAGTTCCAAGATAAGATGGCTCGACCTTCCAAGGGTCGAGTTTCCAAAATAAGATAGCTCGACCTTCCGTGGGTCGAGTTTCCAAAATAAGATAGATCGACCTTCCGTGGGTCGAGTTTCCAAAATAAGAATGCTCGTCCCGCCATGCACGGCTAGGAGAGTTCCAAAATAAGATAGCTCGACCTTCCGTGGGTCGACTTCCAAAATAAGAATACTCGTCCCGCCATGCACGGCTAGGAGAGTTCCAAAAATAAGAATGCTCGTCCCGCCATGCATGGCTAGGAGAGTTCCAAAAATAAGATAGCTCTACCCGCCATTTCGGCTAGGCGAGTTCCAAAATAAGATATCTCTACCCGCCGTTTCGGTAGGGTGAGTTCCAAACATGATTTCGAGTCGAGCTCGGATTTAGGCAAGACGAGTCCGTAGATCTCGGATGCCGGTGCTCGATATCTCGAGTCTTTGTGGTGCAATGTATTTATAATAAAAATCATTGCATAAATAATAAAGGCTTACAAAGTATTTAAGAATTTCAAATAACTATTGTAAGAACCTGGAGAGCTAAAGAGCTCGGCTCGATCCTTGGAGCTCGAGAACGTGCTTCGTGGATAGCTAGACACGGTAGATAATTCGCAGCTTTCTCGGGCGCCCGCAGCCAGCGTTTTTCGGTGGCAATCAAACCTCAAAACGGATTCCGATCGGCGTGAAATTTGGACGGATCGTTCTTCCCTCACTTTTCTACGATTTGAACGGTGTAATTGTCCTTTCGACGGCTCAATCTCCGGTAATAAGCCGCCGATCCGGCAGCTGCTGTCCAGAATCCTGCTGCGTTTTTGGTGCCTGCCGTAAATTTTTTGCCACGATCGAGAAACCAATCGAACTCCGATCGGGCTGAAATTTTTAGGGCTTGTTCGGTCCTCATCATCCATGATTCTGACCGGTGGGATTGTTGTTCCAACGGTTGAATCGGTGGGAATAGGCTGCCGATCTGTCTGCTGCCAATTAGGCTTCTGATGCGTTTTTAATACAGCAGCCACTTCTTTGTGATGATTGGGTAATCAAACGAAATCCGATCGATCTGAAACTTTGAGGGATTGTTTCTAGATCCTAATTATCGATTCTGACCGGAGGGATTGTTGTTCCAACGGTTGAATCGGCGGAAAAAGGCTGCCGACCTGTCTGCTCCCAATTAGGGTTCTGCTGCGTTTTTGATACAGCAGCCACTTCTTGGCGACGATCGGGCATCAAGACAAACTCCGATCGGTCTGAAATTTGGAGGGATTGTTTGGTCCTCATAATTCTTGATTCTGACCGGAGGGATTTTTATTCCAACGGTTGAATTGCTGGTAACAGGCCGCCGACCTGAAACTGCTGATTAGGGTTGTGCTGCGTTTCTATACTACAGCTGCAACTTCCTGGTGACGATCTGGCATGTAAACGGACTCCGATCGGCACAAAAGTTTGAGGGTTTGTTCGTCCCTCCATATTCTTCAATCTGAACGGTGGAATTCTTGTTTCAACGGTTGAATTTCCGGTAATCAACCACCGATCAGACTGCGTTTTTGGCATGTTTTTGCCATTAACTTGATCACGAACCACCTCCTTGATCCATCACCGATAGAAGGCCCTCCTTCTAGCGCCAATGACGATGCTGGATTTCGTCTATGAATAAATCCGGGCCGTTTTAATCTAGGGATGATTGAATCAAGGATGGTTTTGGGGGTGATTTTAGACTGAGCCTGAGAGTCTCTCTCAGGTTGCCTACGTATCCTGTTATGTTCCAGGAAATGATATGAGGACTAACCGATAGACGACACGTGGAGTGGACTTTGGCCATCCCGAGCTTTCCGACTTGCGGTATCGAGATAGGCCCATCGTCTCGCTTCTCTGATCATGTCGGTTGTCGATGTCTTAACTCGTAACTCGACCCTTGGGCTATCACTTATTCTTGTCCAGGAGGAACATCTCGTGACGCCACGTGGAGGTGCGATATTCGGTATCGTCAATCCCTTTATATCGTTGTTCAGAATATTGGCGTCCTTGGTGCAAAGCACTCATCGCCGAACTTCTCAATAAGCATGTTTCTTTCTGATACTTGTATTAAAGACTGTGAATTGTGGAGACCTGTGAGAGAGCTTGAGATCACGGATCTAGAACAAGGGTTCATACGTGGTCTATTTTACAAAGCAAGAATACTATGAACTATCACTTGAGAACCGCCCATGGGTGATCCAAGGTCACCACTTGGCAGTTAACAAATGGAAATCGTTTTTCTAGCCTTCGAAAGACAAAATCAGGTCTACAATAGCCCTGGTATGTTTTTAAGATTCCTCATGAACTTTTCAGGTAGGTGGTTTTTGTTGAATTGGGCTGACTTGTTGACTAGGTTGTGAAGTTAGATAGGTTCATCTTGTTTAATGCTAGAGCTAGATACGTGAGGACTTGTGTGGAATTGGACTTAGAACATATGATGAGCCCTACAATTGTGCTAAATGGAGGAAGATTCAAAATGGAGTATGATGGACTCAAAATAAATTGTTTTGATGTGGTAATTTCGGTCCTAAAAAATACGAATGCCCCAACAAGCGATATATCAGAATATTAGAGATATAATTAGATTTAGATTATATATTTTGATATTATGCATTTATGGTGATATATTCTGCATTTATGGTTATATATTAAAACTTTCCTAGAAGTTCTTCAGAGCGCTTATATATTGTAACGCTTTTTATTGAATAACAAGAAGCCTTTTCTCATTTTCACTATTCTATCATCACAGTATCGTGAGCTCTGCAACTAACGTCTTTCGATCCTCGAGCAAGATCTACGAAAAAGAATGCCGGGTGGGGGTTTGTGACATCAATATGATAAAACCCTCACCCCCTCCTAAATTTTTTTTTCACGTTGCAATTTTTTTATATTTTTTTATAGTTAATATCCGATTTTTTTCCCTTTGAATAAAACCCTAGCCGCCACGGATCATTGCCGGCATCAATGGCCACCCGCTCACCCGCGCACCGCGACCTCTCTCAGCCCAAGGAAACCGATCTCGAAGCCGGGCCGTAATATTGAAACAGAGCCACCGTCATGGAAGCCGCTTGTGGTGGCGCCACTCATAGAAATTAAAGTAGCCGCTTGTGGTGCCCATATAATTTGTTTGGCCTATTGCAGGAAAATGGGATACCTAATTTGCTGGCACTATCACCTTATGGAAAAACAATTAGGAAATAATTATATTCAACAAGTACAGTATTGAATTTGTGAAGCGGACACTCTTTAAACAAATTAATGGAAGCACTTGGACCAACAAAATCTCGGCAGCATCCCCCAAAATGGGTGGTAAAGGTAAATAATGGGAGGTAAACGATTGGGGTAGGCTGAAATTTCTGGGGCCGTATTTTAGGATATCGCCCTCCACATTTTATTTTATTTTTTTCGCACGGGTATATCCCACAAAAAATTTATTTTCTGCTAGGGTACGTCCCCCTCCCTCATGTTCAAACAGGTTGATATTTTTTCTGCAAGGGTATATCCCTCAAATTTTCTTTTTTGCACGGGGAAATCCCAATTTTTTTTTTATGCAAGGGTATATCCCACAAAATTTTATTTTACGCTAAGTCGTCCCCTCCTCTCCTGCTCAAACAGGTTGATTTCTTTTTCTGCAAGGGTATATCCCTCAAATTTTCTTTTCTGCACGGGTAAATCCCAATTTTTTTTTATGCAAGGGTATATCCCTCCCTCCTATTAACACAGGTTGACCATCGGTTCTTTTAAGGTATATCCTGAAATTGCGTCCCAGGATTTCTTCATCCACCCACTACTCATTCCTCCCGGTTACTGTTGAAGATGCATCCAACCGCCATCAACGCCTACAAGTTTCAAGCTTCATGTCCGCTGCGCTCCCATGAGCTTGAGGGGGGCTATTAGAGATATAATTAGATTTAGATTATATATTTTGATATTATGCATTTATGGTGATATATTCTGCATTTATGGTTATATATTAAGCTTTCTCTAGAAGTCTTTCGAGGCTTATATATTAATGCTTTCTATTGAATAACAACAAGCCTTTTCTCATTTTCACTATTCTATCACAGAATGGCAAAGCCGTCTCAACAATCATAGCCCAAAGGACCAGTCAAGGAACAACCCTTTGGACATAGCCAATACGAGACGCAATCCGAACTTTTTCCTTTATCATACTGGAATTTTTTTTCCTACTACAAATAAAAAAAATGAAATCTCGCATTGGATGAGAGAGGAAGAGTATGCATAACATTCCTCTATAAAAGAGAATATGTGTCAAACTCTCTTGTTTCACAATTTATACCTGTAATTCACAATAACAAAATAAAATTTCATAGACTACGTTTCTAAGATGAAGAAAAAAATCGACATAGCAGTCAAACTTTCTTAATAGCAGTCATACGATGATTCCGGTGGTTATTCGTGTGAACCACCGCTAAAGGCCAGACGCCTAGATGAATTTGTGCTTGGATCAACAGTCAGAGATAAAGCGACAATCCTTAAGATCAATCTGATAATGACCTTTATTTTCTCTTTATGTATTCTCGTGGTTCTTCAAAGCCCGTTATCAGGTTAAAGAAATCAAAATTTGAATTTCCGTTGTGCAAATAAGGGAAAATTTATAGTATGACAACTTGCTCACAACTCACTACTTGTTTGTGAGCTCATTGCCCAACGACAAAGTCATTGATTCGTCCCTCTGTTTTCTTATGAGGAGGAAATTGAATCCATTTTTTATGCTTTCCGAGATTGTGCTTGGGTTAGGTCATTTTGGTACCAATGTTTGCCTAGGTACCGTTAGAATAAATTCTTCCACACTAATGATGCCCACGCATGAATCCAGTTAAATTTCACAACAACGGATTTGCGTCGTTTGGGATCACAATGATGGTGCTATCATTGTCGGAAGCTCTTTATGACATTTGTACATGGATAAATAGACTTCTCCATAATTTAACCGGTGAAAGATCATAATCATCTCTTGAATTCTTATCGCAAATTGTGAGAGCTAAGAAACTTATGTCTCATCAGTTTCTGGGCAAATTCGCGACTGTAACTGGGCAAAGGAGATTTGGAACCAATGTGTGCTAGGTGATGAAAAAAGAGCTTTTTTTGGGGCAGCAAATGCAATAGATTGGGTACACTTGAGCGTGACATCCGAGAGAGGGAAAATTCTTGGAACAACAAAATGAGTCTACATGTGGAGAGAAGCCGTATACGAGATATGAATGTGGCGGAATAGGCTATGCCATGGTTATGATGGCGATCGTCCTCCGGCATACATTTTTATTTCTAGAACTAGAATAGTTGAAAGAGCTAGGAATTTGAGGAGAGGAAAAAAAAAAAAAACTTATGTCTAGCTTGACATGAGAAGATATATAACTTTTTTTTTTTTTTTTTTTTAGAGAGCATTTAAATACCTAAATCTATCTGAGGATGGGGATCGAACCAGAGCCTCCGCCACTGGAGGCGTTTTTGAGCAAATCTTCTTGCTAACTGAAGCAGAAAGAATGGGCTTTGCCCAGAAGATATATAATTAAACAAACCAAATATTTTCTTTTTGAGAGGAACCAAATAATTCACTCAATATCCAATTTGATTTATTTGGTTTGGTCTGATTATCGGTTTGATTTGTTTTTTTGTTTTTTGTTTTTTTAAATTTATTTTTTCACCCCTGTTTCGTCCTCATTAATTTTACCTGAAAATCAATCTCGTTATAACCAATTGGTTAGCCTCCGGCCGTCCGGCGGCCATATTACAACAGGAGACGTTGAAAGAGATGGGTGGAAAGAGTAAGGACTCTTCCTCCAGCAGTAGTGGAGAAGAAGACGGAAATGCCGAGTGGAGAGCCGCCATTGATTCTCTAGCCACCGATGCAGCTAATTATATTCCTTGTCCACAAGAACCTTTGAAACACGAAGAAAAACCCCCAACCAACAAGGTTACTCATTATCAACTTAAGGTACAAGGACAACGCCCTTTTTTTCGTTCTGCTTGATTTTTTTTCTTCGTTGGATTTTACACTTTTTAAGAGATTGAGGGGAGAAGGAGAAGAGACAAACATGTTGTTCAGCATGAATTTTAGCATTTTTAAGCTAATGAAAAAGTTAGGACCACGGAAATCTCCATTGATGATGTTCTTGAGCATGTATTTTGTTCCCTTGTCGAGTTGGTGTATTCTTAGCCACCTTTTTTCTAGTAGGGTTTCTCTGTTGTCTGTTTTGACTAATTTCTCTCATTTGCCTCAAGTTGGTAATACGTTGTTCATCACATTGCAGGCTCAGAAATTTCTGAATGATATACTAGAGAAGACTATAGAAGTGGTCAGTAGCACAAATCACGGTCCGCAAGAAGATTCAGTAATTGAAGATAGTGGAATTCGATTATTCAGAAAGGCTCCTTGTGGAATAGTTTTTGATCCTGTAGGTAATGGCTGATGTACTGAGCCCTTGATTCCATTTTAGTGCTTCAGAATTGCCACATGATGGTTTAATTTGTTACCTTAGTCTATTCATAAATGCTTACATAGAGCATGAACACTGATGATTTGGTTTATTTTCGTTTTTTCAGCCTTTTAGATGAACAGACGGTCATGTTATCTTACACAAATGAGCTATTTTGACTACGTTTGCAGATTTAAGCCAAACTTAATGATCACTTCGAAAATAAAAAGATGAAAAGGAATGAAAAAGGAGGAGGGTATATCCAGTAAAGCTAGTGCCTTATATGGTTGTTAATGTTTACATCAAACTATCTTTTTTGTGTTTAGAGACAGCTAAATAAAGTGCCATAGTAGGACTTCAACATTGTGCAGATTTGATTTGAAGCTGTTAGAGATGCATCTAGAGCAAAAAGGTCATGTTTTTGGATCCAGACAATAATGGTTTTAGAAATTTCATGATATCCTTAATCAAGACATGAAATCACAAGATGTATGCATAGACACATTTTCGTGGAGATGACTAAATCTTTGTGTTGTATCATCACGAGCATCAGAGTCGGAAGTTACAAGTGTGTATTACCACTAAGGATCCGGCTCCTTTATATCAAATACAATCTAATAGGTGGATAGTTTACATTTTATAGATTTCTAACGTTTTCCTCATGCTTGTGAGTACATGTTTTCTGTACTTGGTGGCATAATCGATTGAGATATCTTGTGTGGGACATTAGAAGTTCATACCCGCATGTGCTGTTTGAACAGATGACATTCAAAGACCAAATAAGCGGCCTAGGATACCACCTACAGAAGAGATTGATGAAAAATCAAAGACGGTATGTTTCATATTTATGCAAATGGATTGGTTTTTGACTCATTGTACATCCCATCTGTACTGATTTTCCCCTTCCATTTCAAATTGTAAAACGTTTCAGTTCAAACGTCAAGTCCTCTCTGTTGCTGTAGCTGGTACTGATATTATAGCTGCTGCAAGAGATGCACACCAGAAGACATTGGCAAAACAAGAAGCCAGAGAAGCAGCAGCTAAATTAGCTGCTAAACGAGAAGAAGAACGTGTAGCTGAATTGAAAAAGGTTAGAGGAGAGAGATGGCTGCCATGCATGGCAAAAGATAGACAATTAACATTGAAATCGAGGACATTGAATCAGAGCAGATTACCAAACGGTGCATCAAACAAGCACAAAGGAGGTGTGTGGCTTGACTATTCTTGATTTCGAAACTGTCACACTTGGGAATCAATGAAATTCTCTTTCAGGATACAATGAAGTTTATTGATTCAAAGTGTAACTTGTTTGATTGAAACCAGACAAAACTGGATTTAATGGATTCGTTTTGTGGTGTTTAATATCAGGTCTTGTGAGCAAAACTGAACAAAAACCGGACACAGACTAATGATCCGACAGAATAGTGGTTGCAAATGGTTGTTGAGGTTGGACCAAAGATTGAACCAGATGAATGGTAATCAAGAGTTTTGATTGGAACATCTGTCAAATATTTTTTAGTTCCCATTTATTCTGCAGATCTTTTAGTAGAAAAAACTGGGTATACATTGTAGTAAGAGCTTTTTCGTTGTCATGGGTTCATGTTTGTCACCATTATTCCTTCATTTAAGTTAAGGGATAAATGCTTTATAGCGGAACATCGAACCTGGACCGAGGGTCGGGTTCTTCTGGCATTTCAGCATTTTCACTACTGCCTGCATCAATCAATGTCTTATTTGCGGTTCATTGTATGAGTGCCTCATTGGCTGTTCTTGATTCATTTTGAGCCAATGACGTATTGACAGGAGTATGATTCGATGCACATGTTTGCTCAGTACTTCCTAAAACTTCCGGTATCTGTGACCAATTGATATGACTAATCCAAATCTCAGTTCCGACGATGCTTGCAAAGTAGTATGATTCTAAAACCTTGTTTAAGATGGATGAAGAATCAGTGGAGAATCGAAGATGCTGACTTCTTTAGGCATTTTCAAGGGATTAACCACTTTGAACCAATCAATGTACTAGTATGTAGCAATTAAGCGTCTAGGCCTTTTCTAGCATCAAGATATAATTTGTCAATAAGCTATAAATAAAAATAAAACGAGTAGTAAATAATTAATGGGATAACGAGGGAGAATGACACAAATATTTCATCAATTAGGGAGAATGACAAGCTTTTGAAACTTTTTGCATAAAGTATAAAACTATTTACATTTTATCTCTCATCCATCTTTTTTAAACATTCACATCTTTCAATCTATAACTCCAATTCTTTCACCATTTTTATTTTTATTTTTTCATTCTCTTTATTTTGATACCACATTCAACATATTTCGATGTGATTTCAGAAAATCCGCTGTCGAAATTCACTATTTTACGAAATTCACTATCGATATTCACTGATTTTCAGGATTCACTGGGAAGATTCACTGAGTGATTTTCGACAGTGAATCTCACGAAAAACGATGTAATTATATAGAATCAAGTCTCAAAACTAAGAGTATTAAAAAATAAAAAATTCATTGAAATTTTTATCGCGTTTGGATCTCTAGATCAAAAGATATGAGCGTTTAAAAATTGAAGAGGAAAGAGAAAAAAAACAAAAAAACAAAAAAAAAATGGAACACGACTCGTCCATGGCGTCGGATTTTTTTAATTTTTATTTAATTTTTTTTGTCCTTCAGGCTATAAAAAATATAAAAGTTGTCATTCTCCTTATAAAAATGTGTTGTTGTTCTGTTACTAAAAAATATTCCAAAACTTGCCCTTATCCCTAATTCTCTAATAATTAATAGTATTATTATATACTAGTAATGACTAGAATGACTCATACAGTTTAAATACAGAATGAAACTGTGTGGTTCATATTGAACTACATGCCCTGTTTGGTTTCGGGTTGGATTGTGGTTGAATGGATTCAAGAAAAAGAAAGTAAAATAAAATATAGTGAAATAATAATTATAAAGTTGAAATATTATGTTGAAATTTATGTAGTTGAAGAAATAATTGGTGAGAGAAATTTTAATGAAATATTATATTAATAAAATAATGGTTAAATAGCGTAGTGGACGAATAAAGTGAATTGATTAATATTATTTTATTTGTTGATATTGAATGATTGATGAGAGAATTTATAATAAAATAATAGAATTAATAAAATAATGATAAATAAGATGATAGAGTGAATAAAATAATGGGTTGGATCCAAATGGATCCAACCCACCTAGAGGTGGCCAAATGGTGTAACCGCCGGTTTTTCTAACCGGCGGTTTACTGTTCAAAACCGCCGGTTGCCGGTTTGGGCCCGTTCCGGTTTGCCCCCGGTTTTCTCCTGTTGAGATCACTGATTCCGCCACGGTTTTAAAATTTCATTTTTTTCTTTTCATTTTTATATAACACTTATTATTTTCACTACAATAACAAATTATTATTATTTTAATTATAATTATTAAAGCGAATGTAATATATATATTATTTTAAATAGATTTCATTGGTTTTAAAAATAATATTAATATTGTGTTATTTTATTTATATGTAAATAATGTTATTTTAAAAATTTATGTTGTTTTTCTTATATGTAAATTGTGTTATCTTTTCAACGATTGTGCACCGTAATTAATTTGCTTACGTATTTTTATGTGTAATCGTGTCGAGAGCGCACAACACATATAAAAAATCAAAGCGAATGTAGTTTTAATTGTTTATGTTTTTAGTCTTTTATAGTTTGTTGTAATGATTTTTATAGTTATTTAAGTAGGTTTTAAGTATACTTTGATTATAAATGTTGTTTTATAGTTTCTTATAGTTTTTTATAGTTTGTTATAGTTTTTTTTTTATAGTTTGTTATTGTAGTATTTTATAAGTCTTTTTTATGTGTTTGTATTACATAGTTTAGTTTCATATAATTTTTAGGTTTGTATATGGTTTTTAGGTTTTTTTTTTTTTTATTTATAGTTTTATGGTTTATTTGTTTAAATTTTTTTATTGCCGTTACAATACATATAATTTTACATGCATCCAGAAAAAAAAAAAAAAAAAAAAACTGTTGGGCCTGTTAAACCGGCGGTTCCGTTCCGGCCGGTTTTACCCGGTTCCGGTCATCCGGTTTGAACGGCGTTTCGGTTCCGTTCGGTTCCGTTACTAATAACACAAACCGGGCGGCAAACCGCAAGCGGCGGTTAAAAAACGGCGGTTTTCGAACCGCCGGTTCCGGTTCGAACCGCCGGTTCCGGTTTCGGTTTGGCCACCTCTAAACCCACCCAAAACCAAACAAGGCTGTCTCCATACATGTGGAGACAACAAGCAAGTATTTTCCGTAAAAGCCCCTTCCCCCTCGCCCCCCCTTTTTTATTTAATTTTTTTAGATGGGTTCTATTGGCACCACCAAATTACTCTTGACATCATTTTTCTTATTATTTTTTATTTACTTTTTGGCACCACCACTTTTGGAAACACGTTACGGCCGATTCATCGGCGTTTTTGTTCGCTCAAACGCGTCAGTGGTATGACGTTTTCACTTGTGATACATTTATAACGGTAAAATCAGTGTCAATGACGTTTGAATGGAACACAAACGTCAATTCCAGTGACGTTCGTGCATCGAGAAGCGGGCGTCGCCCACAAACGTTTGTGTTGTGTAAATAATAAAAATATTCAATGCGTGCCAAGAGTGATTTATAAGTGTGCAAAAGTGATTGTAGTGCAAGAAGCGTTTTAGCGTGCCGATGACCCTACCTTTTTTAAGGGTTTTTATTTTTTAAAGAGTCTTTATTTTTTAAAGAGTCTTTATTTTCACCACTCATTCTACTCGTGTATTACTCTACATTTGCACCACAATATAATCGACCTTGTGAAAGTCTGTTTCGGAACCAAGAACCGACTTTCCTAAGGTCGGTTCTCATAATGCATCTACGGAAAGTCGGTTCTTGACTCAAGAATCGACTTTTACAAAAATCGATTATACTGTAGTGTACAAGTAGAATAAATATAGTGCAAATAATAAACTTTTTTTTTCCGGTCGTTATTGAGACAACATCCAATGTATTATCGGGTATCACATTAATGACTCAACCTCCATACAATTTTGTTCATGTTTGCAGTTGTAACTGACACCACAATGAATTTACTATTGGGATATGACACGATATTTGATATTTTTCAAAAATTCAATTTTTGACTTTAAAAAAGTCGAATGTTCATTTTTAACTTACATAAAATACAACGGGTCATAAGTGCATCGTCACGATAAATTCATCGTGGTGCCAACAAGAATAACAAATTTTTTCTTGGCCAATAATACAACTTTGACCTTGAAAAAGGTCATTGGTTACTACAAAATCATAGGATGGGGACTGAAATGCACACAATAGCAAATAGCAATAGTTGAGGAGCTAGGACTGCAAATTACAACTACTACTTTGAAAGGGTAATAATGTCCTTACAAGGCTAAGCTTGACTAAAGTTTTTAAAAGTTTAAAGCGACAACAAATGGGCGGGAAAGAATAGCGCCGAAATTTTAGGACAAAAAATTTAAATTGGAAGAGAAGACCCCGCCCCAGCAATTAGCAAATTTCCACCCTTCAATTTTCTAGATCTACCTGCTATCACGTGAAATTTTCGCATCTCTTTATCACACTATTTTTTTTTTCTTAAAAAAAAAAAACAGCCAATGACGAGGAAACTAAAAAAATCCGGATTTTTATGTTACCGAAATGAAGAAAATAAAGAAATTTCCTTTTCCATTACCATAAGCATAAAGAAAGCAGTGATGCATGCACCTGCTATTAAGATATAAATGGTAGGTTTAATATATATATATTTTTTTTGAGGGTAGGTTTAATATTAGTAATTCAGCCTTTTCGAAAATAAAAATAAAAATTTAGTACTAACATTTGGTGTAAAAGATATATATATATATTTATTAATTAATGGCTGAGATGTATATAATGTGTGATATAATTAATTTCATATATCTTTTCGGAAAATACTATTGTTATAATAGGTTTATTTTGAGGAGATTGTTATAAGAGTTATGTCACAGCGAATAACAAATATATTTTCATACAATTGATTCACATGTAAAATTCATTGAAACTTAAAATAATAAATGGCGCATAATATTGTTTTCACTTGTTATGTCATAACTTTTGATCGATTAGCTCAATTGTAGTTAGAATGTTGATAATTTTGTATGAACTAAGTCTGATGTCAATGTCAAATAAATTTTAGATATGAAAAACCAAAAAAAAATTAAAAAAAATATAGATATGAAAAGAGTTTTTAGATTATCATTTCCCATTAATACATTAGTACCATTCGTTTTCTTACATACATGGAAAACCCAAATTAATTGAACGCGCCCTCCAAGGAGAAAAAAGAAAAGAAAAAGAGAAAAAGGGAAGACATTTAAACGTCTCGGATCCTTTTGGGCTGCCATTCTCTTGTCCAACAAACTTATCTTGAGAAGCAGCAATAGACAGCTGAATTTGGTCAAGATTTCTACTTCCACACTAATAAAAGGTATGGTTTTCGATTCATTGGTTTCATTTTTATTTCTTGAAAGAGCAGATTGGTTTTCGCCTTTTAATTCTTTGTTTAAGTTTGAATCTTGAATTAGCGCCTAAATTCAATTTTGAGTTCTCACTTCAAGATTTCATCTTTTGATTGTCTCTCACTGCAAAAGAAATGGTTTGTTTTTGTTTTGACTATAAGAAACAAGAACCATTTTTTAGGCAAGATTTAGGAAAAAAGAACGAGTTACTGCTAACCTGAAGTTGTTCTTGCTGGGATTTCTCCAATTCTTGTTATTTTTTGTCGGAGTTGTTTCTTGAGGAAAAAAATGTTATCTTTATGTCACTTATGGGGTGTATACACATGATTCATGAATCCCAACTTTTAAATACACAATAATTTACCCTTTTGTATTCTGCATTTTTTCAATCATTTACTCTTTTTTCACTTGTTGGTCTTGGGGTTCTCCTCCTATATATGTAGTCAAGATTTTAATTTCTCTCAAAAAAAAATTCTCAATTGAAATCTGTCATGGTGCAGGGGACTGACCTTTGGATCTTGGGTTGTTGTGTAAATTCAAAGATTGTATGTTTAGTTTTCAGTGCAAGAGGATCTTCAACAAACAATGGGTAGAAATCTTAGTCCAGTTGTAAGAAGGGAGCTTGAAAACCTTGATAAAGATGCTGACAGTAGAAAATCAGCCATCAAGGCACTTAAATCACATGTAAAAGAGTTGGATTCCAAGGCCATTCCTCTCTTTCTTGCAAAAGTTTCTGAGACCAAAGAAACTGGTACATTAACTGGGGAGCACACTATTTCACTCTACGAGGTTATGGCCCGTGTCCATGGGCAGAAAATTATCCCTCTAATAGACACTGTTATGGACACTGTTATCAAGACCTTGACGTCGAGTGCAGGCTCATTTGCCCTTCATCAAGCTTGCTCTAAGGTGGTTCCAGCGATTGCTAGATACGGAATGGACCCAGCAACTCCGAAGACAAGAAGAAATATATCATCCGTTCTCTTTGTAAGCCTCTTTCGGATTGTTTGTTAGGTAGCGACGAGTACCTTTCTTCCGGAAGTGCCCTTTGCTTGAAGTCTTTAGTCGAATGTGACAATTGGAAGTTTGCTTCTAATGAGCTGGTGAATGAGGTTTGTCAGAGAGTTACAGCTGCACTCGACAAGCACGTGCAGACAAATAACCACATGGGGCTTGTTATGTCTTTGGCTAAACATAATGGTTTGATTCTTGAGGCCTATGCAAGATTGTTGATTTCTTCTGGATTGCAGACTATGAATAAAGATGTCAATTCTCACAAGCGTTTATCAGCAATACACATGGTCAACTGTTTGATGAAATGTCTGGACCATGAAAGTATTTTCTCTGAGCTAGGACGTATAATTAATGCAATGGAGAGTTGCCATTTTGATCATATGGCTTACGTGCGTGGAGCTGCTGATGAGGCCTTACAAACAGCAAGAAAAATAAGCATTGAAAAAAGCTCTAAATTTGACAGGGATATGAGTTCACTTACACATTCAAGTGTTGATAAGAGAGGAGAGATTCGGAGAAGAAACTTATCTTCTACCGGAGAGCAATCACCCCTAACGGCATCACCTGAGTCTCAGACTGTTGATTCATATTTTCATGAATCTCTCTTTGATTCGCCTCATTCATCAAATCAAGTCTCTCCAGAATTTAGTTGTAACCGAAGGAGTGTAAATCGGAAGCTATGGTCAAGGTATCAAAATGGTGGAGTTGACATATCTTTGGAGGATGGGTTTTTCTCAGAATTTGCCCGTGGAGATGACAAGGAGAATTTCGAGCATAATGTGGTTTCTGAAAACTGTGGAAGTTATTCTGATGAATTTATGGGATTTTCACAAGCCAATGGCGGAAATGATTTTGATAGAAGCACCACCACAAGTCCTCAGGTAAAAAAGCCCTATTTGACATTATTAGTATAAAAAAAAAAAGCATGCTTGTTGGTTTTTTAGATGAACATGTGAAATTTCTTGAATTCTGTTCGATGTTACACCTTTATTGTCTTAAATTATATATTTGCTGATGATCAAATGCAAGAACTATATTTGCAGTATGTTCTGAGTTGTAAGATAATTCAAGCAAAGCAGGTCATTGACAGAACAATATACTGAAATTATTATCGTATTTATACCGTTCTGTAGTTTCTTTGTAAATATGTAGTTTCTTGTAGCTGCTTTACGATTTACTTCCTTACTTGTTGGCATATTTTTCTGACACAGAGATCTAGATCCCAAATCAATGTTGACAGTGTGAAGATCTATGCTACACCAAGAAAGCTATTCCGGTCACTACAAGATCCAAACGACGAAAATTCAAGTATCTCCGACAGGCAAAATGGGAAATATGGAAGCCCTGGAAGCCAATTTGAACTGACACCTACCTCAAAGCCAAATGTATACTATGTCAACTACAAGGTCAATTCGAATGATAAGCCACCCTGTAGTGCTGAAGAACAAGCTGGAAGTTCCGAGTCGGTATCATCAACACAAGATATCATCACTGAGACTAATGTACATGAGCCTCAAAGGATTTCTGAGGAAAGTAAAGGGCAATCTAAAATCGACAATGGTCATATTCATACGCGATACAAGAAGGCATTCTACAGCTTGTTTGTCATGCTCGCCCTTCTTGTTTTAGCCCTCTTTGTTTGCTTCTGGGCTGATGAAGATGAAGGCCACTTTCTTGTTCCTACCTGACTTACAATGAGCTCAGAAAGACCCCTTTAGTCACACGCTGTCGTTGCGTTTATCCCTTTTCTGTTTTATTAGTCAAATTTGTAGAAGTTGAAACAAATCTGAATCTGCTGTTGTACTTTTATGGGCAAATCTTTTGCTCCTAGAATACTTCATCTTTAACATTGTATGATCAGTATGTATCTGGAAAAATTCATTTTCTTTGAATGACTTAAATGTCCTTGGAGATTCTTGTTTTTTTCTTACAGGTTTGGGTTAACCAAATGCTGCTCCCCTTTCCATTCTGCCTTAGGTTCCAATGTTATGGGCTGAAGCAATGCAGCTTGACCTACACATATATAAGCATACCTTCCATACCATTGATGACTTGAGCCTGGACTAAACACGTAAAGTTCTTCGAACCCATCTCTTCCGATTATCAAAGAGTTTCTTTTTCCCTGTCCAACAAAAAAAAACAAAGAGATTGGTTGAATTAGTTAAAGAATAACCAGATTATTACGCAATACACAGCACTAAACATACTCTGTCCATAACGGTAAAGCTTCGAGGTGCAGTCGTGTATATCCTGCTCATTTCTTCTGCCAAGTTTTTGTAGTCATCATCTTCTTCTTCCACATTATAATGTGTTTGTGCTTGATTTCTTGTATTCCAGTTAGAAACAAGTTCTGATAAGGGTACAGGACCAAAGTTTGATCTTGAACTTTGATTCTTCTTCCTAAGACTTGGATGAATAAGACTAAAATCTGTTGAAATTGGTCCTGTGCTACAGTATTCTGATCTTTCCAGTCCACATGCAAAAGTTGCTTCTGGTGTGCTAACACTAAGATGGCTCATGATCGAACCCACGAAACTTAGAGACGATGAATCACCCAAGTTTCGGATTACGATCTGGGAGCATAAATGTTCTTGTTCCAATGTTAAAATGTGTTCAACTTCCATATTGTCTTCATGTTTGTTTATCAACTGTACCTGTTTTTTTCCCCCAAACGATTTCAATGTCAGTTACACATAACTACGCCTAACAATAAAGAAATGAATTGAATATCAAACAGAGACCTGGATGGATTGTCGAGCATTTCCCGTGACTTGGCGAAGAACCCAAGAATTCGCAAAAGGCAATGAAACAACTGAATTGCTCTGAATATCTAATGACAAGAAGGCCAAAGACACACCTCCATTAATAATAGCTTCACCGCCGTCTTTCCCATTAGAGACAGTAGTGTGAAGCAACTCCATAGAGCCTTCATGCCACATCATAGCTTTATAAGAAGTGATCAATCCACTTGGCAGCATCAGCTTAACCACACTTCCGTTTTTCAATGCCAACGTCATCACACAGCCGTCGCTTAAACTAGAGAAACTAACACCATGTACCCGGAATTGTTTACTTAAGGAATCTACATCTAAAGGAGCCTGTATTGGGGTGGTGGAGACAGGGGAGACTGCTCTGATGCTCTTAGAGCTAATGAAAGATGTCGGATTGGTTAGCAATGGAAGAGAATGTCCATAAAGGGATTTATTCAATGGAGAAATAGGAGTGAAATTAGGTGAGAGAAGATGGGTGTGCAAAAGAATCATCTTTTTCTTACTATCTTTGCTTGAGTGAAGTGAAATGCCTTATCTTTATGTTCAATTGTTGATAACAGACAATGTGTTTGAATAACTTGACAATAGGCTAAAAGGAGGGTATTATTGTAATTCTCCTTTCTGGTTTTTGGTTGGTGGTTATTGAGACCTACAGGATAATAATAGAGGGCCATTTATATGCATCCATTTCTAAAGGGAGACATGACATAGCTGTAAAAGCTGCATACATATGCAGAGGGTAGTGATATATATTCATGTATCGTTCCATACTCAACTCCACATAGATAAATGGCGAATTCATCTGAGAAATAAATGGCTTTTCGAAATCTCTTTAGCTTGTTGGTAACTGAAGTATTATCATCTAATAATAAGGTTTGATGTTGAGTGTATAATATACATAGACATTTGAGGGTAAACCTGTCATTTCCCCCCTGATAGATGATGCAGTTTTGCTCTGTTCTTGATGTTAGCCAAGTTAGGTATCTTGATGCTTTACACTAGTGTTACATTATTGAATTTCTCACTTTAGCTTAAGTTGCTTTGATTCAAGAATCCAGTTTCAAAACGTCCCGTGTTATTAGTTTAGCATATCCATCCTTGAATCTACAGACAGGACTGTAAAACTGCCAACATGCATCAATGGCTGGATGCCAAAACATGTAGTAACATATGGACTAAGAAACTTAATTACATATATAATGTTCTTCTGAACCACTAATCATTACAAAAAATAACAATAGATTTACACCTGCTTTTGAATAGATTGTGAGATGAAAAATAATAAATGTAGTACTACAAATTGTCATGTTCAATGACTTGAGCACCCTTCCATTCATCACCAGGGTTGATAACAAGAGGAACCAGCAACGCAGCCGGTCCGGTGCAGATGAAGTAATCTTTATTACCATATTGTTCAGACATAGAACCAGGACTTCCCAAGTATATATCTTCATACCCCATTCTTATCACCCTATAGAACAGTTCCTTCCCCTGCAACCACCAAAAAAACCAATCCATTGTTTGTCAATCGTCTCAAAATACAAGTTCTTCTGTTAATACGGATTTTCTTCCATGTCATTAGTCCTTAAACATAGTGTCGAAAGAAATTAATGTTCAGAAAAAAGGACAGGCATATTTCAATACTCCAAGACATGCAATATGAGTTGTCTTTTAAGAGATGTTTCGTCTTTATAAAGTCACTTGTTGGGGTTGACATGGAAACCTCTCTCAGGATATAACGGAGGTGTTTGATTCAAACAGTGACTTGTTTGAATCAAACCCGAGAACAATCAGAAAATTCTGATGATTCTTTCAAACTTAGGAATGATTTCGCTTGCATGTTGGTGCCTTTTATAGGCCAAAGGTACATCATACACGAAAAAAGGGTAACGGTTATCTCCGTTCACAGGTGCATGCATTCAGGTACACCGCTTCACAGATGCATGAATTGATTGCATCACTTCACAAGTTTGAATTGCACAAATGCATCGGGTCGAACCCCGTTTTGTTATAGCAACCCGAATGCAAACGATGGAAAAAAATATCTAAGGACATCAAAACAGGACCATAACATGCATAAAGATAAATGGGTGCATTGCAATAAAAAATCCCTGCGTAAAAATCTAAGAAGGTTGGTTTGTTTACCTGATCAAGAATCTCGTAGTTTGATGGCGGAGTGTTGTAAAATTCTTTAGCTCTTTCCGCCGGTGGAGCCGCGTAAACTCTGCTCATCTTATGCTTCAAAAGCGTATAAGGCACATCTTGAATCCCCCATTCTCCTGCTTTTTTCTCTGGTTCCCAGTAAAAATTGAAAAAACCAGCAGGACCTTCACTTTTCATGGCTTCCGCCGGAGATAAAATCTCGCACGGAGAAGACAACGGAGGAGAAGTACAGTATGAGCAGCTCCTAAGCCCATTGATTCCAATCCCACTTCTTTTCTTCGCAAAGAAATGGGTTAGAATCGCACTGGTGAGTTCCACCGGGAATTTACCATTGTTCTTGATTATTACTGCTGTAGCCATGCTTAATGGATAAAGGGATATTACATAATTAATCTCCAGATTTCTACTGCTAATGGAGCTTAACTCAACTTGTAAAGCATCGATTGAATCCGAGTCTGTATTTTTAACAGTCCAGGACAATGATTCATATTTGCTAGGGGGTTTTTGATTAGTACCGGGTCGGGATCCGGAGCTCAATTGATTGATTGTCAAACCAATGCCACCTCTAGAAGAAGAATTAGAAGTAGAGGGATTAGGAGGAAGAGTGTAGAGGACTTCTTCAAAGCCATCTTCTTTCCAGTTAACTTTTGGCTTGTAAGAAGTGACATGTGCAGTGGGAATGTGAAGTTTTAATGAGCTACCGTTTCTCACTGTTAGCTCAACATCTCCGGTGGATTCGTGGAATTTAATGCCTTTCCGGCCAAATTTTTGGTCGAGATTTTGATGATTATCAGAAGCAGGGGTAGGGGTAGAGATGGGTGTAGCAGTGGTTGTTGAAGAAGAAGAAGAAGAAGTTGCTAAACAGCAAGAAACATAGCTGGGAATGATGGGTTTTGGTATACAAAAGGATAGTATAGAAGAAGAACAAGAAACCGCCATTGATGAACTTGTTGTATTAAACTCACAACATTGTTAAAGAAACACACGTTTGGAGAGATGATCACCTATCATAAGATTTGTTTTCCATTTTTCATTTTTTTTTTCTGGGCTTGGGTGGAATAGGAAGCTAAGGTTTGTGATCAACTGTTTTTTGAGAAGCGATAAGTAGATAACGGGCTCAAACAAGGCCTTCCATCCATCGCCATTTTAACTTAAAAAGTGACATTTCACTTCTTCCCCTCATTTCTTTCCTTTCGTTTTTTTCACCACGGGGCGTTGTTGCATCACCGCAATGCTATTAATACACAACACCAAAATAATATTCAGAAAGTTGATTTTTGAGTTAAGAATCAAAAGTCAGAATCGACTTTGTGACGGTTATTTTTTTCGGAAAAAAGCTTTTATTTTTGTAAAATGCTTAGCATCCCAGTTTATTGAATAAAGCAGATCGTTTTCATAAAAGATAAAGTGCAAAAACCGATACAACCCGCCTTAATAAAGTCTATGATACTTCAACACATAATCTCACCTCATTAAAGCCTCTTAACAACAAAATCATATAGGAAAAATCTACCAAGAAGAAAGAGTACGATTGTTCGGTAGTGAGTCAAATTAACGACTTTCTGAATGTCTTGAAGGTTATTCTAATGTGATGCACACGGAATGACGTAATGTATTGTATCGGTAGGTTGACTGTGGTAAAAATAATATTTCCCTTTCACCATAGCCTTAATACATTTTGAGTAGTGGGGGACAAACAAATTGAGACAAAACTTGTGAAATTCGGTCATAATACAGAATACGTATAGTTGTGAAAAGACACTTAACCACAATCATCACATCCACGGTACAAAAGAGCACATACAATAGCTCTATATTTTACATTGGTAACACAACTTTTGTCAGGACCCATGTAGTGTAATTTTTCTACCCTCTACAATAACTAAAAAAAACAAGTTGGTTGGCAATGTAATTGTGGGTCTGCTCACTCCCTTGCTCACTTTTTTCACTCTCAGTGTAAATAAACAGCTTATTTGTGGAGTCAATTTGGATAGCAATGTAATTGGGATGCCACCTAGAATTTTTATGCTTTTGAGGTAAACTAACACTGTAATGGGTATTTGCTATTGCATGTGCTCTTAGCCTTTTCTGTAACTAATTAAGGTGGAATATTTACTGCTCTAAGAACTTTTGCAGCATCTTCAGGAAAACTGGATTGATATAACAGCCAGTGCCTACTTCAAATCCCCAACAGTAGTCAATTGTGGCACAATTTGAATATACCAATGGGTGTATGGCAATATCGAGGGTTTGGAGTGCAATGGAGCGGTGTGAACCATGAAGTTGAATGGAGGATTGTTCAGCTGCAAATAAATCTTCGAAAGCAATAGCTTCAATAACCAACCTAAGTCAACAGCCTGCAAATTTCAAAAATTGAAAAGGCACTGTTTTTACTCCATTGAAGAAACAACGGTACTTCCATTTATTAAGAAAGCAACTTCAGAACGTTACGAGGAAAAAAAATTCGGATCCTGAGATGAGCTAGATTACCTACCTGTCAGACCAAATCTGTTAAGCAAATTACTAATCTAACATGGGAAAATTCTAACTTGAGGAGTCTCTATTAAGCTAGGCTGTCGGATGAGTGTCACGTGTGAAAAGGATAAAACAATATGTCGTCTTTTTTGAACACATGGCACTTATGACAGTCCGGTCTGACAGATACTCTCTACCTAATGTCCTCAAACATATACTTTCTCTTCAAAACAAAGCGAATTTCCAGGAATATAGTATAGGTATTATGTAACCACCAGAAAAGGAACGAGAAACGATTTCACTCAATAACATAATCGTAATTAGTTTCCATAAGCATGAACAGGTTCCATGATATTTTCTAAGGTATGTGAAAGACAGAAGATGCAACTGGTATTAAGATGCAAGATAACAGTTTTATATGCAGTTGTGGACATAATGAAATCATGGAAATAATGCTTCGAATTTCTTGTTTTGTCCCCAAATGAAGGGTTGAGACTTGAGAGTATACCTGGTCATCATCCAGTTCGGAAAAATGGGAGGAGTGATTACGAGGAATAATCCATATCTCAAAAGGAAAAGTGGCAGCATATGGGACAATTGATATAAAATGGGTTGATTCATCAACTAAAAAGTCCTTAATTCCAGCCTCACAGAGCCTACACTTCCCTGTCTGTTCAAAAAGCTCTTTCATGCTGTCGATACGGGTGGAGACTGCAGGGGGAATTATTGGAAGAGCTATTATTTGACTGTGGGGGTGACTCAATGAAGCCCCAGCAGAAGCACCATGGTTTTTGAAAACCTTCATAGTCATGCAAACACATTAGGTTGATCATATCCATAGAGATGGAGACACAAACACAAATAACGAGATTTGTCGAAATGAAAAAAAAACATGATTTGGCATCACAAAACCGGATTTTACTGATAAAATGGGAGCAAACATCGACTATTGAAGTCAAGAATATCATAGATAATGTCCATGTATGTATGTTTCATCAGAACGACTTAGTGGAGGAATTGTGATTTCCAATAAAAGAAGAAAACGATATAATTATCGCTAGTCAGATAGATGAATTGGAATTGCAAGACAATGAATAAATCTGTGTCCTCCACTTGCAAATGCGACTTAGTTCTGCAATTGAATCGAATAATAGAAGGTCGATGAAATCACCCCCATCTGCTATATGCAAGTTAACAATTAAATATACTGATCAACGCCAATCAAATAAATCGAATAACAGAAAAGCACTGAAATCAATTCCCATTTGCTATGCAACTAATTAAATACCCTGATCAGATCAACTAAAGACACCGGCAATGTAATCACATAGCAAGCCTTTGAAGAAGCAAATTCGATGGCATTTACACAAATCAGAACATTATAAAACAACGGAAATAAAGAAGCAAAGGTAGGTGAATTCCTTAACTAAATCCTACTAGTAAGTAGTAAACATGGAACTTTGTACTTAGCACAAAGATGAATCTTTACCTGTATTTATCTAGTTGTACAACTAAGCAAATATACAGGTTAATCCCATTTGGAACAAGCAAAATTACTACTATTGCAAGTCATTTTACCAATGTAGACGACCTTAGCACATCAATTCAGTTTCCTTATCCAACCATTGGAACAAGTTTTTAAGCTGTGTGATCAGTGATGCCCTTTCCTTTTCTTGTCGTTTGGTATTGCCATAATATAGCAAAACTATCAGTAGCTAATACAATCCCAAAAGTAAAATAAAAATCACCATATCCTTGAGCAGCAAAATAAGTGTAGCAACCAGCAACTAGACAATAAAAGCAGATAAACTGTAGGAAAGAAATCAAACCTGAATGTATTGTATAGAATCGATGCTCTGAAGCTGCTGAACTCTCTTCTTGTAAGCAAGCAAAACATCCCCAACCTGAACCGGCGAAAGATCCCACAACTGAACCGAGTGAATCGGCGTCTCAATCACAACATCATGAAATCCGAATCCCCTCACAACCAAACCAGGCACGTCAGCATCACTTTCCTGATTCTGCTTATGAGATGGATCGACATCCCTGCTGAGAGCTGGGTAGAGGTTTTGGATGACCCGGATTTTCCAGTCGGGGGAATCAGGAGGGCTTCGGAAAATCTCCGGCGCGCACATGTGCTCGTGGCCAATGCAGAATGGACAGTTATGGGATTGTGCACTGGTGTCAGGGTTGGAGGCTGACTTGGACTTGAAATCGGAAGGTCGACGTGATCTCGCCGGCGATAATACGACCCACCGGTTGTTGACAGTATCTTTGCGGACTTCTGGAGCTCGCTGTGAAGCTCCCTCCTCCGCCATATTCGTTTCTCACTATCGCACCACTCACTAGCTTCAGCTTATAGACTGTATCGATACGACGCCGTTTTAGTCAATTAAGTATGCCAAATTCCAGGGATCAACTTCATGCTATTTCCTCAAATACTTCTAATGCTTGCTTATAATCTATTGACATACCCTTCAAAAAAAAAAAAAAAAAAATCTAATGACATTTTAACAGATGCAAATGCTTTAAGCTCTTCTCAGCAGGATTTTTTTCCGTTTTCTTAAAGCCACGGTATCTGGAACCAATTGGTCCTACTAATCTGGAGTTCGGTCGGAATTAGTAGATGCAGAAGTCGACTACTTTACCAGTGTAAGTTCACCAAAAGTTTCTTTCAACACGATTTACTGCAGAAGAATCGAACCCAGTGATTCTTCTGGTATCTAAAAATAGGGGTTGGAGTAATCTCACCGTGAAGACCGACTCCATGGAACTCCTACATATGGTCCAGATGAAAAAGAGGCTCCCTTTGATGTTCTTATCATCATTAAAGACATTCAGGCTATTTTGGGATGTTTAGAGGGTTGTAAACGTAAAATTGTCCATTTTTGTAGGAATCTAAACCTTATTAGCCATAGTAAAGCTTCTTTTGCTAAGAAACTTTAAACTCCAGCATTTTGGTTTGATAGTTTTCGTTCATGGATCTTACCTATAATCCGTGAAGAGATTAGAGTTAAGTCCTCTTAACTCTGCCTCTCTCGTTCTACTTGTATCTTTGTACGTTTTGTTTTTTCATCATTGAATTTATTTCGTAGTAGTAATAATAATAATAATAATAATAATAATAATAATAATAATAATGTAATATGAGAAATAAATTGGAATATATAATTGATCAAATATGTGAACATTACATTGAATAAAGTCAGAAAAAATATAATATAATGAGAAGGGATAACAATTCATATATATATATATATACACACACAAGATAATAATTCAGTAAATTTAATCATACAACAACATGAAAAGTCACCACAATTGATCAAATATGTGAATATTACATCGATTAAAGTTAGAAAAAAATAAAATCTTACGAGAACGGATAACAATTCATCGATATAAATATATATATACGAGATAATAATTTAGTAAACATTTTTCTCAAAAAACAAATAGTAAACATAATCATACAAAAACATAATGAGTCCCCGCTTATTTTTGTAAGTCATACTTCCATTGCTTAAAATTAGTTAAATGAATTCAGATGCACTTAATAAATTAATGATATCTGAAGTGGTTATTAACTACTGCGATTAAATCTCGATAAATGAATACCCTCGGGACCAGAAAAAAAATATTCGTTTAGCAAGGTTATTAATTTATCAAACATTATTTTAAGCCCATTTACCCAAGTCGGGACCGGAGAAAATTATTCATTTGGCGAGGTTATTCATTTATCGAGGTTTAACTGTACTTGATTTATTCAGATTAAGTGATAACTAATATAAACAAATTGAGTCAAATGCAAAAAGACATAATATTTTTAACTGGCAAAATAGGGTAACTACGCCACATACGTATGAAGCTAACTTCAAATTAGCTAGAAATGAGAAATTTTTAGGCGGAAGTTAAGGTTCCTAATGTCTATTCTCCCTTGTTGCAAGGAGAATCGCCTAAGGAATGTGTACGACGTAGTTGAAGATACTTACAGATGCATAATGTTTTGGATGATCAGAGAGTAGGTTTAGCAGAAATACATTTTTGAGGAAAACATATGTGTGGTTTGGCTAGCTGAGATCGAGTTTTCCAGCAATTAATTGGTAAATACTGATAGAAGAAGTTATGAAACAATTGTGAGGTAGGCCATTAGAACTGACAGTAGATTAATTGCATCAACTACAAAAAACCACAATAGAGGAATATCTATCGGAGTCTGAGGAATTAAGAAGCTTGGTGCAATTACAAAATCCTATGTTGACATAGACTTACTTCCTCATATGTTTTATAAGAGACCTCAAGACTGAAATTAAGTATATGGTGAAATTGGTGAAGCTTAAAGACATGTTTTTTATCATTGATATTGCCACATGCCACGAATTTTTTATAATGACATTGATGTTAGGTGTAGTGCCCGAAAGACAATTATCTAATTGTTTGAGGACATAATTAATAATTCATCTTATTGTATGCATGAATACTTATAATTAAGACACTACTGAAAACCCTAAGTACCTCGTTTATGTAATCACATAACTCAGTGTATGGCTATACACAAGAGGATTGCGTTAGTGAGATGTACTTAAAATTAACTTAGTCCGTAGCGTTGATTAATCTGAGTACAGGTCTCATGATTAATATGCTAATAATGCGCCCAGAACACTTTACGGTGTGACAGTCATATAGGGCTGGACCGATTTGATTTGAGTTCTTGATATAATTCAGAGATCGAGAAGTCTTATCGAATCACAAGATTATCATATATGGATTAATCTCAATCCTGAGGTGATCATAGACAAATCGCTTAGACTAGGGTAGAGTTTGATGTGTTAGTAAGGATCACGCGCAAAGATGTGGTCCAACACTTCGTTGGCTCTATTTTAGGATGAGTGAGTAGTTTGTGCTATCACAGATATGGAATCCATTCCTTCCTCGGGAAGTAGGCAGAGCACATAGATTCCTTTATTTGTTAATCCTAGAAACTGATCGATCCGTGAAGTTCATATTATATTAGTTATGAACTAATTGATCACTAGGGGGTTAATGGTAAATAAGGATAAGAGGTTTCGAGAAGGGTTTACGGAGATATCCCGAATCGTAACGAACAGTCTATGGAGGATTTATCTGTATGTAATGATTATATCAGTGGACACCTTATCAACTCATGGTTGAGTGTAACTGTGTAAGTTATCTATATTCGGCAAAGTTCAGTTTCGGGTTTATGGTGGTGTAATCCCGGAATTAATAGATTGAATATAAATATTGTTCGGTCCGACGAATAATTTTATTTAATTTATTGTAAATTTCATTGAATATGGGTCCATGGTCCCGACGACGTGGCTCCTAACATAGCATATTTTTTTCTCGTCGTTTCACCTCAATTATAATTAAATAGTTGGATTGGATTATTTAATTGATATGTGGATTAATTGTTTAGTTGGACTAAATAATTAAATACACGGAAAATACATTTTTCATGGACTCGGCCCAAATTAGTGTGTTGACTTTTTGACCTAATTGGTCAAATATAAAAGTGGCGTGTATTACTTGTTTGGTTATCAAGAAATTTGTTTTCTTGGATAATTATGGTACAAGTATTTAATTATTTATTTGTTAAATAATTTAAGGAAAAGAAAATCTTTTATATATCCTTATTAATTTGGGAATATCCTAGATTTATCTTTTTAAGGAAAATGATTAATTTGATTGATTTTGTATTAATTAAATAATCCTTGGAGGACAAGGATTACTCTCCTATATAAAGAGAGTTCTCCCAAGCCAAATCATAGGACACAATTTTTGACTTAGAAGAAGTATTAGGGCTTAGAATTTTCGGCCTTAAGTACTTGGGTTTGAGTTTTAGAAAACTTCGGGTTTTCTAAGGTAGCATATCGAGGAGGTCCGGCGGCTTGAAACACCATCCACCTGGTGGTGCTTGGAGATATACGTTGGAAGACTTTGGCTTCTCAACTAGGCTCTCAACTAGCTCGGATTGGATTGAAGATTGTTCTAGACGTTTATTCACAATAAATCGGTAAGCAATCTAACCCCCTCGTAGGTTTAGATCTATTGTATTTACATATTTTGGTTGACTAGATCTAGATCTTGTACTTTCCGCTGCGTAATCGGGTGATCTTGATCCATCCGACGATATTACATCCAACAATTGAATGGCATGCATGGGCAGAAAAATTACTCTAACCTTAGCCATTATAGGTTCTCTCCATTCACCGTTAAGGTGACTGATAAAATACCCAACACTGAGAATAAACCAATGATACATGAAGAAATTACTCATAAGGAGTTGCAGGAGAAGAGGACCAATGGGTTATGTTTTCGGTGTGATGAAAAATACACCCGTGGCCAAGTATGCAAGCAGAAACACAAACACTTTTGGGTACTCAAGGATGATGGAGTTTGGGGAGAGATTGAAGTGGACAATGGGGATAAAGAGGATGTGGTATTAGATGCTGGACCATTTGAGCCTACTGAGTTATCCATGCAACTTATATGGACAGGTCACCTCCCACACCATCAAAAAGGCCTCTAGAAAAAAATCCAATTACCATCCTAATAGACAGTGGTGCATCTCACACTTTCCTAGACCATCAGATTGTCAACGAGGTGCAATGTGTGACAGAACCAAATCACTCTATGTGAATCACAACAGTAGATGGAAACATAATGGCGAGTGAATTTAAGTGTCTTAACAAGATGCGAGATTGATCAAATTGAGAGGTTGTGACATTGTATTATGGGTGGATTGGATGAAAAAGTATAGTCTTTGACTTCAACAAAGGTGGTTTTCACTAACGAGGGAGAACAAATTAAGATGAGAAGTTACATAAAAGAAGCTCAACTTAAGACAATCAATTGCAAAAGCTCAGCTCAATTTAATACATGAACATGCCCTGAATCATGTAGCCAATGAACTAACTCTTGTCCTAGAAAAGTGTCATGAGGTGTTTGCGAATTCTCAGGGATTACCACCAATGATGGGCTATGAGCATATCATACTTTAAATGAAGTTATTGAACCTGTGAAACTAAAACCTTATGGGTGTGCTTACTGTCAGAAGGATGAAATAGAGCAGGCGGTGGATCAAATGCTACAACAGGGGATTATACAACACAATAATAGTCAATATTCATCACCCTCGCTCCTTGTGATAAAGATAGATGGAACTTGGAGACGTTGTGTGGATTATATAAGGTTGAAATGCTCCTAATTGATGAATCGTGGATGATTTAAGGAGTACTAGGGTATTTTGTAAAATAGACTTAAGGTCTTGATTCCATCAAATTTTTGTGAACGAGGATGATGTCCCAAAGAATGTCGTTGTTACTCATCATGACCAATTTGAATTCAAACTGATGCCATGAAAGTATGAATGAGATGTTGAGACCTTTCTTGAGGAAGTTTGTGTTGGTATTTTTCGATGACATGGTAATCTTCAGCCCTAACATGGATTCCCATATACAACATCTTAAAGAGGTTCTAGAAGTTTTGAAGAAGAAGTAATACTATGCTAAATTGTCCAAATTCTCTTTTAGACAAACCAAGGTGGAATACTTGGTTCATATCATACATGAGGGTGAAGTGCATGTTGACCCAAGTAAGATTCATGCCATGTCAGATTGTCCTCAGCCTCATAATGTGATTGAACCGAGAGGGTTTTTGGGCCCATATTTTTACAGGAGATTTGTGCCTTATTATGGGATTATTGTTAAACACTTGAATGACCTACTCAAGAAATATGGGTTTTGCTGGTAACAAAGTACCACATAAACATTCTAGAAATTCAGGGAGGCCATGTGCAAATCATTACTACTTGTCTTACCAGGTTTTGGAATTTCATTTTGCATTAAAACATATGAATGTGGAAAAAGCTTAATGGCTATTTTACAGTAAAACAAAGAACATGTGCTTTTCTAAGAAGGGCCTTCAACTCTAAGAAGATTGGATTGTTCATCAATGAAGGAACTCCTAGCAGTCCTCAAGGAAGTAATTAGATGGAAGCCACGTGCTCAAGGAAAGCACTTTTTCATCGAAAGTCATCAACGGAGTCTGAAGTTCATTCTGGATCCGAGGACCACTACTACAACAACAAAAATGAGTGACTAAGCTGCTTGGGTTGGATTTCACTATTGATTACAAAAAGAGAAGTGAAAATACAACGGTTGATGCCTTGTTTATGTAAAGTCATGATAAGGGACTATTGTATGTTGTGAGCACAATATCCATTTTTAGAGCTAAGACGTTACTTCCAGCTACAAGAGTGACCTAGCTGTTGAGGAAAAATTAGGCACAGATGATTAGTACACCCCATATCCCTACTACACTGTGCACCAAAGGATTCTTAAGTACAAAGAGAGAATATATGTAGGAACCCATAGAGGTCTAAAATCCAAATTGATTGCACTCAAGTCCAATAAGGGGCCATTCAAGGGTCAAGGCATGTTATAACATGATTAAGAGACTGTTTTATTGGCCGCAAGTTAAGAATGATGTTTAGTAAATGATACAAAGGTGTATTACTTGTCAGCAGTACAAGAGTCTACATGATAAACCTCAAGGACTACTCCATACATTACCAATCCTCACAGGCATGGTCCTAACTCAATATGGATTTTATAGATGGATTTCCCAAGTCTGAATGGAAGAAAGCCATCATGGTAGTAGTGGACATGCTGGCCAAATTCAGCCACTTTATTCCACTTGAGAAGAAGAGGCATATATCATAACAAAAGCGTGAAATAAAGCATGAAGTACTTAAACGATCAAAATAAATATCTTTAAATTAATCCGTACGGTATTTTGCTTGTACGGTTACTTTTATCTAAGAATAAATATAACCCATTACTATTCAATTGATACAATTAATGATTCTTTGTCTATATAATTATTAAATTTGATTGACAGTAAATTATTTAACAAAGAGTATTTGCCGTTGTAACAGATGTTAGAATAAAAATATACGTAATTAAAACATTACACAATTTTTTGTACACATAATATTTGATGATGTTTTTTTAGGTTTGAAAGAACTTAGAGAGTATCTAAAAATATACCACATACTTTTTTTTGAGCAAAATATACCACATACTTGAGACAATTTTTCATTTGATTTGATAACAATAATATGCATGATTTTATAACTAAAAAAGCTTATCATATTTAAAAGAATGAAAACGTAACATGGTAAGTTTAATTCAACGTGTACAAGTAAGATAACTAAAATAATCCTACCAAGTATAAAATCAGTGTATAACAATTATTAATATTTAACATATACTTTTGCAAATTTTGACCGATAACATCTATTTGTTTTGTAAATTAAACGCATAGTCAAGAATATAAATATAATATTAAAAATATATATTTAAAAATAATACCGAACATATAAATATAATATTAAAAATATATATTTAAAAATAATACCGAACACGTGCGAAGCACGTGTATTTTGCTAGTAAAATAAAATATTTCGTAGTTTTGAAACAAATAAAAGAAAAAACCCTAACGAGAATGACCGGATCTTTCTTCTTTGTTTATGCCTTCTGGAGTTATGATTCCCATTTGGCACTTGAAGGTATGTCCATCTTTTAAGGAAATGTCTACTCACACGGTTATTTGTTTAATTGCATTGTAATTATTTTTCAATTTTGTCCTTAATTTTTTTTCAGTTACGCGCCTATATTTTGATCGGAGTTTGATCAGAATGTGAAACATTATACACATCACATGTGGTCAGAACAATTTAACTTATTCTGACCCGAACGTTGTCAGGAAAATATTACAAGTTTGACCTTTAAAATGGTCTGTTACGTTTTCGAAATTTCCGTAGCGCCGTGGTTATATTAAGACTTAAAATAGAAGAGGAAAACATAATTTTTCGGCCTGTAAATTGGTTCGTATTGTTTTCCAAGTGTACATAACAATGTCTCTTTTTTCAGACCAAACATTGGTTCGGAAAACATAATGTTCTTGGCCTGTTACACGGCATTAATAATATATAATTCCTGACTCATTTAGGATAAGAATGATATGTGTGTTAAATGTCAAAGCGAAACTCACTCTCGTCCTTGACATGTGTAAAACATATTTTATGCGAAAAGACAGTTTCTTTTTAATTTCAAATTGAATTGAACCCTTCAAATTCAATGATGTTCGATTAATTTGCTAAAGCACTTTTGCTAATAAAAGGTAAAAGACAGTTTAATATTTTAATTGACACTAATTAACTTTTATTTCCCGCAAAAACAAAATTGATAATAAAAGACAAAAGACAGATTAGTGGTTGATTAGAGGGATTTTAACCTTTTTCCCGCAAAATAACAATATTTATTGTCTTGTCGATTCTTTATTTTGGATCTGCATTTGATTTTGGACCCTACATCAAAACAAAGAAAATCTATGAATAAAGCTAAATTGACCCGGTCCAATAAAGACAGCACCATTATTGTGCATTTTTTTAATTTTTTTTTTTATATAGGAATGGTAGAAGCAAAAATGATATGGTTTTGACGATGATAAGACAGCCATTGGGGGTATTTTTCGAGATAGTGGCGGTAACACATCCGCTCTTTCTTCAAACGGCTTGAGGGCAGATTAGATGTTCTAGCTGCCGAAACATTGCGATCTACCATGCTTTGGTTTATGCACTCACATGAGGTTTTTTTCGGGTGATTTTTGAAGGCGACTCTTTGACTACTTATCAGCGGCTCCTAGATGATTCTCAGGATTTGTCTCCGGTAGGAAACTTAATTGAAAAATGTCGTAGGCTCTTATCTGTTTTTGTATCTGTATCTGTTTCTTTTTCTTTTATTAAAAGACAGGGTAATGTTAATGTGTCAGCACATTTCTTAGCGAGGGAGAGGCTCAATCTTGTTGGTTGTGTAGAACGAGGTTCGCCTCCCCTGCTCATGTTGCTCATTCTTGTGTAATTGATTTTGAAGAATAAATAGAAAACCTTTCGCTTTCAAAAAAAAAAATAAATAAATAAATAAAAAAAAAATGATAAGGTTTTTCAAACATATAGTGGATTCTTCATGTAAAATAATTCGAACATGAGAACTCTAGAAAGTGTCACCATTTTTATCACTGGTAGGGACTTGTCAACAAAATCATTATGATTTCATTTTAGTGGTATTGGTAATTCTTCTTTTTTTTTTTTTTTTTTTTTTTTTTTTTAAAGCGAAACTATATCATTTAAAGAACTATTATCCACACACTACACTTGCTGTGGTGTGACTGGAACCCATGATCTCTAGGTCACGGAGCCTCGGCTTAATCACTGAGTCAAGTCTTATTGGTATGGTAATTCATCATTAAATTCAATAAATATTTGTTAAATTTTCCAATGAAAGATAGTGTGTATATTTGTTAATATTTTGTTGGTCATTCTTAAAAAAATTTGGTTAAACCCTAACTATTAGGTTCTTCACTCCCTATGTCCCACGGGATAAATAAAAATGTTAAGCAGGTAATACAATGACTTAGAGTCATTCTTAACATTAAGTTTGACGACTAATGATCATCATTATGTTTACGGATAGTTACAAGTACGGGAATGTGAATGACATGATAAAGTTGTCGGTACAAATGATATAAATTACTTTTACACAATTGATTATAAGGAGAATTTGTAATAATAATAATAGCCCCTATGTAATGATTAAATGTGTAAAAATGTGTTACGTCATTTATTGTAAATTGAAGTTGTCTTATTACGAACATGTTGTTGTGACACTAGCAAGTTATTTATTTACATCTCGGTAGGGTGATCTTACAACTATAACGATTATGCAACAACAAATGGCGTAACATATTTTTACACCATTAATTATATCATCAAATCATACGGCATGATGAATGATTGTAAAAGTCTGTTGCCTCTCATAATAACATTTCCATTAACATATGGTCCTTCATGCAATAAAAGACTACATGTATGTAGATTAATTACTTTCAAGTCCTCAAATAAAGAAAAAAAAAAATTGGGAACAAAATGAAGAAATTAAATAGTAGCTAAAAAGCCCATAAGAACAATACATCATACTTCTACCTAAGATGCACATACTGCTACTAGTACATATACACATCACTCACTATTAATCTTTCCAGCATCCACCTGGAAAGAAAAAAATAAAAAATAAAAACACTCTAAAAGCACAATTCGTTTTACGTAAAAATAAAAGTCTCTTCTTGCCAACCACTGCGTGAGCATTATTATATCATGCCGTTATATACAAAAGAGACAAAAACTAAGTCATAAAACAATACATATACACTTTAAACGCAACATCGATCAAACTCTTCCTCGTAAATCATCCAACTGTACATCTTAACAGAAGATTCTTAAAACCACACTTTTTAACTAAAGTATACTCGGATGACCGTAAATCCTTGATTAATTTTTACATTCATCACCAAACCTAGCAAGATGACACGGTGGATGAAGACGTGGCGAGAGGATGATCTATGTGGCGACACCACGGGTTTCAAAACAGAAACCGGGGATAACCTCCCACCATTCATCCTCCTTTCTTCTTGTTCCTTAATTAGCTCACCCGCGAACATCTCCAGTTTCTCCATATTCGTGTTTACACCTAACTTTTTCCCATGGAACAGTACAGATTCCACATTCTTTTGTGACAACATTCCCTCTGCAATCTCAACCATTTCTCCTGCTGTACTCTGTTTCTTTGAATAATTCTTTCTGCCCATTCCATTTCCTTGAATCCTTACATACTTATACGTTCCTGAATGTCCAAATGCCATTGATACAGCTTGATCTACCTGCATAATTAATTAATATATCTGGATTAATTAACTTAATATAGTAAGGTAAGTTTGTGCTATATCTCATACTATAATTACTGCATTTTATGTCCATATATTACAGGATTTTGAAGGGCCCCAACTGTGATTTTAGTGCTTTCAAGTCTCATTACTTTGTGATATTAAAAAGTGATGTTTTTCAGCTGTTTGTTAGGTGAAAGCTGCCCCAATTCTATAAAGTGTGCAGTCGGTGTTGGACCCTTTTTGTTGGATCATTTATGGCTTTGAATAATGCTAATGCAACACAATTCTATATATGGGAATTTTTTATAGGCAGTGATATAAAGTTATCACCCAAAAGCATGTAAATGTATGTCAAGTTGCCAAACCTTCACGTAGTATTTTTTAAATACATAAAATTAAGTTTGTATATTTTTTTATGTTAAATTCAGCAATGTGGTCGCCCCACATCATAATTTCCCTTTAGAAATGATGGACATATTTACTAGCTTTACAACAAAATTACCATAACCAAAAGTTACAAAACATATTTTACATTATTGCTCAGGGAAACCTATTGGTTAATGACTGTGGATTTCATCACCATCAATAGTTCAATAGTATAAAACTGGTTTGTGAATTTGTGACCATTTTGTTTTAAAAATAGCTTTTGTGAAATTTTAAAGGTTGTATCAATTGAACATTTAAATAGTAAGCAATACTTACAAATAGATACACTAAAACAAGGTAAATCTGTAAAAATAAATATTCAAATCACCAAAAGTCATCTACCTTGAAAATCCCTACACAAAATACGGATTCTATATCAAGAAAATCATCTACCTTAAAATCCCTACACAAAATACGAACTCTATATCAAGGTATACGCCATTGGACTTTGATGTCTTAAGCACCGAATACTAATTCTATCAAATGCAGAAGAGTCATGTTTATGTATGTAAAATAAAGAATCTTTTTTTTTTTTTTTTTTTTTTTTTGATAAGAATGCTTCTATAAAGATCACCATTGTAAGTGAAATTAATTGTGTATTAAGAGTTGAATAAGTTACATTTAACCATCACTTAACTACAACTTTGCTTTGCTCTAACGATTATATAATAAAATTTTACACAACTATATATGTTGGATTATATAAAATGTTAATAAATGGTTGAGAAGGATGATCACTACATGTATTCATTACGTTTTATCACATGTATTCTACACGCGTGTTCTTTCACGTGTTTGTCATTACCTCAACCATTTTAGATTAAAATATGTCCTTTATAACCTTTAACCTTAATATACCATCCGGTTTAACATTTTAATGAAATAACTTAAAATAAAGGAATAATGTTTGGGAGTAAACAAAGGAAATACCATGTCGGCAGCTCCATCTCCGGCGATTCCAATGAAGGCCCTCGGCGAAGCGATGAGATTTCCGGCACCGCAATCCATTTCTCCGTTGCCCAAGGACACCACAATTAGATCCTCCACACCTTTGCAGAACGGAAACTCTAGCTTGTTATTCAGCACGTGCGTTACTGCTGCAGCCGTAGGATTACTCATGGCTATCCCATTTCCAACGGCTGTGATCATCTTCTTCCCGTCAGCTGATTTAAATTCCAAAGCAGTGTTGGTAACACTGACGCCGCACACATCAGCCATCTTGAAATCACAACCGTCCATTTTTAACGCATCAGCGCGCGAAAACAGAAACGGTGAACCCGTGGTGAGGTCGTAACAGGGAATTAAAACTGCTTTTAACGTGTCCTTTAAAGTCATTTCACGGAAAAGCTTCTTGAACGTTTTACCGCCGGCCTTCGAATTCCAGAAGACTCGCCGTAAAATCCCAGCTCCGGCCTGCTGCGAGAATTTTGACCAATTCTCCGTAATGAAATTGAGAGATTCCGCCGCCGTGAACATCGGTGCTCCGTTTTTTCCAGGCGTAAAAAGCAGAGAGGCAAGAATTCCACCAGATCCTGCACCAGCAACGACATCAAAAAAATCGGCGATGCGAGCATTGGGATTCCCCGATTTCCGACGAAGTACGGATTCCAAATGGACTAAGGATTTGGCAGAAAGGATCCCGCCTGTTGAACCACCCGCATCAATTGAAAGAATCCGGACTTTCCCTGTGCCGATGAGCTTGTTAACAGGGGAAGCAACACTTTGGAAATTGTTCATGGATTTAGAATTATCACAGCCGAAGAGGAAGTTGTTTTCAAGGATAGAGAATATATCGTAAGTAAGCTTGTCAATTCCCGCACTGTCGGCGCCGGCATTGATATCTGCAAGGATCGGAGAACCGCTACATGCAGCCATTGCAGTAGTACTTCTCTGCCAAAATTTTGAAAAAGTTCTTAGCTGAATATGGATTGTTGCGAATGTGAAGAATGAGAGGGAAAGGAAAGGAGTTTATGTAGGCAGTAGAGAAGGAGAAAAGCGAGTTAAAGGGGTAAAAGCTCAGTCGGCGTGGGGGAGGGGGGGGGGGGGGGTGTGTGGGGTTGGTGTGCACTGTTGAGGTCAAATGCATGCGTGGGGGTGTGGGGTTTTTTTAATTAATGTTTGATAGATTGATTGATATTTTTGTGTTTTTATTTTTCTTTTGTCCTCATTTAACGGGTGATTTGAGATTAGTGATTATTATTAGAAATTTAGAAATATAATTGGTGGTGAGTGGAATGACACCTGATTTAAATGGATAGAGTTTGGGATTGAGAGGACGTTTTAATTTTAAATAAATTCACACACAACAATTGAGTTAGACAAGAAACTTGCTAATTATCACAAGAGAAATAATTAGAGATCACAATAGACATAATTAGAGCAACCATAATGGAGTAAAAAAACAAAGCACTCAAATCTGACACATTTTTGTGAATGACAACTTTTGGTTGGTTTAAATTGTACAATTATTTTATTATAGAATTTTATTGATAGAGTATTGATAAGATCCTATAGTAGGAAAAAAATGTTTCAGCCATTTGCCATTGAAAAACACTATAGCCGAACCCTTCTTGTTCAATATTTCTAACTTCATCTTCATAATGCCGTTGCTCAACACCGCCCCACTTCTCCATCAATGCTTTCACGGTTGCCACTCTCTCCTCCACCGCAACCCCTTCCCCGCCAACAATAACAAATTTATTTCTCTTATCTTAAATTTGCAACCTTTTATCAAAACCCATCAAAATCTTATTCCACCTTTCATAAAATAAAATTTGTCTTAGAAAAACCAAGATCTGATAAGAAGAATTTGTCTCAAAACAAGCTTTGAGATTTAGCAAAAACTATAGAGAAGACCTCAATAAAACCAAAAGAATTAAAGACATGCAAAATTATGTCCTAATTTGAAGACGATTGTTGCTAATTTAGGGGTTTTTTTCCTCCACTTGAACGAAAGCTTTTTTAATCTACGGGGAGGATCGAACAAGGCCATCTCTCATTCGAGAGGCGAGGAGTGAGCGGCAGTAAGCAAAACCATAGGCTAATTTAGGGATTGAATGGGTTAATTTGTGCTATTGGAAAACTATGATACAATTGAGGAAGAAAATGGGCAAAGAAACAGAGAGGTAATACCAAAATAAAAATTTGGGTGGAGAGGAAGAAAGAAAGAGTGAAAAGAAAGCGTCACCTGTGATTTTTTTCCCTCTTTTTTGTCAGAGAATACATTCTACTTCATTTTCTAATTGTAGAGAATAGGCTGGAGAAGATCTAAAAAATCTTGTCTATTTTATCACCATTATTTTTCATATTCACATATTTGTTTCTCTATTCTGACATTTACAAAAGAGATTTTGTCTACAACACACCCACTACTCTTGCTCTTAGAAGGCATTATTTTACAATCATTCTCATGCCTCAAATAAAGTGATCATAGAAGAATTTTGTAACTACGTAAACCTACCCCAAGGGACATCCGACAGGATTTTTTATAGAATAGAAATATGTCGCTCGCCACATACAAAATTCATGACAATTGCACACGTAAGACATTACAGTAACATCATACAAGACTTTTCGTAGAAGTTTTGAGGAATGATACATTAATTAAAACAAGAGAGAATATAAGATTAAAACCATCTCCAGAAAGAATATGAACAAGTGGTGTTTTCCACAACTAGCATGACCACTATTGACCTGTAATACTGGGACAGAAGAGCGGCAACCGTGCTATCCAAGACAAACTCCTTGTTTCTGATACAACTACAATCCCATACTCATAACTACCATAAATAGCAACAACATGATCTCAAACTCATGAGATTACAAAATCCACTGATAAAAGAATACCCTACACCATTACCAACCTTAATTTTCACAACTACTCACATAAACTAAAAAGAAAATACATAAGCACTAAGAACAACAGCTCGTTAACAATGAGGTAACGGCCCCTACAAATCTCCAAAAGGTAAGAACACAAATTAAGGTCCTAACATAAGATCTAGTTGGCACAAGAAGGATTTGTAACTGGATCCTCATATCTATAATCACCGGCATCACATTTATACGAAAATGTTAAATAAAGAGTGAGCTCACATCTCAGTAAGAAAAACATAATCATGAAGGAATTATGAGAATGTCCAAGAATATTTTCACAGTCTCCAATGATTGATATTTTTATATTGAAAATAAAGTTGGAAATAATAATAATACTTATATGAAAAGTAAATAAATCAAGTGTGTAATGAAAATTGACATTAAATGAGAGGTGAGCAATCATTCATGTATACTGAAATGGATAGGCGATTTGCTAATAATAATAAAGGTAACTGATTTAGCGATAGATGTTGTGAAGGAGAAAATCGTTGACCAACTCTCTATTCTTTTTTAAGTGTATTGAGAATAATCACTGTAACTGGACTGAAATGATAATAACGATATCAACATCTGATTGACTTAATACTAAAATGAAATGTATGGAGACCAGTCCTGAGTACTAGGCCCATCTCCGGTAATCCCCGGATGACAATGTAACAAGTAATAAATGAAATATGACGTCATATATAACACGATGCCGATGTGTACCGTTACGTATCGCCATCACATAGTTTATCATTTTCCTTATTATTTAGTGATATGCAATGTTACGTATCAAAGTCATACATAACATGTTGTGTACCGTTAGTGTCGCAGTTATACACACATTACAATACTTCACATTACTTAGTGATATGCACTGTTACGTATAGCAGTCATGAATAACACGTTGTGTACCGTTACGTGTTGCAGTCATACACTGATTACGATACTTCACATTACTTAATGATATGCACTGTTACGTATCGCAGTCATGAATAACATGTTGTATACCATTACGTATCGCAGCTATACATATTTTTGTTGGAAAAAATTTACACACATAAAGAATGAAGATTGAATGAAACAACAAGGCACGCAATATGCGTTGTCTTTGAAGAGAGATGTTTCGCCCTTACAAAGTCACTTGAGGTTCACACAAAATTCTATTTCAGGATACAATAGAGGTGTTTGATTCACACAGTGGTTTGTTTGAATCAAACCCGAGGGGACACTCAGAAAAATATGAATTTTTTTCAAACAATTTTTGGAATGATTTCGTTTGCATGATGTTGCCTTTTATAGGCCAAAAGCACTCATACATGTAAAGGTCATCTCCGATCACAGGTGCATGTATTTATTTGTACAAGTACATCACTTCATAGATACATGAATTCGATTGCATCACTTCACAGATCCAATCCCGTTTTGTTGCGGCAAACCGAATGCAAACGAGAATAAAATATATAATTTAAGAAAAAAATCTAATTGTTAGATAAAATACATCTTAAATATACGAAGTGATCGACACATGTTCTACCCCGTAAAGGCACATGTGACATGACATAACTCTTAAAGGTGTGGCATAGATAGGATATACTAGTTAATGTTTTATACATAAGATGATACCAATTAATACTTTAGCCAATATCCTACATTTGGAAACCGGCTTTGAATTAAATGCCACAGCTCAACGAAAGATTTTTGCCAACTTTCATTTGGCATATAAATATGAGCATTGTAAGACTTAAAGCTATATCCTTTGGAAGCAAATAGTACAAGTTTGTTATCATTTATATATATATCAAGTATTACTTCTTTCTTTCATGCAAGAGATGTATATCATTTCAAATTTCCACATTCTGTGTGATTATAAATACTAATCATACGAAACACTTTCGTAAATACTATTTCCACATTCTCATGAAATTCTCTACTCCCACAAACTTTTCCACTTCGGGTTATGATGACACTCACTCCCCTCGGGTTTCTTTCAGTGTTACTTGGCAATCCACCCGGTGGTCTGTTGGCGTTCCTCTCACCCTCTCTACTCAAATACTCTTCCATATTACGCACGGATGCTTCTATATTTTTCATTCTCATATCATGACCGCTCATGGATGTTCTTAAGGTACCCATATCTCTAGTCATCAACATACATATAAGACATCATAGATTGCATATTTGCAGCTTGAGTCGAGACAACTCCCATGAGATTCTCCATCATCTTTTCCATTCTCTCTTCCTTTTATGTAGATGAACTTGAAGTTTGAGTGATTGGAATATTTTGTGTAGGGTGTTGTTGGTAGGAATGTGTGGGTGGTTGTGGAGGTTGGTATGAAGTATGGCCTTGGAAATTTTGGTATTGAGGGGGATTGGTGTTGAAGGAAGTCTTTTGTTGAGGGACGAAAGATGATTGCTTGTTCGGGTTGAAAGACCAACGTTGAGTGGGAAAATCTCTTTGCAAATTATTGTATGCATTGGAGTAGGCATTATGTAGTTCTCGGTGTTGTTGCATGTAGCTCACTTCTTCATTAGAATAATTACCGGATTCATTCATCTCCAACTGTGCATACTCTTCATTCTTCAATTCCCCACTACTCACATTATTGGACATACTTCCTTCTGAATTCTTGCTTACTTTTATCTCATCAACTTTCTTGCTTAAAGAGGCTAATTGGGCCAACACTTCGGTTTGAGCGGTGGCCTATCCCACAAAAGAAACTCTTCTTGTGCTTGAACCTGTCTCCCACATTCGGTTGTTTTTCGCAATTTTCTCAACCGCATCATATACATCTTGTGCCGCGCTCATCATCAACGAACCATTGCACGCTTGATCAACCTCGGCTCGTGATTCTTTTCTTAACTTTCGGTAGAAAAACTGAATTTGCATGTCTAACGGGTAACCGTGATCTGGACACGCTCTCAACAACTGCTTGAATCTCTCCCATGCGGCCCCAAGTGTTTCATGTTCACCTTGCTTGAAACTTGAAATTTCAACCTTCAACTCTAAATTATGACCGGGAGTGAAGTATTGTTTCAAGAATTCATTTTGAATTTCCTCCCAACTTGTTAAGGAATGGTGAGGAAGTGACATGAACCAATCCTTAGCCTTCCCATCCAAAGAAAAAGGAAACATAGACATCCTTGTTAACTCTCGATGCGCTCCTGGACTCTTGGCCGTGTTACATAATTCCTCAAAGTTGTAAAGGTGATGGTGCGGGTCTTCGTCTTCACGTCCATGAAATTGTGCCCTTGTGCCAACCAATCCAAAGAGATGAGCTTTAACCTCAAAATTGTTTGCTCCGGTATTTGGTAAAAGAATAGGATTGTTGGTCTTATTCCTCCGCACGGCTTGATCACAAAGTTGCCTTGGGTTTGGGGGGTTATTATTGTTGTTGTTCCGGTTGTTGCGGTTTTGTTGGTTATTGTTTGGTGGTGGTTGTGGTTCATTGGCATTTGAGGGGTTAAGAATGTGTAAGTTCGGGTTTTGTTCTTGGTTTGGGGCATCCACATGCCCTTGTTCAACTTGTGCATTCAACGTGCCCTCGTCCATCTCTATTCCTTGGGTAGACGATCATTGGGAAGAATTTCCACTAAGTTCCAACCCACGACGAGCTTGACCAACTTTGTTCTCAGCTACTCGTTCCCTAATATACGTGTTGATATCCGGGATGAGAGGAGTAAGTGGTTCCTTACCACGTTGCGTTTTGTTCATCCACTACAAGGCAGAAACAACAATAGCACAGTAAAATAACACTTAGTGACTCACCAATTGGTAAGCACCAAAGAAGAAAAATAGAAATAAGATTAGAAAAGTTCGACCTATTCTAATTTTTTTTAAAACTAATACAAGTAATAACCGTTACTCAAGATGATTCCCCGGCAACGGCGCCAGAAAGCTTGATGGGCCAAACCGAGGTGTCCAATCTAACCGGCAGAGTACCGGATCGACTGTAGTCTAGTTTGGTGAGTCAAGGTCGAATCCACGGGGAACTATCTTGTGAGTTTATACACTAAAAAGCTCATATTAATTCGATCTTGGTCACAAATTGTTGAAATGGTAATCAATTGCATAAGTAAAGTGCTTGTAATGACAAAGATGATAAAATGATAAAAGAAACTAACCAAGATAATGTGTAGCCTAGCTATCCTCTCGTAATGTCATGGGAATGACTTCCTACCTTCCTACCATTCGTGTTCGAGATTGTGAAACGGTGCATTCTTAAGCAAGCAATTCCCCCTCATACGAGTGTATGGAATTGCTCTCTACCTCCTCCTTGGTTTAGGTGTCCTAAACCTAATGACTCGGTATGCTATGCACGTGAATGCAATGGCAAAGCCAAGAATCCCCGTATAAGAAATCGAATGCCTACAAGAGGTCGATTTTACCTTCCGGTTCTCCAACCCTCTTCCCACCTCTAACATCTCCGTTACGGTATCCGTTAAACGTGTAAATGCTAACACTAGGTAATTACTCTAATGCAAGCAATCAATACAATACAAGTAGGAGAAGCTTCAGTACAATCAAAACTAACAACACAAACAATCATTCCCAATCAATCACAAGAGGAAAAACTAATACTACCACATAATCTTGGCTAGATAAACCTAGCCACTCATGCCTACAAACATTAACATCTCAAGATTAATATTCATAACCATAAGAACAATTGAAATGAAAATAAAGATTAAGGATTACCAAATCAAGAGTACAATTTTGAGTTGGTGTTCTTCATCCAACTTCCAAAAGCTTCAATGAACTAACACTAATGTGTTGAATTCAATCTACTAAAAGAGTTAAACTAGAATCCTTAGCTTTTACAATCAAAATCAACGGTTAATTTCTACTAAAATTCGGCTATGGAAGCCAAGGGGTGGGGGGTTGCCTGCAAGATGGAAAAGCTGAAGAAGATGAAGTGTATTTTTTATAATAATGTGAATGGAAGAATAGAAGAATCAATAATTGCTGACTCTGCACTGGTGACTCAGGTCATCCCACCCTTGACTCAGGTCAAGCCCAAAATGCACTAGTGGCGCAGGTCAGAGCTTCTTGGCGTGGGTCAAGGTGTCATTTGTGGTAGTTGGCTGAATGACATCTGCATTAAATGCCCAACTACTCCTTGACTCAGGTCAATGTCACATGGCGCGAGTCATCAGTATCTGAAATCATATAATCATAATTTATTCTCCCAACTGGCTTAGATTTAACCTTCCAATGTGTATCAATAATCCCCGTGGGCTGAAATCCTCGCCACAGCACAAAATCATCACAAAAGAATCAAAAGCCACCCTGAGGTCAGAATCCACACTCCCCACCGTGATATTTGTGCTGCAAAATAGACACAAAGATACCACGTGTAAATCTGATAACAAAATCGGCTAATAACTAATATAATACAACTAGAAACACGGTTTTTCTGCAAAATCTATGTACACAAAATATGGTTCCAATCATCATTCAAATTGCTCAAGTTGATGTCAAAATAGCGCTAATTGCATTAGAAAATGGGGTAAATCATCGGGAATTATATCATCAGGTTGACTTACATCACATATGTGGTGAAAAGTAACGTGGATGCATCAGTCACTAGGGTGCGGGTATAGGGGATATTTTCCGAGACTCAAATGGACTAGTTCTTCATTCTTTTGCATATCACTTCGATTTAGGTGACCCGATCGAGTACATGGAGCTTAAGGCTATTTCATTGGTTTTGGAGGAGGCGGAGCACTTAGGGATTTAGAGGCTCGAGGTGGAGAGTGACTGTTTGACATGCATTTCGCGACTTCGACAGCTAGGCGTAGATCTCACAGCTCAGGGCTATTTAGTTCATGTTGTTTGGCTCATATGCCTAGCTTTGTATATGTTTCCTTTTCCTTTGTTCGACGCGTGGGAATGTCCATGCACACCTTTTAGCTAGACATGGTTTGTTTGTTACTCCTCGGACTCTCTGGGGTTCCTCGCCCTCAGGTGACGTTTTAGCCGCTTGTTTGACGGATATTGATTAATAAAATCCTTTGTTCCCTCAAAGAGAAAAAGAGATTGCAATCCAATATGACATCAAAACAGGTTACCACAAGTTAAAACCTCTCACAACTATTATATTCCACCCCAAAAATATATATTCTTAAAGAATATACCCACACTTGAGATTGCGTATTAAACCATATAAGTATGGATTCCATATTAAGAATAAGCTTTAAAAAAACAATCTTAAAAATAATATGTTGTAGTACAATTCAATTATTATCGTCAAATCATTCTGAAATGATTATTTTATAATTAAAAAAAACATTAAAAATGACATCATTTTAATAATAATAATAAATAAAAAAAAGGGGAAAAAGCACCGAAAACACATGGACAATGAGTGAGTATATATTATTTGAAATAGAATCCGGCTAACGAGTACGAGTGTAGTTCGTGAGATCTCGTTGTCATTAGTGAAGGAAGGAGAGCACCGCACGCCATAAGGACAGTCAATGCTTTATTATTATTATTATGTGAATGCTACGCAGCAACACACACACGGCCATAGCCCATAGGGGTTGAGTATTGAAGGAAAAGAATGTTTGGCCGGCTTCCATCTTTTGACTTTATATACTTTAGTATTATACATATATATTGATAGAAATTAAAAATGTATTCCACAACAACGTAACACAACATACTTTTATTATTTCGATTATGACTAGATATTCATCTATCAAAAAATCTTACATTATAATAATCCGTGTAAGATTTGTTGTGATTTTATTGTTATAATAGCCTTACTCAATTGAAAAATCAGTTATGTTGCTTGAAATTAACAATAATTTATATATTGCTAGTTTCAATGTTGCTATATTGGCATTTAAGACCTGTTATTATAACAATTAAGCTAATAATGTGTAAAATTGTCAAAATTTTACATCATGGGTAATTCATTTATCATTAATCATACTAATTTCATTATGTATCTGCATCACTGTCAATTAATCTCTTCAAAATCTTATTGTACCGAACTATTTCCAATACAATGGTAAATTGGTAATAGGTCGTTTGGTACGTGCATAATTATAATCGAATGAACACATAAATTTTACGTAACAGCGATATCCATTACGGAGTCGAAATAAATACATAATAAAAAAGCATAAATTAAAATAACAATGAATACAACTAACGGACCAAACTCAAATTTGGAATATGAAATAACAAATGTCATCTCGGTTAGCGGACAAACCGATGAACTGACGTCAGGATCCAAACCCTAGAACAGAAAAGAAGAACTCCATATGCACAGGTGGGCGTGGTGCTATTGTAGCTTCCTACAGTACATCTTTTATTTTCTCGTATGATCACCAACCCGATGGTACACAGGCGATCTATATATATAAGACTAGGGACCTAAAGCATTATGGAATATTCGGAATGAAAACCCTAACCATCATAGATTTCCCATAATACCCTTAATTAGATAATAAACCAATAATTTATTTACCAACATAATTATTAATAACTTAAGGCCACATATAATTATCTTTTACTAAATGATAATTCTTACATTCTCCCACTTGGCCCGAAAAGTTATGTCGGCACATTATTAATGAGTGACAACGAATTTGCATGCTCAAAATGTCACTCTTTTGGTTTATTAACACAACTTCAACCGATCAATACTAACACAAGAACTATGGCGGTTATGCTCAATAAAAACAAACACTCCCTTTCCAAAATTACAATGTGCAATATCAACCAGCCAAGTAAACATTTTATGAACGAACTAATCAAAATGTCATTACGGTCCTCGAATCCAAATGGATTCACTCATACATGAACTCGGTGCACTTTCATGTAATTGCTACATCACTATGATGTCTATTTTGACAAATTTCGAGAGAATTGAGACGAAGCATCTTTATGTGTCAATAAGTCAAATATGAGTACAATATGATTGTGAGATAACATAAGCCGGCAAAATACACAATCTATATTCTCATATTATTCCACTTACTTGACACTCGTCTTATAGCTAGCTTACCTCGACAACGTGTCCCATAAATGTCGATTTGCTAATTTCATCATCGAATCATTCCTCGTATGAGTGAGGATGCGATGTGTCAAAAATTTGGCGAATAAAGATCGACCAACAACCATAGGCCAAAACTCATAAAGCACGTGTCTTAACTACACAAAATTTTCGGTTATTAAAAATGAGCTACTCTAATCAATACACAAGTTCACCTTTAAAGGTAGTTGATGCAAGCTTAACGAGATCCTGACATAGATGATCTCATTGAACCTCTTATATCGACATGAGATTCGCCAAAATCATACAACATATACTATAAAGGAAACTATTTATCATAAGTATAGCTCACAACAAAATATGGTTAATACTCCCACCGGTCGAAAACATCATTACAATGTAAACCATTATAACAAATCGAAGCTTATAAAATCCATATAAATACTTGCTAACCGAAAACAATTATTGATTGCTTTTGTTCTCCAACACATGTTGTGTACATTTAATTGGTTAATCACACAAATGACAACCACTATAATGGTTAAATAAACCATATTTCTATCATGAGCTACAATCAACAAAAACGGGCACAAAATTCTTCAGTAACTGTATAGAAGAATTGATAATCTTAAGTGCCTTATAGAGAAAATTCTCAACAACAAATCTAGCATTATTTTGCTCATCATAACAAGAATGAGTTCCCAAGTGATTTATTCAATCATTAATATGGAACTCTATAATGAATAACAAAAGACTAGTACAAACATGAATTTTCTCAGGATGTAACAATGCTCATAATATAATAATGTTCATAAGAACTAATTCATCCAACCAATTGTCGATAGATTAATGCACACAACTCAAATAGAATCAGTTTTAATAATCGAGAAATTTACTCTCAGCTTTTACGTAATTAGTGGTTTGTAAATGAGTAGATACATATGTGATTGTCCTCAACATGTGATCAATCTATAATTGACTCACTTAATATGAAGTATAACATATTCCATTTAGAATCAATTAAGCTTCTTCAATGAAATGCGAGAATGATGCAATTCACCTTATTATTAATCACTTAGAACAATCACTCTCACTCAATTAGCATTTCCCAAAATCCTTATGGTTTCTAACTTCACATTATGTTAGAATATGTGATCAAGCTCTTCTGATTCCAATGAATCTATCAAAATATCTATTTGCATATGAACACTTCATTTGACCAAAATTACATATCAAGAGTCATAAACTCTAGTCACACCAAGGTCAAATCCGAATGTGTAATGTTTCAGCATGATTCTTTCCACAATATAATGTTGTCAAAATGACAACCTTGAAGAGAATCTAACAATATTACACAATGTTCAAATAAATTTTAACTCCTTAGGATACTAATAAATGTCATTTTTGACGGGATTCTCCCACTCAATCACATGATGGTACAAATAAGTGTGATTGGATTATTCAAGGAGAAAATGACATATATTTTTCCTGCCATAAATGTCTTTTGTTCTATACTATCATAAATAGCATACTTTACCCTCAGTCATATAAACTTTGTGGACAATATAAGCTTTAGTAAGGATAAGAAGCCACAATAATGGATGATATCAAAATATGAGACGAATACTCAAGCCATCCAAAATATTGAACAAAGACACTAACTATATCATGATCTCATCTAAAAATTCGACATAATGAGTAAATTTAATGGTTTGCCCTATACAAACCCGACAAACTCAAGTCATGGTGATAAATAAAGCTATTAAGCCCTACAACCCACCACAACTTTAGTTTACCTTAGAGAAGTATATCGCCACTTCATATGTCAAAACAGTGATATATTCATTGATGTCAACTATCTAATGTAGGTTAGACATAACTTAAGAGGCTATCATGCTCCACAGAATAAAGATTTGAAATCTTAAGTTGAGCACGAGAGATTCACTATCCAAAAAATGATAGCCTCATAATTTCATCTAATGATGAAAATTTGACCACACGACAATTGACATTGTGAAGTAAAGATCTGAAACACTTCACCTAATATCACAACTAAATATGAGATCTAAACACATAGCAATTTCCGTACCAATGAGATAACATACTTTAATGTCCCTAACCAAAACTAATAGGAACAAGATTACCTCCAAGTGTAATTTCTTAAAACGAGACAATATGATATTCTTTATATGTCTCATAAAATTCACTCATCATGCCAGAATACAAATGGTCAAATACACTATAGACCACATGTTTATCTAAGTTCATAAAATTATGAATACTCTTACCATGAAAAGTGTATTTAATTACACTATCACAAACAGAAATCACCCAAGACCAAAGGAAAATCATAATATTAGTAATCCAAAATGATCTACAAACCAACACTAATAACCCAATTCCATTATGAGAAGTACGTACTGAACAATTTTATTATATGTCATTGAGGACAACTCTAACATTTGGGTGGTCAAAATAAATTTAATGGTTTGCCCTATACAAACCCGACAAACTCAAGTCATGGTGATAAATAAAGCTATTAAGCCCTACAACCCACCACAACTTTAGTTTACCTTAGAGAAGTATATCGCCACTTCATATGTCAAAACAGTGATATATTCATTGATGTCAACTATCTAATGTAGGTTAGACATAACTTAAGAGGCTATCATGCTCCACAGAATAAAGATTTGAAATCTTAAGTTGAGCACGAGAGATTCACTATCCAAAAAATGATAGCCTCATAATTTCATCTAATGATGAAAATTTGACCTACGCACAATTGACATTGTGAAGTAAAGATCTGAAACACTTCACCTAATATCACAACTAAATATGAGATCTAACACATAGCAATTTCCGTACCAATGAGATAACATACTTTAATGTCCCTAACCAAAACTAATAGGAACAAGATTACCTCCAAGTGTAATTTCTTAAAACGAGACAATATGATATTCTTTATATGTCTCATAAAATTCACTCATCATGCCAGAATACAAATGGTCAAATACACTATAGACCACATGTTTATCTAAGTTCATAAAATTATGAATACTCTTAACATGAAAAGTGTATTTAATTACACTATCACAAAATGAAATCACCCAAGACCAAAGGAAAATCATAATATTAGTAATCCAAAATGATCTACAAACCAACACTAATAACCCAATTCCATTTGAGAAATGCGTCTTGAACAATTTTATTATATGTCATTGAGGACAACTCTAACATTTGGGTGGTCAAAATAAAATTTATTACGAATGGAAATGCATATCTAAAATGGTTTAATTTTATTTTAAGAGCACCAACATAAGCGATTGATTCGCTAAAATGCTCATAAATCAACCCATCGAGTTGATAAATGTGATTCATGATGAGTGGTGAAGCACCCATACGAATTACAAGATCTAACCAATGCATTCCAAAATCAATCATATGAGTTGCCTTAGACAAAATCAACCAATGTTAATTCTTTTAAAAGTAAATTCACGGCCTTCCTGTGGGTAGAGGCTGTAATCACTACATAGAATTTACTATCATAAATAATAAGACTGGAGAATTAACTATGTGGAGCGAGACCATCTGTACCTGTGGGCATAAGATAAATCCCCTCATCTTTATGCTAATTTTCCATCTTATTTCAATTAGTCTCATAAAGATAATTGCCTCCCTGTGGGGCCAGGCATTATCTAAATGAACTAATTGGTCAGAAATGTATATGTCACTCATATAATCACTGAACATTATGTGATTAATCGCTGCATTACTTCTCATGCATTCCGGATGCTGTGGCTACTCCAAGAGATGCAAAAGAAATAATATCTTAAGGTGACACATACGGTTTGATTATTTAGACTTTCCATTTAATACAAACAATAAAATTATGTATATTAATAACGATATGGAGAGACTACAACCTTAATTAATCAAACCAATTTATTATTAGGTTCCACCAAATGCACAAACAACATATGGTTCACTCATATATGTCAATCAACCCTTAATTGCAGCTAAAATATGCATTAAATTGATCCCTAAACATGATGCGATCAATTATCGTCAATTTAATCACCATCAATATGTGATTAAGTCTTTTGTCAATCATTGAGCTGTTGTGGCTACACTCAAAATCGGCCATATGACAAGTCATATTTTAGAAGTTACTAAATAAGGGTAAATACAAATGTAATTCTTATACCGACACACCATTTAATTGAACCTTTTGTCAATTCAACTGAATATCGATGAATTTTCAATCACTTCACATAATGTGATCAATACTTTTATGCATCGTCACGTCAGGCTGCTGTGGCTACACCTAACATTTGACACCATCGACATTCAAAATATTGACACTCGTGCAAAGGTCAACAAAACCTTATGTTGACATAAAATGTGATGTTTGCTACTTAAATATGTTTCAAGGATACATGTCTATTCCACAACACAATTATTACAACATTAATATGTCATGATTTAATCACTAAACATAATGCGACTAATCTCTATGTGTCCAGGGAGCGCGGTGGGTAAACTCGAATTTGACATAGAAATATGACATATTCCTCAACATTGCAAATAAATAGTAACTAATCTAAGGCATATACTTTATGACATGTTCTAGACTACACATGAACCAAATCTTGCCACTTCAATAATATTGTCACTATATTCGTATATCGACTTATCTAATATAGTATGCCATCAATAAAAATATGCATTTAATATGATCACAATCAAGATACTTCATCTTTATGGGACAAAATATTGGACACGTCTCTCAAGTAAATAAATTTGTCTGAGACACACAAGTACATCCTGTTACTGTAAATATTTTATTCTAGACAAATACATATGAGAGAAGCCAATGACCATAGTTAATCACTTTAATTTTATGTGACTAATTCTTTATCTATCCATCATTAAGCGGCATAAAATATTAGTTTCATTCACTTATGGGTAAAAATTAAAGAACATAATAAATCAACAATTTGGATTTGTCGGCCCATATGGAAAAGGACAACCCTAATATTTTGAACCAAAGAAATAGTACAGCAGAATTTAAAACGCCGCCACCCCTAACCTGCTGAAGAAAATATCGCCGACGTCTTCATCTTCTTCTCTTTGTGTATATATATATTTTTTTAATTTATTATTATTATTATGGTTGCCAATGCAGCCTTCACCCACCGGAATCAATGGTGGTTCGTCGGAGGTGATATACACAGACGGTAATGAATGTCCGGCGGAGATGGCTACAATCGCAGCCTCTGTATACCCTCCAATTCCGCCATAACCACCGCAAGGTGGCGATGTGTATATACGAAAGGGATCTTCAATCAGTTAGGTTTTTTTTTTTTTTTTTTTTGTATGGCTACCAACGCATCCTCGACACCGCCGGAAACAATGGTGGTTCGAATAAGTGATGAATTTACGCACCAATATGACTACCAATGTAATTTCTTAATGCGGTGGTCGATTTATTTACGACCACCACTGGCAGCGGCGATGGCAAAAACAATACAGTAGCTGCGATCAATTATTCAATACATAAAGAATAAATATATATGATCCATAAATCACTAAGAAGACCACGTCCATGTCAGGCATTAATATCAGTAAACCTACAAGATCAAATGATTGAACGAGCAACAATACCGAGCAGCTATCCCAACGAAATTGAAAATTATTATAATTCATGAATCACAAAAATGAATAACATGGATAATAGGCTGGCTCCGATACCACATGATAGAAAAACATAGATTCAGATTACGAATAAAAGCGAAGCGGAAGAAATTAACAGGACCGTTCCTACATCCATTGTTATTCGACTCCATCTCGGTTTGCCGTCGGGATCCAAACCCAGAAACGTAAAAGAAGAACTCCGTATGCACGTGTGGCACATGGTGCTATTAGGTTTTCTCGGTACATGCCTATTTTTCGTATGATCACCAACCCGATGATATGTGAGCGATATATATATAAGCAAGACTAGGGACTAAAGCATTATGGAATATTCGGAATGAAAACCCTAACCATCATAGGATTTCGAAATTGGAAAATCAGGTTGTGTCAGGTCGACTTGCAAATCAGTCATGCGCTTTTTTCGACATGGAAAATCAGTAAGCGTAAAGATTCTTACGCGTCAAACGTAGAGATCCTTACGCCCAAAGCGTAAGGAAATTCAAACCAAATCTCATACAAAAATCACTCAACACAGATTCCTTACGTTTAAACGTAGAGATCTGCACGTTTAAGCGTAGAGAATCTACGTTTAAGCGTAAGGATCTCTACGCTTAAGCGTAGAGAATCTCTACGCTTAAACGTAGAAATTCTTGTCCATTCAATTTTTTTTTATAAATATTTTATTGACATTTTGTTATTTAACATTTGTAAGCAAAAATCTTGCAAGATAAATTTTTTTTTGTTTTGCTATAACAAATCCTGTAATTTTAAAAAATAAAATAAAATTATGAACACTCAACAAATTATAATGATTATTATTTAATTTTATCCCTACATCACCTCTAAATATTATTCTTTTAAGAAAAAAGATCGTGAAGTGTTTTTTTTTCTAATGTGAAGTGTTTCTTTCTCTGTTTCTCAAATTTATTTAATTTATTCTATTTAACGTAAATTTCTCTGTTTCTAATTATAACACTCTCATGGATTTTGCTGAGCTTGAAGAATCAATGGCGGAGAAGAAATTACCGCGCATTTAAAACCAGCATATTAGGTCGGAGAAAAATGTCAATAAAATATAAAAAATAAAAAATAAAAAAATGAATGGATTAGAATTTTCTACGTTTAAACGTAGAGAATGCGTGTTGAGTGATTTTGTATGAGATTTGGTTTGAATTTCTTACGTTTGGGCGTAGCGATCCTACGTTTCAACGTAAGAATCTTTACGTTCTGATTTTCCATGTTAGAAAAGCGACGACACGATTTGAATGTCACGTAAACACACAACCTCGATTTTCCATTTTCGTAAGATTTCCCATAATACCCTTAATTAGATAATAAACCAATAATTTATTTACCAACATAATTATTAATAACTTAAGGGCCACATATAATTATCTTTTACTAAATGATAATTCTTACAACGAGCCCTACCGCTTTTTGGTAGTGTCTAGTTGTCCAAAACAAAGTCTCTTACTATAGAAATACTATATTATAACTCAATAACTGAGACAAAAAAATAAATCTAAATACTGCGTAAACCCAAAATAAGTACATATCTCCGATTCATTGACCAAAAAGACTAAAATACCAATCATCTAGCCTATTCTTTGTTCCAAGCTAAACAAAAGGGCACAAATCTGAAATGAAGTAATTTTCAACTTAGGAAAGAAATGAAAGATGAATTGTGTCATAAATTTGGTCTTCTGCGAGCTCATTTGTCTCATCTCGCTCTACAGTCACATCTTCAAAAATAATTTAATTCGATAATTTAGTAAGAAAAAATAAAAATAAAATATATGACAAATACCCCATCTTTATGTGGAATGTGTGGATAACTTTTATGTGCATTAATCAATTTTTTTATTTATAAAATAGGGTTGACACTATTGTTTTTGGGGATGAAACACATTTTCTTTCACTTTGCTTTTCGCCCACCTTCATTTGCATTACTCCGATTTGAAATGTTACGATGCACTATTTTTGAAAGCTTAACGGGGGATTTCCTTTTGTTTTTGTACATGATAAAGTGAAAGTTAATATTACCTTTAAAATATAGTAAAATATACTCCTCAACTTTTAACATCCACTCTTATTTGAAAATTACATATTGGATAAATAATGACAGGTTTTAAACTTAAATGGTTGGGAAGGACAGTCACTACATGTGTTACTACATTTTTGTATATGTATTACTACATATGTTACTACATGTTTGTCATTCTCAACAATTTTAGATTAAAACCTGTCATTTACAACCTTTAACGTTTTTTTTTTATGAATAGGATATCGATATAGCCAAATTCGTACCAATCCGTATCTATTAAATTAAATTGATCCCACACTACTCAAAGTATCATTAACCCATATTAAAATTTTCACTGGAGCACAAAGGATGAGATCTCACAAAAGAATTTCTATGTACGAAAAGAGTAGTGATTCTTTTTAAAAGAAATGTTTGTGTCATAAAACAACAAAGTACCACAATGCATATTTGCATAATTATGATTTAAGACGTACTGATTAATACGAGTAATATAAAGATAAATAATTTATAAGTATGTTGAAGCCCAAGAGTGCAAGATGTTGATTTGTCAAAGAGGCATTTCGTCGAACCCTAAGTACACTAGACGGTTATGTTAGTTAACAAGTTAGTTAGGATCAATTCAACATGTCTAGTCACTTGTTAGATTCTCAATTACTTTTTCTCTCAACCAATTATAGTGTAATCAAGTTGGAAAGCTCCGGCCATTTATGTTTTCCCGCCTTTCTGAAATTCAAATTTGTTATAGGTGATCTTCATCGATGATGATACAAATAATATCGCTACCCTTTAGTCCCGGAAATAGCCTCTGACTCACCATACATGAGGGAGGACTGCGACCACATCGTTGGCGACGCCAATAAAGTCAAGTCAAGGTCACTATTGTCGAGCCCTGCTAGGGGCGCCATCATAACTAGGGGGCCGGATCGAGACCTCGGACAAATGGCCCTCAAAGGGCCGCACAAGACTTGAGAAGAAAAGGGTGCAAAGCCAAGGCAGGCGAAGCTAATGGCCTAGGCGACCCTTAAAGGTCGTCGCCAAGATGTTTTGCCCACTTGTTGTTAGATGTTTTATCCACTTGCGGTTAGATATTTAACGTTTGCTTAGCTATTAAGCGAGACTAGTGACTAAGCTGCTTCGCTATAGCTGTCTCTTACTTAGCTCCTAAGTTTTCTCTTCCTATAAAAGGAAGTCTTGTGTAACCTAAATGATATATGCATTCTAATACAAAAAACAGGCCAAAGCTCTGTGAAAACACAACCTCGCTCTTCCTCCTCCCATCGCCGCCGTGCACCTCCGACCAGTATACACTAAATCATCCTTAAAATAAGCCAGATATCCACAGTACAAACACCACTAGAACAACCGTGATGATTTATGCATCATCAATCGAGTTTTTCGATTTCTATAATATTCAGCCATTCAAATCTTGTCTCATTACTGTTTTCTTTTCTTTTCTAACAATGTACGTTGTATAAATTTATGATAGCATAAACATTTCTATATACGAAAATAGGATTCGAAATGAAGGGACTCGACCTACGTTCTTTACTTTTTGGTTGGTGGTGTTGTTTAAATTTTTTTTACTTTTAGAATATGAATTTTTTTTCCCACGGCGGACGAAAGCTTTTATTAATACCGAAAGATTAGAGATTTATAGCAAAACTAGCCATAGCTAGACTACAAAACGGTCTATCGCCGCATTACAACACGGCCTATCGCCGTACTACGACCAAGCACGAGGGTGGACTAGCCAAACAACACAAACAAGCCCACAAAACAACAAAATCAAGTAATAGATCGAGAAAATGATGTTGAATGAAAAGAGAAAAAAAAAATTCTCCAAACGTATAGAAGGTGTTCAGACACTAATTCTCTAATTCAATCTATTACCCTATAATACACAAAGAACACACAACAAACGGCGGCCGGAAACACCACCGGAGAAACGCCAGAGAGACAAGCCTGCAAATATTATAGATTTTTTTTGTCTTCCTCTTTTTTCTAGAACATCTCAGCTCTTCAAAGGACCCGCCGCCGGAAAGACTGCCGACCCACCAACGCGCTGCCGCTGCAAATATTATGAAAATTTATTATTTATGTAGTACAAAACAAGAAAACTTTGTCTAACTAAAGTTTATTTGGACTTCTATTTACTTCTTGCACGAATTTACTACTGTCACCGCCGCCGGAAAGACTGCGATCGGGTGTTGACGCCACCAACGCGCGTTGGTGCCGCTGCAAATATTATGTTAAAAATTTATTATTTATGTAGTACAAAACAAGAAAACTTTGTCCTATCTGGAAAAAAAATTCTACTACAATTTTTTTTAAGTGGACAATTCTACTAGACTTAAATGCCATTTTATTCCAAACCAATCAATTGTTGGCTATGTATCCGTGGATTCCATAGACACCATAAGTTGTTGTTGTTGTTGTTGTGTTTTTTTTTTTTTTTTCTTTTTTGTTTTTGTTTTTGTTTTTGAATGGAACATCATGATGGCTCCGTTTGTTTTGGTTTGGAGTTTTTTTTGGGTCGATCTAGATAAAATGATTGAAGTAATGATTAGAAAGTTAAGATGTTTTTTTTTTAAATTTTTGTAGATAAAGAAATGATTAGTGAGACAAATTGAAATAAAATATAATGAATAAAATAATGGTAAAAAAAGGTAATAAAGTTGATAAAATAAAATGATGAGAGATGATTTAATAATTTTTTATTTATAGTTGAAGAAATGATTGATAAGAGAATTGTATGAAATGATTAGTGAAGGGATATAAAAAAACTCCAAAAAAACTCTAACGAAAACAAACAGAGTACGGACAAAATTCACTTTTCGGTCAATTAATTTGTATTTTTTTTCTCATTGCCATGATCAGAACGAGAATTTTTTGCATGGTGAATGTATTTAGAATGAAGTGAAAAATTAAACGATTAAAACCACAGAATTTATATTCTAGATATAAATTGCATGATTCTGATGACTCTGTCTATCACTTCATTCTAAATAGAGTGTCCATGTAAAAATTTCCCTCTAGGAACATCATTTCCCCCAAAATATAATATAAAGTATTTTCTTCATATTTTCTTTACAGAAACGATATAACACTAACACGTAAAATGAAATGTGACGATACTCGATAACGTTACCGAATAATATGAGTTGAATAACATGTAATTGGACCTCGAGGGGATGATCCAACCAGCGATTAGATGGTGGAAAATGGTTTGTGCCAGTAATGACGACCTACGTACTTAGAATAATAGGATCAAGCTAAAATGTTGCTCTATTACGAGGACTGTGATCATTTATATAGGCTTCCCTCATGGGGGAGTTGATTAAGCTGCTATTGAAGTCGTGGCTAATGTCCTAGAGCCGTTATGAAGTAATCATGGTGCAGTCACGGTTCAAAATGCAACAATTATGATACAATTATGGATCGTGGATTAATGCCCAGTTGATGATGCATAACTGTCATTTAAGGTCAGAGATGACCTGTATTGAGTTGAGAGTATGAGGCCGAAGTGAACATGCATCATGTCGGCAATATAAGGCTATGGTCGTCTTACGCCGAGCTGACCTTAGAAGAAAATGACGTCATATGTTGTAGGAAGACAAGCTTTATTGAAGTCATCTAACGTTTGGAACCCAATATTGGACCGAGCCTTTGTTGGCCTATTCGAAGAGAATACCCGAATAAGCCCGATGAGTGCCACATATAGGAGGTTGGATCATACACGTATCAAAAGCCACCCAGACCTGAGCTGGTATGTATAGCGTAGATTAGGTATGTTCAGAAAAGACGTGGCATGTTCTGGGAGGCTGCAATGTAACGGTCTCTGACGCATATGGCGCATTGTCAGCCTGTATTTTAAATTTTGAAATGCCGATTGCTTACCTAGAGGTACGGTATCATGTGATTGCCTTGAAAATCCCACTGACGGGTTAAGTTATAAGCAGACACGCCTCTTTGGCTTTGGTGTCCGCTCCATTATGAAATGAATGAATTATTTCATTCAACTCTTCACAATGATCCGCACCTTGTTTTCTTGAAAACATGAGCCCCGGTAGGCAATCGGTCATGGATACTTCTTCTGATGATTCCCTTTGTCGTGATATTTTTTAAGGTGCCTGGTTTGTTGTCTAAGAATCTTCGGCTCTTTCATCTATGTCAAGATCGGAGCCCGATGAGTCTTCCCAGGAGGACTAAGCCATGGCTACGTCTAAGAGCATGGTGGCTAATACCTTCCCCATGAAGAACATTTCCACGGTCTTATCGCGGGATCAGATGAAGGGTGCTTGCAGGAAGTACAATATAGAGAGGAGTGTTTTTGCACCCCTTCCTCCTCATAGTATTAATCAAATAGCTGATGAGCCCCCTAGGGGCTACTGTGATGTGTTAGAAAAGTGTATCGTGTGTGAAGTAATTTACGGAACAGACCCGTAATTAACGGAAGTAATTACGGAAAAATAATAACATAAAATAAATAACATGAAAAGAAAATTCATTTTATTAAATAAATCTAACAAAACAACTATTACCGTATTGATCTAACTCGAAACAATGAAAAATAAAAGTACAATTCATAAAATAAAGGACTAGAGTTGGTGCCCACGGTAGTAGCAACCGTCTCCCAAGATACAACGGCTTCACGTCTCGGATTTAGAGGCACTTCAAAAATCCGAGCTCCGGCGAACTTACAGAGTGCTCCGACTTCTCTTCGACTCAAGAACTAGATCTATACGAGAGACTCTATGTAGTGGAAGACATAAGAGAAAATTCGATTATCTAACCTTTATACATGGGGTTCTTTATATAGTGGAGATGAGGAACTATGCTTGAATTTGATTGGATGGATGGATGACACAGTCGGTCGACTTTTCCCTCAAGAAAAGTCAACATGCGTGGTTGACTTAATGGCTGACCTCACTAATGCTTTTGATTGGTCAAGTGATGTTTTGTCTGAATTCTGATTGGTCGGATAACTCAATCACACGACTTCTTGAATTCTGATTGGTCGGATGACACAATCATATGCCAAAAATAAAAATTAAATTTTGTTAATTTCATAAAGAATTTTGTCCAAAATATTAATAGCAACATCCGAACCGAACATAACCGAGCTCAAGAATGAGCCGGACGGAGGCGGCGCGCTCGCGCATGAGTACTTATCTAAGTCCTCCCTGCTGCACAAAACTGCTTTGTCCCTTGGGGCACATCCATAAGAGTCACACTTCTTATCACTTGAGTTCCCAATCATCAAGTTACCAATGTGGGAGAATGGGGTGAAGTTCTCTCTTCAACTTTCATCTCCTACATATTTTCAACCAACTTTAGGCATTAATTTTTCATTCACCCGATATCTGAATCGAGTGATTCCAAAACCAAACCTCATCTACTCCGTGAGTAGTATTTTTAGAGGTAACAAGCTTCCGGTGAATCACACCGGAACGTATCCAAAATTCGCGTTAAATCTGATTATTTCTACCCAAATTTCATGCCCACATTTCATGGGATTTGACTTATATCTCCAACATGATGTGTACGTTAAACAACTGAAAGCCGACCTTCGTTTTCTGATGATTCCGGCAGTCTTTCACACTCTAACCTATTACAACCAAGGTTTGCCTCATATCACTCTAAACAGGATTGGGACCATTATTGGTTTTGCAATTTTCTATAGGTTAGCCGGTAATGAATTCACCTTAAGCTTGTTTAGAGCCTTTTTTTCCCTAAAAAATGTAGTAGACCTCCGAATAATGGCAAAATCATGCCACGCATTCCTAGTCAAGCTGCCATGGCGGACATATTTGGGAATGGGTGGGGGCTAGTTCCCTCATATAGATCCAAAAAATGATATAGTTTTGTTAGTAAAAAATATAAAAGCAATATTAATGCCCCCACTTGATCTTTGAATTTGTTCCGGTGATGACATTGAGAATTTTTTTAGAGGTCCGCCACTAGTTAGTGCCGTCATGGGAGAGAAAGGGAGGAAGATTCCCCACACGTCTAGTCATGGTATTCAAGTGGAGACATGCTCCATAAGTGACGTTTATTTGTAGCCAATATGGTGACTTCCTCGACCGTAGAGTGTAACTATCAACGAGGGTGAAGAAACGCGGGACCAACAATCTATGAGCCTTAGACCTGTCAGAGATCATGATGACGGGATCGAATCAACTCTACACAAGTAAGAAACGACTCAGGGGCAGATCTATGTAAGGGAAGGGGGTCGCGTGACCCCATTGAGATCTGAGGAATTTTTTTTATTATTAGAACAATGTAGCTTTGTTGTTAAAAATATCGTTTTGTTGTTTAAAAAATATAGTTTTATGGTCCGGTGACCCCACTGGAATAAATTTTTGGATAAAAAATATAGTTTTACGGTTTGATGACCCCACTAGGAAAAAAATTAGATCTCTTACAACCTCTATGCAAGCTGGAAATTACTTAAGTTAGTTAGTTAATAGGTTTGTTAAGTTAATTTCTACCATCTTGTAACTGCTACTTGTTGCTATATAAAGAAAGTATGCAGTGTCATTAACTCAAGCTTTCAGATTAAAACTTTTGCAGTTGAATGAAATTCAGTTTCTATGCCTTGTCTTCCTACTTTGATTTCTTCATGCTCATAGTAAAATTTTCCAGTTTGATCATGGTATCGGAGCTCGATTAATTGCTTCTGCTTCGTACTCGTTTGTTTTTTCTGCAAATCTTGAGGATTTTCTTGCTGCATGTTGGAGATTCAAGCAGCTGCTGTTCTTGCCGATTTTGTAGTTCATTCAAACGAGAATCGAGCCTTGATTCTTTTCCAACCACTTCTTGATGATAACAATTATCACAGCTGGAAGATTTCAATGACTACAGCTCTATCCTCAAAGAACAAGATGTGTTCATAGATGGTTACATTCTTGTTCTTGCACCCACAGATAATCATTATTCTGCTTGACGTTAATGTAATAGTATGTTTAAAGCATGGTTGGTGAATTTGGTTTCTAGAGACATTGCCCAGAGCATTGCATCTTATAAGACTGCAAAGGACATATGGGATGATCTTAAGGACATGTTTGAAGGGGGAGATGTGTATACTCTATCAGATATACAGGAAGAAATTCTGTATACCAAGCAAGGTAATCTCATTGTTTCTCAGTATTTTACTAAATTGAAAATGTTGTGGGATCAATTAGTTACTCTTACTACACCACCGGACTGTGATCGTTGGAAAAAGTGGTTTCAAGGATACATAGAAAAACAGTATGTAATTCATTTCTTGAAGGGATTGAATTATGATTATGCTGCCATTAAGTCACATGTTTGGATGTTAGAACCTTTGTCCTCAATTAAGGATGTATTTTCTATGGCTGTTAAACAAAAGAAACAACATCATTATGGTGTTGTTTCTGGGGCTAAGATAGTTGAATCTACTATTGTTTTTGGGTCTAATGAGCTATATCAAAAGGTAGCCTTAGCAGCACAAACTCAGAACCAGAATTACATAAAGAATTTTATCAATGGCATTGAGAAGCCACAATGTTCACACTGTGGAATGTTAGGTCATACTGTGGACCGTTGCTACAAGAAACATGTGTATCCTCCCAACTTTAAAGGTAGGGGAAGGGGTAGATCCTCTGTAATTTGTGTGAATTCTGATTCTTTGGTTCAAAATGAGTCTGAAGATACAATACTATCCTCAAGTTAGTGCCATTCAAGAGCAGTATCAACAAATCTTGAGCCTACTAAAGGCAAACCAAGAATCTGGAAATTCCAGTGTTAATTCGGTGGCCTTAACTACCAATTTCCATTCATCAGAAGGGTTAGGTATGTCTAAAAAATTTTGTTGGATAGTAGATTCTGGTGCTACTGATCATATAGTGTTTGATTAATCACTCTTTAGGTCTTGCAAATCTGTGGAAAACATGACTGTTAGTATGCCTAATGGTAGGAATGCCAGAATCTCTCATACAGGTCAAGTTAGGATTAATAAAGATCTTGTTCTTGACAATGTGTCTTGTGTGCCAAAGTTTAGTTTTAATCTCATGTATATTAGCCAATTGATAAGAACTAAAGCCTATAATGTCAAGTTTTATCCAGATTTTTGTGTGATTCAAGACATGCTCAGTTTTAAGAGGATTGGTTCAGCTGAACTAATCAAAGGATTATACATTATAAAAGTTGATAAAGATTGATGTTCTAATGCTCAGTCTAATGTTGTTCTGTATCTGAATCTTCTGTGTCTCCCAATCAGTCTCAATTACTGAGTATTATAGACTTGGGCATGCTTCTCATAAGAGATTGCATGTCTTGACTCACCATTGTAAAGAGATCAAAGTAGATACTAAAGTTGTCTGTCATGTTTGTCCACTTGCAAAACAAAAGAGACTTAGTTTTCCTTTGAGTCAGTCTTTTTCTGTGCAATGTTTTGATCTTGTTCACATGGACATCTGGGGTCCCTATAGGGTTACATGTATGCATGGACACAAATACTTACTTACAGTAGTAGATGATTTTAGTAGATACACTTGGGTTTATATGTTGAAATCCAAGTCTGAAGTTAGAACTTTGATCCAAACTTTTTGTATGATGGTTGAAACACAATTTAATAAAAGAGTCAAGATTTTGAGGTCTGATAATGGTCTTCAGTTTAATTTTCCTGAATTTTATACACTTATAGGGATTGTACATCAGACTTCTGTGGTGCATACTCCACAACAGAATGGAGTTGTGGATAGGAAACACCATCACATATTAAATGTGGTTAGAAGTCTGAGGTTTCAATCTGGAATACCTGTTGTATACCGGACTTACTGTGTTATACATGCTGTAAATTTGATAAATCTTTTGCCTACACTTATTTTACATGAGAAGTCCCCTCATGAGTTGTTGTTTGGTTTTGTGCCCTCCTATAAGAACATTAAGGTATTTGGTTGTTTGACATATGCTTGTAATCTTCACACTGATGAAAATAAATTTGCTGAAAGAAGTATATATTAAGTATGTTTATTTGGGACATGCTTTAAATGTTAAAGGTTATTGTCTGCTATATTTACAAACTTGACAAATTTTCATTAGTAGAGATGTCACTTTCCATGAACTTGTGTTCCCTTATCTTTAATCACCAGGTAATACTGATACTTTCTCCTTTCCTTTATCTTTCATGGAAGAACAACAATCTGAAAATTTTGAATCACAAAGGCATAATGATGGCCCCACTGATTTGGAATCACAAGGACATATTAGTGCTTCTACTGGCCAAGAATCTTCTCATGAGCAAGGACAGCAGAATACTCTTGGTCCTCATAAATACCAACACTCACTAATCATGTCCCTAAACCAGGAAAGACATCTAGATCTAGAGGTGTTCCTTCCTGTTTGAATGATTATGTCTATCATCATTCAAAACTTAGGACTACACCTCATAGCATCCATAATGTTGATTCTTTGACACATCTGTCAAAACCTTACAAAAATTATGTATTAAGTGCTCAGGTACTCACTGAACCAAAGATATATGATGGAGTAGTAAAGGATGAAGACTGGAGGATGGCAATGCAGGATTAGATTGATGCTTTGTAAAAGACAGGAACATGGAATATTGTTCCATTACCAAAATGCAAGACTCCCATATGTTGTAAATGGGTGTACAGGATTAAAATACATGCTGATGGATCCGTGGAAAGATTCAAGGCAAGACTGGTGGCCAAGGGTTACACTCAACAACTAGGGTTGGACTATCTTGATACATTTTCTCCAGTAGCCAAGCTTACTTCTGTCAGAACATTACTTGCCATTGATGCTGCTAAAGGTTGGAATTTACATCAATTGGATGTCAACAGTGCATCTCTGCATGGAGACCTAACAGAAGAAGTATTTATGACCATTCAACAAGGATGCAATTCAGAACTTGGACATGTCTGTAAATTATAGAAGTTTATATATGGTTCAAAACAAGCTAGCAGGCAATGAAACATTAAGTTAACCCAAGCTTTGTTTGAGATGGGGTTTAGACAGTCAAAGCAAGACTACAACCTGTTTGTTAAAGGTAAAGATGATGATTTCATTGCCCTACTAGTGTATGTGGATGATGTGCTTGTCACTAGTCCAAATATGAATCAGATAAAAGAGTTGAAAAGTTTTTTGAATTCAAGATTTGGCATCAAAGATCTTGGAGATCTGATTGAGGTCAAGTTAAATTATTAACTCGATGCCTAACTAACACACTAGCAAGAGAGCTAGGTTCAATTGTAGTATAGCTAGATAGAGTCGAGGTCGATCCCACAGAGACTCGGCACAAACAAAACACAACTTTATTCTATCAGAACTAAATTGAAAGGGCGGTCTACGACCAACTAAACGTAGTAAATAAAATAGTGACACCCACAAGACACAGAATACCACAAAGACAAACTAAAAACTACTAAAACAAGGACAATATTGTTGATATTATCTAAACAAAGAAGATTAATAATATTGATTACGCTAGTAGCTAATAACTCCCCCATGTGAACTAGATTGACCACGAGACAAAACAAACGTTAAAGATTAATTATTATGACTACGGGAGTCATCCCCTAAGGTAGATTTAGCTCCGATTAGGCCATCTAAACCATTGTGCCTCCATTACGTGACTTCGCCTTTTAATGCCTCCATCTCATATAACTTCTGACACAATTACGAAACTAGGGATGCCGGTATAAACCGTAACCTCATCTAAGCAACATTCCTATGTTGAGGCGTACATTCTTAGATGCCGATTCAATCTATATCCTAAGTAACAATCACTTTTAAAGTTTCATGTTAAATTATGATTACAAGTAATTAAGTTGATCAGGTTTAACTACTCGTTTTAATTCCAAATCAGAGAATCTGACGTAGTCGAAGCCGATCATAATATTGCCCTACACATCACCACGCTCGGTCGACCGAACGACAGCACTCGGGCGACCGAATGACATATCTCGGTCGACCGAACACAGTTCTGTGTTGGTACAAATCATGATTACTTCTTAACGTTTCTAACCTAAACACATGGGTTCGTAAATTAATCTACATCACGCAATCAACACAAGAAAAACTACTCCATACTAAAATACATCAGATCTACGAATAAAGATTGCATAAATGAATAGTCATACCCTCGAAGACGAGAGTGACTCCCACTCTTTAATGCGCTCCCCAACCGGAGAATCCGATGAATCCACAGTGAATAAACATAAAGAAAAGAGAACTAAAAACTCAAATTGTATAAATTGTCTTGTGTTCTAATGGTGTGTTTTCTCAATTTCGTAGCTGCTGCTTATATAGAGGATTCTGCCGACATAGGATGGATCTAGAAGATATGCATGCGTTTTAGGTCTGAGCAGCTTCGAGTGACCGAACCACCTGCCTCGGTCGACTGAATGAAGTGGCTCGGTCGACCGAGCCTCCTTTTTGCACATGTTAAACGTGTTTCTTGTCTAACTTGTTCCCCACTTCATTCTTTCGTGCTGATCTGATTTCTCTGACGTATCCCTTGATTAGTGCTCCGATTTTCTTCCTTATTATCTTGAGATTCACTAATTGAATGACATTTATCCTCCCGATTTATCATGATCTACAAAATCAGCATTTATCGCACAATAATTTGGTCTTTTAATAATAAAAACAGCTAAATACCAAAAATCATATTAATAATCACTTAACATTAAATAATAAATATAAACAAGTGATTTAATATAAAATATATATAGTTAACTCCGTTTTAAGGTTAGAATTGATGACATAAATAGGTATATTTTAACCGTCATCAAGATCTTAAATACTTCCTAGGATTGGACATTTCAAGAAATTGCGCAGCACGGATTCCCCATAACTAGAATCAAATAGCTACTACAGAAGCCGAGTAGGTAAACTTCCATACCTTGGCATAACCAGACCTGACATCATTTTGGCTACTCAGCAGTTAAGTCAGTTTCTTGATGCACCTACTGAGCTTCAATTAAAGGCAGCACACAGACTATTTAAATACTTGAAGAATGCACCTGGACAAGGGATTATGTTTTCTGCACAGGGTTCATTAGAACTCAAAGATTATGTGGATGCTGATTGGGCTGGTTGTGATGACACTAGAAGATCCATCACATGGTTCTTAGTTTTCCTTGGTGATTCTTTGATAAGTTGAAGAGCAAAGAAGCAAACCACAGCTTCTAGTAGTTCTGCTGAATCAGAATATAGATCCATGGCCATGGCCTCGTGTGAGTTACAATGGTTAACCTATCTGTTGGCAGAATTTGACATAAAACAAGACAGACTTATACCTATGTTCTGTGACAGTAAGAGCACATTATAGAGAACCATATATTCCATGAAAGAACAAAGCACATATAGATAGATTGTCATGTGATAAGAGACAGATAGCAGTCTGGATTGTTGAAACCATTGCCTATCTCTACACATCTTGCAGCTAGCTGATCTCTTCACAAAGCCACCAGACAAGAACACCTTCCATAATCTACTCTCTTGCTATCCCACTTGTAACATCTACAAAGTTAAGTAATTTCTGTAAGGTGTAGTGCCCGAAAGACAATTATATAATTGTTTTAGGACAGAATTAGTAATTCATCTTATTATATGCATGTATGCTTATAATTAAGACACTACTGAAAACCCTAAGTACCTCGTTTATGTAATCACATAACTCGGTGTATGGCTATCTGAAGAGGATTGAGTTTGTGAGATGTACTTAAAAATTAACTTAGTCCGTAGCGTTTATTAATCGAGTGCACGGGTCTCATGATTAATTTGCTATTAATGCACCGAGAACACTTTAGGTGTGATGATCTTATCCGGATTTATCGGTAATAGGTACTAGTGGGGCATTTATATATGATGATAATCATATAGAAATTTGGACCGATTTGATTTGAGTTCTCGATATAATTTCGTAATCGAGAAGTCTTATCGAATCACAAGATGATCATATATGGATTAATCTTAATCCGAGGTGATCTGCACGCAACGCTTAGACTAGGGTAGAGTTTGATGTGTTAGTAAGGATCACTTGAAGTATGTGGTCCAACACTTCTCGTTGGCTCTGATCTCGGAATGAGTGAGTGGTGCGTGCTATCACGATATGGAATCCATTCCTTCCTCGGGAAGTAGAGACGATTCCCTTATTTGTTGACCCTAAGCGATCGATCGGCCGAGTTCATATTATATTGAATATGAACTAATTGATCACTAGGGGTTAATGGTAAATAAGGATAAGATGTTTTGAGAAGGGTTTACGGAAATATCCCGAATCGAAATGAGCGATCTATGGAGGATTTATCCGTATGTAATGATTATATCAATGGACGCTTTCGACTCATAAATTGAGTGTAAGTTATCTATATTCGATAGAGTTCAGCCGGGTTTATGGTGGTGTAATCCGGAATTAATAGGTTGGATATAATTATTACATTCGAAGAATAATTTTTATTCGATTTATTGTATTTCTTGAATATGGGTCCATGGCCCCCCGACGCGTGGCTCCTAATATAGCATATAGGTTTTCTCGTCGTTGCACCTCAATTATAATTAAATAGTGGATTGGGCTATTTAATTGATATGTGGATTAATTGTTTAGTTGGACTAAATAATTAAATACACGGAAAAGACATTTTTTGTGACTACTAAAGGTGGTGTGTTGACCTTTTGACCTAATTGGTCAAATATAGAAATATGCGCATGACTTATTTGACTAAGTGTTGGGGCGCATATTTGCATTAATATATTATTAAGAAATTAGTTTTTTTGGATAATTATTTAATGTGTGATTTATCTTTTATTTGTTAAATGATAATTTATGAAATATTAGATAATAATATGATTTATCCTAATTTGTTTGGGATAATTATTTTATTTATCTTTTATTTGGAAAAAGGATTAATGTAATAATTATCTCTTAATTATTTAATCCTTGGAGGTTAAGTTTTACTCTCCTATATAAAGAGAGTTCTTCCAAGCCTTTTGAAACACACTATTCACGTCACTATTCACAAGAGAAATTGGCTGAAAATTTCGGCCTCTATTCTTAGGGTTCGAGTTGGAATAATCTAAGGGATTATTCCGGTAGCATATCAAGGAGGTCCGGCGGCGGGAAACACCATCCACCTGGTGTTGCTGGGAGACACACGTTGGAAGGCTGTGGCTTCTCAAATACGTGTTCTTGGAGATCTATCGTTCTTGGAGTTAAGCACCATAAAAAGATAAAAATCCAACCCCCTTGTAGGATTAGATCTTTTATTTATGTATTTTGTTTCGTTTAGATCTAAATCTGATGCCTTCCGCTGCGTAATCGGGTCGATCCATAATTGATCCGACGATATTACATTTAATAAGTGGTATCGGAGCCTTTGATCTAACGATCAAAATATATGAATTTTAGATCTAGGAGTGGAAAAGCATGTTTTAGGTGTTTTTATTTTGTTTTTTTTGTGGTAAAATTCGAATTTAATCATGATTGTATGCTTGTGATTGTTGTGGTTGAAGAGATGGATTGGGGTTGGTATTGTTTACTCGTTAGATCTATTGTAAACTCATACAAATTCGTTTATATGAGTATAGGAAATTTTGTAATTTTAATTTCCTAGAAGTAGATCTGTTTTGTTGCTGTTCCGTTTTTTATTTTTTCCCGGAGTTTGAGCCATTGAAACGACAATCCCTCCAGTCAGAATGAAGAATAAAAGTTGAAGAACATGCCCTCAAAATTTCGTGACGATCAGAGTCGATCTCGATGTCCGATCGCTGCTATAAAGTTGCTGCTGTAACAGAAAAGCACAGCAGGCATTAAAACCCTAGCTGTGAGTTCGTCGAATTTCTGGAAGAGATTGGACCGTTGAAACGAAGATCCGACCGTTCAGATCGACGACCATGGAGTTATGAACAAGCCCTAAAAATTTAAGGTCGATCGGGATTTGTCTCGATGCCCGATCGTCCCCAGGAAGACACTGTTGCGCCGCAGTTATAAACAGATGCAGCAGTTAGATCGGCGGATTGCTGGAGAAAATTGGACCATTGAAACGAAGATCCAACCGTTCAGATTGAATTAGGCGGAGTGAAGAACAGATCCATAAAGTTTCATGACGATCAAGGCTCGTTTGGATTTCCGATCTTCGATAATACGCAGCAGCAGCATATTAGAAAATAGTAAACCCTAGTTAGGGTTTGTGTTTTTTTTTAATAGGTTAGATACGGGGGTACCAACGATCCATCTCGGTGTTTATTTTTTCCATTATTTTTTCGTGTATGATCGAAAATTGTATGATATAACCGGAAAATTACCATGACATGCATCATATCATGATTCCACTCCAATGCATACATGTAGCTAGTTTTATTTGAATAAATTAGGCATGTATAAATAATTAGTATGAATGCTTATTAATTTAATATGTGGTAGTTAAATAATAAGTAGCTAATTATAAAAACCGAGGACCCGGGTTTTGTCAATCGTTACGATTTTAGTGATGGATTCTCGGTGAATCCCACTTGGATAAATCGTTGAGCTTTTCGGTGATGGCTTCTTAGTGAACCCACCTTAAGCATGTAAAGCGAGATTACGCTTTGGGTTACAATTTAGAAATCGGAGAATCTTAGTACATGGGTTCGAAATGGTCTAACCATGGTTGGCGAGTTCAACCGAAGCCGCTCAATCGACTCCCTCCACGTGTGATGTGCGTTACAATGATTCGACAGGACTTAGCATAGCCGATAAGCCTTCGGGCTAAGCGGGCTTCTCTTGCCGGATTGGCCTGAATCGTCACATATGTTCCAACGAATAAGACGGCGTAGGCTTGCCTACATAACCGACCCTATTCGGAGTACTTTGATTTATTGTTTCTTATTGTCAAGACCGCAACCGTAATTAGTAAACCCACCACTTTTTCAAAATATTGAGTGGGAGCGGGGAAGGCGACAGCCAACCCCACGGCCTCTACTATAGATGCAAGCACGTGAGAGAATGGTGACACCTCGTGCCGCTTTGATTTCGGCCCCCTTCGGATGGTGTTCACCGCTATCAAAATTCAAGGCTTGGTCTCCGAAAGGATAGGATATCGGGTACTCGCCGGGTCACTGACCTGCCCCTCGTAGGCATACTCGGGGCGTACTCTGAGATCTGATATAGTAGGTCACACTCTTTATGGATATTTTCGAAATATCTAGGCTAGAAAAGGAAGGTAATCAATGATTAAAGTCCGGGATGTTTGATTCCCGTGAGATGTTCGATTCTCGAAGCTTAATCATTGAGAGAGATTGTCTCAGTTTAACCGTCATAGTGCTGATATCGACCCTCTCGGACAGTACTATGCGAGGTTAAATCCTTGGAATGGTAGGATAAACATTTTATAGTTTATTATTCCTAAAATAAAAATCAAGTAGTGATAATTTATTTTTGAATTTAACTTTCTGTCATGTTTATTTACAACTTTAATCTCTAGGTTACTAAACTGTTAGTAATAGGACTTCATTAAAAATGTGGAAAGTAACAAGTACGTTGTAATTATCAAACAATGCAGTAAATTTTTTGGAAGAGATTTTTCTCTTGAGCCTTTTAAAAACTTAAGTGACATAGTATAGGTATGTCACGGGTGTCACTCGTGTTGAACGAGAGACGACCATACTTAGTTTACAAAAGATGACATAGGACTATCATATAAAATTCATTTAATGAATTTTAAAAGTGTAATTACACAACAAATTTCTAAATTGAAAAATCGGAAAATCATATACATAAGGCGTTGCTAGTTAGGCGGTATTTGGGCCGATAAACTAGTAGGAGCCTTAGACTTATGATTTGTTTTTTTTCGAATCATTAGAAATGTGTAATGGATCGCACACTAGAGTTTTTCCATTCATTGGAAAAACAAGAATAAAGCGTTACTAGTTAGGCAAAGATTTGGAACCGATAAACTAGTGGGAGTTTAGTTCGGAGATTTTATAATCTTTGACACATCATGAACACAACATTGCTAGTTAGACAAAGATTTGGAACCGATAAACTAGTGGGAGCTTAGTTCTAGGTGATGTTCTAATATTTGAAAAATCATAAATACAAAGTATTGCTAGTTAGGCGGTATTTGGAACCGATAGACTAGTGGGAGCTTTGGTCTTATGATTTGACGATTAGAAAAATCGATAGTCCAAGCAAGTAACACTAAACATCCCACAATTCAAGAGTAGTGACTACTCAAACGAATCGCTTGTTCAAGATTGTTTCCATCTAAGGAAAGTCGAGAATGGGAAAGAACGTTTATACGTGTTAGTCGTCTAAACTACGTAGTTTTAAGGCTAAACCGGAAAATTAATAAATTGGAAATTAGAGGATAAGGAAAGTGATTTTGGATCGCGACCAATGCATCTAGCAATTTTCTCGAAAGCCAAAGTTCTTAGGAAGAACTAGGTAGCTTTGCATTAAACGATAAATAAAATAGACAACGGGCGTAATTTGAGATAGACTAGTGGGAGTGATACAAGGAAATGAATCTCGGATTCAATTCTTGAGTATCACGAAAATTCATTTTTGCTTTTGGATTCGTTGGAGCGAAAGTATTCTTTTTCAATAGGATAATTTGTTTGTCTTATTGACGATAAATATAACATTCGTAGTATACGAACCCAAGACTCGGACTTTTGTTTGATAAAGTCGAACCGCTAAGAAATCTTTGAATAGGTATATGTAACACATATTAAACTATATAAACGCAAATGGTGTCCGTATTTTGATAAACGCTTCTTTCTATTCTATTAATTAGTGCATATTCCCTAAAGACAAGATCTCAAGGCGGCTTAGGGTGATTCCTATCTCGAGTCAAAGGAACACTGTCTCAAAGGAACAATGACTAAGTTTCCTTTCAATCGGGAAAGGGTAATAGAGATTTAAAGAAGTTACATAGCTTTGTTCATATCGACCTTCGGGTCATATGAAAGATACAAGCTAGTGGGAGCTTACGAGTAGTGACATGTTGTCGATAACTAACTACCGAAACTCCGTAAGTTTATCCAAAATATTTGGAGGAAATCTCGATTTCACGAGAGATAGAGTATTCCATACTCGAAATAGGTTATTGCATAGTCTTGGGATGATGCTCGGCCGCCTCCCAGGTGAAATGTTTTCACTAAGGGATACACCACAAATTTGCCTTACATAGTTATTGATGTGCTACGATACATTTCTTGAACTCATTTAAGATATTGGTTGCAAAATAACGGTTGTATTGAAAAACCGAGAAGTCTACCCGAGGAAGATGCCTACGCATTTGTGGATAAGAAGTGAATTCAGTTCACCCCACTTCCGTAAATAGAGGCATTTAGCACCGAGTGCTTGAAGGTAGGATCGGCAATTTTGCGTACACGTTCGTGTCGTGAAATATCTTAATGCATTGAGTAAAGGTTGGTTATTAAACTCGTAAAATCGAGAGAATGACGGTATCTTTGTCAAACTCGGTCCGATAGAGTCTATAAATAACAACCTTAGATCTTGAAGTATTTGTACTCAAGATGTTACTAATCGATGTGTTCGATCCACATCCAACACCGCGATTGGTGATAACACTAATAAGAACTACTAAACTAGATCAGTATATCAATCCACCCCGAACGCAGTGGGAGTATGGTTTGTCCATTACCCATTGCAGGACCTTACGGTCTATAGGGTAGATTGATGACCTATAGTCCTTCGTGGGATGTATAGGATCCTGATCATAGAGGTTGGTTTAAAAGCCATAACCCTGTGAATGGAGTTTGATACTCCACTTCTGTTGAAACTCTTGTAGAACCACCTGAGCAACTCAGGCCCAGTGGGAGTAATTGGAACTACATGAAGAAGAGTAGAATGAATAGGAAAGTTTAACTTTCAACGCAAAGCTGAGTAATTTAGGGGTGATTCCCTAAAAGGTAGAGAGTTAACCAGACCGTGATCTCTCTTATCACTCAGTCTTGCTTGATTTCGTCAGAAAGTGAGAAATAGGGGTGATTCCTTAAGACTTCCTTGCCGAACAACGGAATCTGAATTCATTCAGAATAGAAGAGTTTTAGCTAAGAACAAATAATGGATTCGTTAAAGCGCAGAAAATAGGGGTGATTCCCTAAGACTTTTTTGCGAGACTAACGGTATCTTAATTTATTCAGAAGAACCTTTGGCAGGATGCCTGCCATAGCTTATATCCTTCGGGGATTAAAGCAAACCTCTAGGTCATACATTTTAATATGTGGACTTGACCAGAATGTTGATAAGTCTTTTGTAGACTTGGCATCAATATTAGTAAAGTAGTATGTAGATTAGTGTTTGTGAATGGTAACACTGAAACCATTGGAAACAACATGGGTGTGTTATCTGAAGTCAAAGTCTGACATGCCATCGGGATTCATTCTAAAGGAGTTGATTCGCTCAAATCCGCAAGAATCGATCATTGGCAATCCCATCCATTCACCTGGTTAAGATATTCTTGCATTTATGCAACATTCAACGATGTAGTCTACCCTACCTCTCAGGAATGGTTGTCTAAACCTGAGGATGAATACGAAATAGGATGTTTAGTGAATCCTCAAGTATCTTCGGGAGAATGAGGAATAATATGCTAGTATATTCAGGTGCAAACTAGAATATAAGTGATGACACTAATTCTGACTTTAGGTCAGATTAAGGATGATCGTTAAGTCAATTTCGTCCTTAGTGTTAAATCAAAGGCATATTGAAATCATACCACCGGATTAGATGGAAAGGCGATGTTTCGATCCCAAAGATTGACTCAAGCCGACATCCTACCTGATCAGTGTACCAAGTCACATGGTATTCGGATTCTGAGTACGCGCCGGGTCACTGACCTACCTCTGCGCGGCAAAGACACTCGGTCGTGCTTGGAAGGATGAATTACTAAGATGCGCTTGGAGGTGCAGATTTGAGGGATTCGTCTCACTTGTTTTGAGCAAGTGGGAGAATGTTGTAGATATAGATAAATAAGGGTGTGCTCTAAAACAATTAATCCACTTGCCTTTCGTGCAAGTGGGAGATTGTAAGGTGTAGTGCCGAAAGACAATTATATAATTGTTTTAGACGTAATTAGTAATTCATCTTATTATATGCATGTATGCTTATAATTAAGACACACTCTTGAAAACCCTAAGTACCTCGTTTATGTAATCACATAACTTTCGGTGTATGGCTATATCTGAGAAGAGGATTGAGTTTGTGAGATGTACTTAAAAATTAACTTAGTCCGTAGCGTTTATTAAATGAGCACGGGTCTCATGATTAATTTGCTATTAATGCACCAGAACACTTTAGGTGTGTGTGATCTTATCCGGATTTATCGGTAATAGAGGTACTAGTGGGGCATTTATATATGATGATAATCATATAGAAATTTGGACCGATTTGATTTGAGTTCTCGATATAATTCCGTAATCGAGAAGTCTTATCGAATCACAAGATGATCATATATGGATTAATCTTAATCCGAGGTGATCCTGCATTTAACGCTTAGACTAGGGTAGAGTTTGATGTGTTAGTAAGGATCACTTGAAGTATGTGGTCCAACACTTCTCGTTGGCTCTATTCGGAATGAGTGAGTGGTACGTGCTATCACGAATATGGAATCCATTCCTTCCCCTCGGGAAGTAGAGAGACGATTCACTTTATTTGTTGACCCAGAAAGCGATCGATCGGCCAAGTTCATATTATATTGAATATGAACTAATTGATCACTAGGGGTTAATGGTAAATAAGGATAAGATGTTTTGAGAAGGGTTTACGGAAATATCCCGAATCGAAATGAGCGATCTATGGAGGATTTATCCGTATGTAATGATTATATCGGTGGACGCTTTCGACTCATAAATTGAGTGTAAGTTATCTATATTCGATAGAGAGTTCGTTTCGGGTTTATGGTGGTGTAATCCCGGAATTAATAGGTTGGATATAATTATTCAATCTGAAGAATAATTTTTATTCGATTTATTGTAATTTCTTGAATATGGGTTCATGGTCCCCGACGTGGCTCACAATATAGCATATAGGTTTCTCGTCGTTGCACCTCAATTATAATTAAATAGTGGATTGGGCTATTTAATTGATATGTGGATTAATTGTTTAGTTTGGACTAAATAATTAAATACACGGAAAATACATTTTAAGTAATTGACTTACCAAAGTGGTGTGTTGACCTTTTGACCTAATTGGTCAAATATAGAAATATCGCATGACTTATTTGACTAAGTGTTGGGGCGCATATTTGCATTAATATATTATTAAGAAATTAGTTTTCTTGGATAATTATTTAATGTGTGATTTATCTTTTATTTGTTAAATGATAATTCATGAAATATTAGATAATAATATGATTTATCCTAATTTGTTTGGGATAATTATTTTATTTATCTTTTATTTGGAAAAAGGATTAATGTAATAATTATCTCTTAATTATTTAATCCTTGGAGGTTAAGTTTTACTCTCCTATATAAAGAGAGTTCTTCCAAGCCTTTTGAAACACACTATTCACATCACTATTCACAAGAGAAATTGGCTGAAAATTTCGGCCTCTATTCTTAGGGTTTGAGTTGGAATAATCTAAGGGATTATTCCGGTAGCATATCAAGGAGGTCCGGCGGCGGGAAACACCATCCACCTGGTGTTGCTGGGAGACACACGTTGGAAGGCTGTGGCTTCTCAAATACGTGTTCTAGGAGATCTATCGTTCTTGGAGTTAAGCACCATAAAAAGGTAAAAATCCAACCCCCTTGTAGGATTAGATCTTTTATTTATGTATTTTGTTTCGTTTAGATCTAGATCTGATGCCTTCCGCTGCGTAATCGGGTCGATCCATAATTGATCCGACGATATTACATCTAATAATTTCATCTTGAGAGAGGGTGTTACAACCTCTAATACAAGCTGGAAATTACTTAAGTTAGTTAGTTAGTTAGTTAATAGGCTTGTTAAGTTAATTTCTACCATCTTGTAACTGCTACTTGTTGCTATATAAAGCAAGTATGCTGTGTCATTAACTCAAGCTTTCAGATTAAAACTTTTACACTTTAATGAAATTCAATTTCTATGCCTTTTCTTCCTACTTCTATTTCTTTAGGCTCATAGTAAATTGAAGAGAGTTTGAGAATGTGTTAACACAAGAGTAAACTTCAACTTAGTTTATTCATTGAGTAAAAAGATGTATAAATAGATACAATTGAGATAGAGAGACTTATTTAATTAGCATGATACTGGACCACATGATCATAACAGAGTATGTAGATGTGGGCGGCAAGCATGCAAAAGTAAAAAAAAGTTAGTTATATACATGACATAAAAGAAACTAGAGTTTAACATATATTAATTGTTTATATATGACTCACAATTAATATCTTTACAATTAATTTTACAATTAAATAAGGTGTACAAAATATTATGACGAATGAAATCGCAAAAGTCTTCAAGTTGAATTGAATTGATGATTAGCATATAGAGATTTCCCGGTTGCACACCTTCTCGTGATGAGTCTATTTGAGTAATATTCTGAGTAATATTTCCACATAAATTTTTCCTGTTTGATCAAAATCCGCCGCAGTGTGAAATAGACTCCATAAACGAGTGGTTTGAGGTTATATAAATGTTTTTATTTCTCTGTCATATGAGATGAGGCCCCAGAATCAACTATCCAAAGCACATCGAGTCTGGGAATAAGATATACCTGTCTTGGTATGATTATGCCTTCCGCCATTTGAGAAACTCTTTGAAGAGAGCTAACCGAGAATCCATAATATCACCAAGTGATTCCATCTGTGAGGTGTTTGGACTCGCACAAGTCTTCCATCTTGCTTTGTCCTCGAGTTATATTTTTCATATGATCTTGACAACCCAAGATTATTGTTGTAATCAAAAGTCTGTGATTTGTATATGGAGTGGACGAACCTCATCCTGAGATTTACTTGATGAGTAGGATGCTTCAGAGGAAGACATTAAAGTGTGTTTGTGACATCAGAGTGTATATCGGGACTCTTAAACGAGCATATACGAGGTCGTAGTCATGTCATTGACCCTCATCGTGAGTTTACAAGGTTATCTTTCTCAAGATATTATGCGCTCATATGAAAAGCAATACGTAACAACAACGAAAAAAAAAAAAAAAAAAAAAAAAAAAAAAAAAAAAAAAAAAGCTAAAATGTGATAAAATGCCGTTACGCAACAAATGGCAAGGACTCCGTAAGGGACCATTGAGATTTCCCATTCGTTGTGTACTGGGGATATTTTCAGTTTCACCACTTTCTGGAACAAATTGTGAGAATACTGGCTGCGTGAAAAATCTGGAAATTTTGATTCGCGATTTTCTCCCGCTTTTTTTTTTCACCTTTCAGCGACGATCTTAAGTGACACCCTTCCCTATATTGGGTTCTTCCCGATTAGGGTTTAGTTTGGTTCAAAAACACCTAAAACGCGAAAATGGGAGTGGTATTTCGACGAAGAGTGGTAGTCAGCACAAATGGCTCAAGAAAGTAGTAGTGGTAGATCGGCAAAGCTCCCTGTGTACTGTCGGCGCCGGGTCATTCTTCAACAGACTACATGCATTTCCTCCCTTCCACTATTTGTCACATTATTATCACAATGTTATCTATCACCGACGGAAAAAATCATTACGCATATTTTTTTTACATTATATATAGCGTACTATAGGACTGAAGAATATGATTTACTCATGTGATACAAATTTAACATTATCATCGATGACTGTTTAATACTATATAGTAATATACTACTACTTTTCTCCAATATATGTCACTTTTAATGTTTTTTTTAAGGGTACTTTTAATGTTTTTAAAGGTATGATGAATTTAATAAATTTTTTGACTTTTACATACAGTAATATATGGTTTTTTTTTTTTTTTTTTTTTTTTGTTGATGAACATGTAATATTTCGTATCTTAGTATAAGGATAACTCCGTTAATTTAGCAATATTCAGAATTTTATAATTCTCCCGATTATTTTAATATTATGTCCAAATTCAATGTATTCCTAAATTGTAATTAATCTCCCAATTAGACAAAATTTACACGCATTATCTCCTAAATCTCTCTACTAGCACAACTCCCATCCTTTGGAGAAACAAAAAAGTTTTAAAAATTTGTACTACCTCCGTTTCAAAATATAAATCATCATGCATTTTCTTACTTGTCTATAATATAATTATGTGAGTTCTATTGGCATACCCTATTTTACTATTGGCACCATTTTTTGATTATTTTTTCGGTTTAAGAAAAATGTCGGTGCCACTGGTGTTCGTTGTTGAACACAAACGTCAGTGTCACTGACTTTGGTGTTCAACAACGAACACCAGTGGAAAGTTAGTGGACTGACGTTTCTAAGTTGTGACACTTTTATAAAAGGGAACTGACGTTGGTGTTCAACAACAAACACCAGTGGCACCGACGTTCCCTTTATTAAAAATCACCGGGTGCCGAAGTAATTTTTGGTGCTGAGAGTAATGTGGTGCCAGTAGTAAAAAGAGGTGTGCCAATAGAACCCCTATAATTATTACTCTTTTTTTAGAAATATTATTACTCTTTTATCTATCTTACCCCTAATTTATTATCAATTCAATTACTTTTATTACATAACAACTATTGTATTAATGATAGTCAAGAGGGTATTTTAGACATTTAACCTTCTAATTTATGACATTCAATTACTTTCTTAATCTGTGTGAACTCTTATGATGACTTATATTTTGGGGACGGAGGTAGTATCTAATTTCATATTGATTCAAAAATAAGAAGGAAGATGATAATGTCGGAATTATCAGAAACATATTTGGCGATGTTTTGTGGTGGATATCTGGTTGTTTTGTGTGATGTTGCCGGTGGTGCACGGTGGCGATGATGACTGTAAGTGGTCGGACAGAAAGCAAGAAAGATGGCGAGCTTACCGTCGACAAATTGACAGAGTATTTATGCTTTTGTGTTTTTCGATCGGATCTCAAATGTGTTACATTGTGCCGCTATTTATATGCGGATTGCTAATGACGATAATTAAAGGTACGACAAGACATAATAATGCGTGATGCGACATAATTAATCTAGACAGCTGTCGAGGTAGCTTTGCGTAGGGTGGACCTAACACTTGGCCATTTTGCTGAGTCTTTATTTAGTAGTCGTCATATGGAAGCATGTTCGCCTAGTTGAGCGGGCTTGGTCCGAGCTGGCGGACTTGTGAGTTGAAAGGTGGACTGGCCGGTCCTCAGTGCTTTAGATCGTGCTATGTGTGGCGGGTTGAAGGCTTGCTGATTGATGCCTGTTGCCTAGCTAGTGATATGGATCATATTGGCTTTAGGCGGGCTGGGTTGTACTCGGCCCGGTCCAGCTTATGTCGGTGCAGACTCGTTGGGCCGAGGACCCTATCCGTTATTGGGCATTCGTTCAGGCCCAAATATGGATCCGCAAGTTTTTTTACGAGTTTGGTGTATCAGAAGATATCCCGACAATCTTCACGAAAAGGAGAACGCCGTATACTTTTGTGGCGTCGATTCAAGAGATAAAAATATCCTTCTTTTCTCTCAATCTTTGGCCCCTATGCGAAAATATTGGGGTTTCTGCAATTCAATTGTTGTAATAAACGATCGATGATGTTTTATCGTTATTCTAACTCAGAAAATCCTACATTTGATTGTAGAAATTCGTAGAAGTTGTACTGACCTATATTATTCTGTTGTTTTTCTTGAGTTGATCATCAAATTAGAGGTATTATCAAAGGGTTAATTTAAAAGTAATGTTTTTTTTTCCCTTTCTTTTAAATTAGATGGCTGATCATATGACATATAGTTAAAATTTGCATAATGAATTTAGTATTGAATTTGATGGAAGCACATTCGTTGAAAGCTTTAGAGGGAACCAAAAATTATACGAAAAAGCCCCGGCCACCGCACTAGCGGCCTGGCTGCCAGACCGCCAAGGACAATTCTCATAATGCTCTGGTATTCGGTATGGTTGTTTGTTGAGTTCTAGAGAATCCATAAAAAAAGAAAAAAAAATAAAAAAAATAAAGAAGTTAAATATTCAAATCATGTGTAATGCCCTTAAACCAAGTCGTAACAAAGAAACTCAATGATTACATGAATATGGGTCTTGGGATGATATTTACGTGCTCCCTCCACATCGTGGAAAGTTTGGTGTGACACCATTAAAACCATTAATTTATAAATTATATAAACTGTGTGATTTATATTATTTTACGACTTAAATCACTCTATGTTGAATGGCTATAGAAAAATTACTCAGGTCATGGGGTTTTTAACGTAAAAGTAGTGATAGTTGTCCTACGTAAACTCACCATTATCAATCTTTTCATATTGTAAAGCACGTACAATATTTAAATGAAAAATACTACCACAAAGATGTGCTACAATATTTGGTTTATTAATTGTGTCAATGCACCTTTAATTTAATACATTTTTTTTTAAGGGTACCTTTAATTATAAGGTTGGTTAAATTTGACTAATAAGGTTGATTAGCGATCTTTAAGTTTAAGGGAGTAATTACTAATTAATTACGTATACGCTTTATGGTTCACCACCATCCCGACAATAATCAGCATCTCACGTAACTGAGATTCAAGGCGACAACACTTATTTCTTTATTCTTTTATTAGAGATAAAGAGGCAAAAGTTTTTTTTTTTTTTTTTTTTTTTTTTTTGCATAAAATGAATAAATAAGACACATATGTTTTTTTAATTGCAAAAAGGGTAAATAATTTCAGACGGACAAAATTAGCTTAATGAGAGGCAGCGTGCGTAAACTTCAGCCAGTATTGTTTGCAGATATATAATATTTTTCAGAAATTTGTATTTGTTTATTTTTTTTTTTTTTTTCTTTTCAAACACTCGTAACATTTTATTTCTAACTCCGATCATCGAAATTTTTTCACCAAAATTCATGTTTTTTTTTGCTCTTCAATTTGAGCCCAAATACTATACCCTTCCGACGTATATTTTGAAAGACGAAAAAATATTTGTATTAACCAGAGCGTTTTTCTTTTAAACTACCGTAACTTTTGATTTAGAACACCGATCATCAAAATTGTTTCACCAAAATTCATATTTTTTTATCTTCATTTTGAGACCGCGTTTGATACCTTTTCGACGTAGTATTTGAAAGCCGAATTTAATCGCAAAGATTTACACTAACACAAGATGTCGATGTCGATGTCGATGTCGATGTGATATGATGTCAGGCTCATTTAAAGCTTAATTCAAGTGACTACTTCAAGGCACACATAGCTGGCTCATATAAGGCTCATTTAAGGCTTAATTCAAGTGATTAACTATTAAGCCTATGTCAAGTTTATGTGGTTTTGATTGATAAAAGGAATATCATAGATTAACTTAATTAAGGTGTGGTGTTTATAACATGCAGGTTCAGTAGTTAATCACTTGAATTAAGCCTAAAAAGTACATCAGACTAAAAGGTAATACATTGAAGATCAATACAACAGACTATAGATTTAGTACAATAGGTACATCAGACTAAAAGGTAATACATAGAAGAACAATACAAGTCTGAAACAGTCTGAACTATCAGCCAAATTATAAGAAGGATATTCAAGTTCAAAGAACTAAATTATCATGCCCGGAATTCACAAGATGATGAATTACAAGTTCAGTAAGCCAATGAACTAGGCCTATATATTACATGATGATGCAATGTAGATCAAAAACCTCAGCACGCCAAGGCACATAGTAAGCCTATGAACTAGGCCTATCTATTGCATTAAGGCACACGATATCGATGGTATCGATATCATGATATCGATATCGCGATGTCGATGATCGAAGTATCGATGATCGTAGTATCGATATCAAGCTCAAATTGACTCTCCTTTCGATTTTTTGTTCCAAGGTCTATGTCCCCCAAGTCCTTGATATGAACTGAATGTCTTCTTACAGTTCAAGCACTCATATTTACTTCTTTCCGGAGCATGTTTCGATACTAATATTTGAAGAACCTCATAAATTACTCAAAAGGTTTATATAAATTGAAGGATCGGCTTTCTCACCAAAGCCATGCATTCCTATGAAATGGCTAATGCCTTTTTTACCAACCCATGTTCAACATAAGAAGAAATTAATCATAACATCCCAAGGCTGTTAAAAAAATAAAAAAAATCATAACATCCCCAGATCCAAGGTTTCTATCCGGCATTTCGTTGAACACCTTTTCAAGTATCGAAAACTCTCGCTCACAATACATCCCATAAAAACGAATTCCAAAAAAAAATGCGGTGTATCATTTAAATGGTTTCGTAATCTACCATGAATCAATTTCCCATCACACAAAGACTTAATATTTGCACATGCTTGAAACAAGTGTTCATAAGTGTAAAGAATGAATCGAACACTGCAAACAACAACAATCAATTTATGCACCCATTCATAGACATTACAGATTGCTCTATAGCACTTTTCAAGGAAACATGATATCTCTTGCTATTCTAAAGTCTAATCCAACCCACTAAATATCTGCCTCCAAAAGGTGATCCCGTGAGTAGTAACATCACAAGAACTAAAAAAACTCGTAGTCAGAGTTAAGAACTAAAACACGACATTTATGGAATATATCAAGATGAACATAGAGTGAGTTTGAAGAATTTGTCTTCAAAATAGACCCAAATTAAACATATTTAATAAACCAAATTCGTCCGACATCAATATAAAAAAGAAAAAAGAAACATGAACTTCATTAAAAAAATTAATGTATTTACAGTTTGAAAATGTAGTTTGCTAAACCATGAAATCAACTCTTCATTGCAAATCGTCTACCTGGATAAGTAGTGCCACTTTTGTTGCATTTCATAGATCTAATGTGCACGGACTCACTTATTTCCGGAGGACAGATCCTTTTACTAACCAACCTCCCTCCTGTTTTATAAGCTCCGGCGACTACTTCCGGCGACTCTCTGTCATGGCATTCCGGATTCGATCTTTTCAATTGATCGATGGATTCAACGGCGGAGGTGGCTTTTGCTTTTAAGGGGTCGACGATTACAAGGCCGAGGCCGGAAACGTCGGAATCGGTGCTTCGAGGATCGGATTTGAGGGTGGTGATGCAGAGATCATAATTTGGTGTCATTTTACATGTGTTTATTAGTATTATTATAAACAGGGGTATTTTAGTCCGGTCTAATATTTTATGTCCTTAATGCAACTTTTATTTGGAGTGTGGATTAACACTTAATTAAGAGGAAAAAAGTGGACTATGAGCTAATTTTTCCCTTTTATTATTACCGTCAAGCTACGTTCGGTAAAACTAAAAACATTTATTTGTTTGAAAAAATTTAATAGATTTTTGTCTAGAATGACAAAATTATCAAAAAATCGAGATAGAAGAAAACTGTAATTTAATAAGGACAAAAGTAATATTTATGAAGTAACAAATATGAAGTAACAAATGTGGAATATAGAGTAAATATGAAGTAACAATTGTGAAACACAAAGTAATATTAACACGTAAAGTAACAATTTTAAAGTAACAATTGTGATTTTTGTCCTTTATAATTATGAAAATGTTACTTTTGTCATTCCAGACCTATTTATTAATTTTTTTTGTCCTTGTGGCCCTTTCCCCCAAAATTTAAATAAACAAAAAAGAGTTGAAACTGGCAATCGTAGCCGTTAAAGTTTCGTGGAGTATGTAAATACAAACTCGTGTTAGTGGTTTAAAGCTAGTATTTTTTTTGTTGTTGATAATTTTGATAATTAAAGCTAATATTTGAGGCGTTCTCGTCATAGACCATACTAGAAGATATTTTTTACTTTTCTAACGTGAAATATTACATTCTTTCAATTTTAATGTAAATGGCTTTCGTCCGGAAATCAGGATTCTCTTAAGTACTAGCCTTAAATGATATCTCAAATACAAGTGATCTAATCACATACCCAAAATGTGAGATGATCTAACAATATAATTATTTTTTCTTTTCCAAAACTACATTGTTTTGCTGATAATGTCCAAAATACTTGTATATGCTTGATCACTGAAGGCTACTATTTGAGAGGGTCATTGTTCTTTCGTCAGGACCAGTAAAAGATTTTAGAAATGGCTCCCACCGTCCTCAATAGCGTGACACCTGAAGCATCTCACCATCATCCATTTATAAACTTCTTTTCTCCACTATACATGTATCTTTTTAAAACTTTAAAGTATAGACACGCTAAACATAAAGCTTTTCTCTATTACACATAAATATTTTCAAAATTAAAAAACAAAAAATTCCGCCTTTTCATCTCATAGACCCGGTTCATAATCTTGAAGCTATTGCCTCGTCTCTTTCCTAGTAACTATACCCCCAATGGTTCTAAAGGTTTACAAAAGTTTTTAAACCTTTTGCTTACACATCGTGGATGGGTTTATTTCAGCGTGAGCTTTAATTCCGCCTGGTAGTATACGCTAATACCAACTATAATACTCAGACATTAGTCCCGCCTAGTAGTATGCACTAATACCAACTAAAATACCTTAGAACTCACTTGTAGCGATGCTACTTAACCATAGTTCTGCATGATAGTATGCGCTAATACCAACTATAATACCCCAAAATCGGGTGTAGCGGCGTAACTTAACCATAAAGGAGCTAGTAACTAATTGAGCTTATCGTACTTGTTTGACCTAAAATTGTTAATTTAATTATCAAGTTCATGGATTCGGACAGAGGGCGACTCTCACTCTTCTTTCCCTTTCTAAAGAAAAGCTCCCCATCCTAGTTCGAGCCTTCAGCTGATAGTCCTTCCGGCGCCGGCGGTGCCACTGCCGGTGACCGTTCTGTAAATATGGTTTTTCCTCTGTTTTAGTTATTTCTTGTTCTATGAATCTCCGGCGTTTTGCGACCGCCCTGCTCACCTCGCTGGTGATGGTTCCAATCTAGATCCGGTCCAGATCGTGGCGGTGGTTTGCGGATCTGCGGTTGCTGTTTTGTCTTCCGTGGAGCTTCATAGTCCCATGGCTTTATGTCGTTTTGGCGGCCGATCTGGGCTGCAATCTGGTGCTCCGGCGGCGGTTCAACCTCGGCTTCAGGTGGCGCTCATTGCCGGCGTTCTCACGGCGACGGCGTGTGGTTGAGTTGGTCATCGGTGCCCATGAGACATTTAGTCAATATTTTATTTTCCTTTTGTTTGTGTTGTATTTTTATGTTTGTGTAGTTGTGTGATTTTCTCCCCGTCAAAGCTTGTCTGTTGGCTCCTCTGCCGGCTTCCCGTTGCCAGTAGCCGTTGGTTGCTCTCTTTGGATCAGTGCTGCTTTCGTGTCACTATGGTGCTGCTCCTTGTGGTGGTCAGCGATGTCTTGCTTCTCCGGTGGCGGTGTTTAACAGCGTTGGTGTAGGGAGATAGGATTTGTTTGTTGTTGTTGCTGTCTTTGTTTTTTTTGTGTGTTTAGTCTTGTTGTCAATTGATGGATGGACCCGGGAATCCGTAATACATTGGCGCACTTATCGGAATTGTTCGGAGATTTTTCTCTTTTTGGCCAAAGACTTCGGCTTTCTATCTATTCGTTGTATTTGTTGTTTGTTTTTGTGTTTGTGGGTCCGGCCTGGTGCCGGAGTTTTCAGTACCGGGTTGGTCCGGTTGTTGTAAGTGCCGGGTAGTGCCGGTCTTTTTTAGTCCCGGGTTTTTTCCGGGTTATTAATAAAAGCTTTCGTCCTTTGGGTAAAAAAAAAAAAAATAATAATTATCAAGTTCATAATGTTTGTATCTTATATTATTGAAATGTTTCTTCCAATTTCTAAATGTGAGATATTAATTAGTTTTTTCGATATCAATTGATATTGTTACACATGTTTCATCCTATCTTTTACTACCCGTCTAATTATGCAAGCTGATAAACTCAGATTATCAAACTTCACAAAAATAAATAGATTGGTCGAAGTTCTGAAGAGAAAAAAAAAAACATATCCATCTGTCTGTCTATAACTTTTTATAGATTAGTCTTTTATCCATGTAAATTAAAGGACGAATCCATTTGAAAAATAATGGGCTGATATGATCAGCATGAATTAAAATTATTTGGGCCTTTGTATCGTGAGGTTGTGTGAGTTTTTTTAAGGGCAATTCTAAAAGCACCGTATTTTTTAATTCCTACACCACGTTTCACGTGTAAAAATTTTGCATGTAAAATGTGATGTCTAAGTAATTACGTGATGCTTTTAGAATTGCTATTTTTTAATTTTATTCTATATTATATCAAATTGAATTGAAAAGAAGAGCAACAAAGTCTTTCTTGGTTTTTAAGAAGATGAGTTTTATTCACACCGTAAATTTACTAATGATATGATAATTACCATATAAAATTTATCCGATAAATGCGGTGCCGGTATTAAGAAATTACCCGAATTTATATCTTGGATTTTATGTAGATGACAACATTTTATGACATTAATTAATAGGCTTTTGAGAATATGTTATTTATTTATTTATTTTTTACATAACCATGGTTATAAATAAGTGGTTCCTACAGATTCACAACTTTGACTTCTCTTAATTATATTTGAAACATGACTCCATTAATTCATATGGATGGTTTATCCATATCTCAACCTAAAAAAGAGTCTTCTATGGTCATTGTAATTGTATTAGTATATTTCTCTAACTTATTAATTTCAATTCAATGTAGGTGTACATCATGTCCTAATTGATACCCCAACAAATAAGATCGGCCCCAGCTTTATTAGGGACCTTGGCCAAACTATATTTTTGAGAGAAGAGTTATGATACAACGGTGAGTCGTGAGTTATACCAAGCAGGGGCGGATCTACCCTTCAGTATAGGGGATCCACGAACCCCGTTAAAATAGAAATACTCTACATTTTACTTATAGAAAAATATTTCGGACCCCGTGATAAAAAATATTTACTGTGTTAAATATTTACGGACCCCGCTGGATAAATTTTTTGGAACCGCCACTGGTACCAAGTGGAGGGTTGTGACGGATACACATCACCTCTACACGTGAACGTACACACCACTACTATGTATGTGAGAGTGTATAACAATCCATCACAATCATCCACTTGATACAACCCATGAATCACCGTCGTACCATAAATTTTCTCAATTTTTCAAGGCTCTTAACCAATTTCATATGTGGAACTAAGATCATATTTGTTAAACTAATATTAAAAGAAAGAAGAAAGATGATGGGGGCACCGGTGATTTCAACCGAAACCATCCCCCGAAGATGAATCATGCGGCTATGATACATCTTTTATCTTTTGTTTTTCATTTTTAATAGGCAATGGACGGAACATCTCGGTACATATTTTTGTGCAATTTTGTGTGTCTTTATACTATTCCAAGAAAGAAATTGTTAATGACACCCGACCATTCTATTATCAACACTCCTACTAAATCCAAAAATGACGATCTATAATGACACCACATTAGTTATTTTTACAAATACGGAATCTACTTCGGATTTCACATGTATTACGCACACGTTACAAAATCATTTTACTTTATACATATTTATTTTACTACATATTAACACCTAACTCCTCTCACAAAAAGAAAAAGAAAAAAAGAACACCTAACAACATCCCCCTCCCCTCCCCCCAACCCACACGATTGAAACATGAAACCCTCTACCTCCCTCTTCCATCGGTTTCTTCCCTTCCCTTACTCATCGACATAAAAATAAAATAAAAAAGATAAATTTTATGGTGGTCATTGACCACCTACACACAATTATTCATGTAATGACACATGTCCCTTGACTACCGACCATAAAATTTCCCTAAAAAATATTAAAAAAAATCTTCACTACCACATCTTATTCCCTTCCCCCTCCCCCCTCCCCCTCTCCCTTCATTCCTTCTCTCCAATTTATTCAGTAACTAGAAAGAGCTGATGATGGAGAGGATGATGATGAGGAAACATATGATGAGGGAGGAGAGGATGATGGAACATATGATGATGAGGGCAGAGAGGATCAGGGAGGGGTCGAGATCACCTGTCCAATTTCGATGTCTAATTTCGGTGTTCAAGTAAAAACTACGTCGTTTCATGTGTGTTCTACTTTTGGGTATTGTTTTTTTATTTTTCTAAAATTTTGTCAAAAAAAAAAAATACACATGAAGTGACGTAGTTTTTACTTGGACACCTAAATTGGACAGGTGATCTCAAGAGGATCGGGGAGCAAGAAATGATTGAAAGAGAATAAGGTGATAGTCGACATGGAAGATTAAAAATTGGGACCTAAAAAAAAGAGAGTACGTGCACAAGTGAAACTAGAACAGTCTGGACTTAAGTGTCTTGTTCAAGCTTCATACCGATGCGTTATACAGTAAGGTGATAAATATTTTCTGTGTTCGTAGAGAGATAACACCCCGAGACAAACACACTACTCCACTCCCTTCCATGTGCCGTTGGGGGAAAATGACAATAACTCTTGACGATGTCGGAAAACTGTAAGGTTGTTGGAAATGCAATGAAACCCGTTGACAACTTTACAAATCACGCAAAAGGTGGCATGTGGAATGTGTATGATGAGGTAGAAATTTGTAAGCTTTGAATGTGAGGACATAATGGATTATTGATCACCTTTCTAGTAAGCATGAATGTCGTTTATGTAATATCCCGACTTTTCGAAAAACGACAGACGTGTCTTTTTGTGAAAAATGGAATATTATGATTTATGGATTAAAGTATTTTATGTGTATATATATATATATATATATATATATATATATATATATATATATATATTTCGGATATCTATATTTATATATATATATTTCGGAAATCTATATTTATTTAAGGGAAAAATCTGATTTTAAGTAAAAAGGACAAATAAGAAAAATAAGTGATTAGGTTAATTATTGGGAATTTTCCTATTTAAGGAAAAATAAACCCCATTAGCTTTCTCTAACCTTTTGAATCAGAACTTTTCCTCCTAATCGTCCCCTCTCCCGCGTGTAAGAGTTTGAGAAAAAGGTTGAGAGATTTCTTCCGTTTTCCAAGTCGAATCTCAACCGTTTTCAGATTCGAGTGGAGCGTTGGAATCGTCGTGAAGAGGGCGTAGTTTCAACACAGGAAAGTTGGAGCTTTTCTCAAGGTATGATTTTCGACCTAGCTGCTGTTTTGGATGAGTTTTGGAGATCAATTAAAACTCATATATATCTTTTGTAGTCTTGTGTTAATCGAAGCGGGTGATCGAATCTAACCCTTTTTGGAATTGATCACATAGGCTACCTGCAAGAAAAGATCAGGTTTTGCTGGTTTTTCTGAGGATTTAGAATTGGATTAGCTTGCTAAAAGGTAAGAGGGTCTTCCTACAAGTTGATTACGGTTTATTAGGGATTATGTTAGGATGGAGATGATTAATATGCTAGAATTCACTACAAAAAAAAGATTTTCTTGTGACAAATATTTGGTGACAAAGAGGAGTTTTGTCACAAAAAAGATGTTTCTAGTGACAATGTTTTATTTAGTCACAAAATATGTATTAATTAGTGAGAAAAAGAAGATGTTGTTACAAAAAAACTTGATGGGTTGTCACAAAAATAGGGTTTCACTTGTGATGTCACACAAACTTTGTTATAGGACTTTAGTGACAACATATTTTTAGGTGTATGTATAATTCAAATAGTATATAAGGATGATACATGATCGAGTCGAGCTCGGGTCCTAAAAAGTATCGAGTCGAGTCATGTTCGAGTATAGAAGGATGATACATAATTGAGTCGAGTTCAATCTTGCATTTTAATAGCTTGGTGAAACTCAAGTCAAACTCGGATCCTAAAAGTATCGACTCAACTCGAATCATTTACACCTATTTCACAATGTCCAACCCAGGTAAAATGATCCGAATTAGAATTTGTGTCCTCATTTGCAATTAAAATACTACTACCCTCAAAATAAATCGAAGGAAATACGGTACCCTCAAAATAAATCGAAGGTATTATTTTCTATTTACGTGAATTCGAACCCTAAAATCATCTTTTCTGTCATTGTTCTTCATTCCATCTCGCTTCCATCGGCCGAACCTCGATGACGAGGTGAAATCGGAAATCGAGTAATACTAAATCGGATATCGAAATCACCGCGATGAGCAATGATTCAAAAGCGGAAATCGAGTAGGTATTATTCACTTCGTTTTCGATTTCATTCAATTATTATCGGATATCGAAATCACCGGCGATGAGCAATGCTTCAAATCGGAAATCGAGTAGTATTATTCACGCCGTTTTCGATTTCATTCAATTATTTTCGATTTACGGTGAAATTGTCATGAGATGACCTAGCTTTTCGCCGCGACGAGCCATAATTTGTGTTGACTGAGAAAGAGAGAGCGCGTGAGGCGGTAGCAATAGCGAAGTAATCTGAAGATTATGGGGGCCTATTGCGAGAGATGACCGAATTTTTGCGTCCTGGCAATGTATTTGGTTGAGTTGGTGGTGAAATCTCTTAGTAAGAGTTTTTTAAATGGCGGATCTCTGTGGAAAGAGGAAAATTATAAGCTCAAAATTGAAGTCGTCAAAATTTGAAAAAACTACAGATCATCTGGCGTAAGTGTTTCTTTTCCTTTTTGAGTTACAGGGTGCCACCTTTTGAAGATTGGTGTTATAATCTGATGTTTTGAAATGCATTTGGCCATGAAGTAAGCTTATTTATTAAAAGCGATTTGTTCCTTTTTGTTATCCTTTTCTACTTTTTGCACTTACACTACTACATATGATGTTTACATGTATTTTTTTATTCTTGTTTTCTAGTAAATAAATACATCTATTACATATATAGCCATGAAATGTTGGAGAATGTGACCATTCAAGCAAAGTGATTAACACATTATCCAAATTTCGTGCCATGGTTGACTCACGGAAGGTAAAGATTAGATTACACTTGTTTGATTCACATATTAGAGGTGAAGAACTTGGATTTTCTTGATAAGGAGTTGAATGTTCTACTTTTGTTTAATGACCTCACATTTTTTCATTGAAGCTCTCTACGCTTTCGACGGTGATGATGAGGTAATACACTTTTCTTTTCACTAATTTGGTTTTCCGTTTCCATAAATCCCCTCTTCCCTATTAACATGCATGATGGTGAATAATCAAAACTACGTAGTTAGATCTTTCTACATAATCACAATTCGCTAAAATATTTTGTAAATAAGCTTCAGGTTTAAGAATTGCTCCCCCTCAGGCTCCTTTGAAAGGTGTATGTTTTGTAATGGTGTTTATTTTGCCATCACATTCTCTAAAAGTGCAAACTATTGCTACTAATTCGTGAAGCATATATATGTGTCAGATGTCTTAGACCCAGCTGTGCTTGAGGCCATTTTGTTCTTTGAGGTCATCCATTGTCCTCTTAGATTGACGAGGATCAGTTTGGAGTAACTAGATTGTTTTCCAATTTGAATGAGTGCTATTGATCTTGTATTCAAGAAATGGATTTTATCTTTGTGATTACTAGTTTAACCAAGATTGAGTGATTGTTGTGCATGTTAAAATGAGCTATTTGAAACTCATTTCTACTAGCTTAATAATCTGTGATAACATAGACAAGCTCTTGATTACATTTGTCGTCCTCAGGGCCTTTCTGTGGTATGAATTCGGGGACTAGAAAAGCGCCTGAAGGGAAAGTCCGCTTGCTTGAAATTCAATAAGATCAAGGAAGTATAAGGTGACAATATTTTTCAGAATGTTTTTCCGAATGCTTCGATTTAAGTAAACATTGCCCATATCTTATATTCATTTTTGTATAAATGTTAAAATAGTCCCCTGTTTTGACATGTTCGCGTTCTGAGGGAATGAAATGTAGTGGTTTGTTGCTTTGGCATTATAGGATAAGAGAAGATGACGAAGTTTGTGGTAAGTCTTCTTGGCCTTTATTTTCTATCGTAAAATTCTCTTTAGCATGTTTTCCCTAATTTTTATAGAAAGTCTGCATTACATTCGTTTGAGTGTTTAGATACACTTCTTAGGTTGACGGTGGCTATTTCCGGTAAAAAAATTGGAACCAGTGCACGTAACATAGCTCTTGTTCTTTTGTTAGTTCTTGATTTTTCTTTCTTTCACAAAAGGCCCCGTGTGTGTTTGCTTATTTGACCAACCCTCTTCAATAATTTTGTTATTGTTTTTGGCCTAGCTTCATTTTTCCTTTTGTTGTAGAACATATGTGTTTATTGTGCCTATACTTTAGGCATTTTTACATTTTCAGTGAACAATCCGGAGCTTGATCCCCAAACATGTCCAGTGTGTCGGACATGCCAGTCGATCCAGGACATGTCAGCACGTCGGACATGCCAGTCTGTCTCGGTGCATGTCCCTTTCAGTTGTGCTAACCTTGATGTGTTTTGGTCTTGCACATTTGAATTGGTATCTCAATCAAAGCGGTCCGATATGTAAGTGAGCTTCTCAGGATAATTAGGTGTGGTGGCTTGTCTCGGACCAACTTTGGAATGCAAGGTGAAGTTTGTTGTTTTCACTTTTTCATCGCATTTGCTTTTATTACGTATCTTAAGGGAAGAGCACTTAAGAAGGCGAGGGCACTCTGATACACTTAAGTTTATGCATAAAATTTTACTTTAGTTTTCTGCTAAGCTTTTTATTTTGTGCGGCTATGATATGCTTTGATTAAACTTTAATGGACTAGTCGATTGCTAATATGACTACGAACAATTTGGTCGCAAACCACAACCTCATGCTCGAGCATTTGTGAATTCGGTATATTTTTACTCGGACATTCCTTAAAAAAATAAGGTATGTAGCTTCGCTTCTTTTGGTCCCTTTTCTTGTTTTATGCTTTAAAATTGTTATCATTCAAAACTTTTTGGTTATGAATTTTTGATGATGCTTATGGCGGGTCACAACCCGCTTAAAACGTTGGAGTTTCAGAAATGAAGTTAATATTATAGATGAAAAATATTTTGATAAATCAAGTTTTTTCTTTGTTTTTGTTGGTGGAATCTTTTGTGAATAGTTTCATTTCTTCCCTATTCATGCTGACTACTTTCTATACACATGGAGGTAAAGATCATGCAAGTTCTAGGTACATATACACAAAACTTTATCCTATCTCATGGCACTTGAAGTCGGATGAACCATTGAGACAATGACCACAAAGGAAGGTGGAGTGACCTATAATGTGTGGTGGGATTATAGAGTAAGAGGACAAAACAACACTTCTCGTTACAGAGCTTCATGTTCGGAGGTGGACTCAGGATATAAGGAATTTCTTGAATCGACCATGACTGGCAATGAAAATGCTCATCATGTGTGTGTGTGTGTGTGTGTGTGTGTGTGTGTGTGTGTGTGTGTGTGTTTTCCCTCTTTTTTTTAATGCTTATTAGGTGCAATAGTCCCTGTTACATTTTCTGCAGGAACTCAACTTTATGTATCCTCTTTTAAGGTGTACACTGCTACTGATTGACAGGACTGCATTTTGATGTATGCATGTGACGAATGCTATGTTACGTTCTATTTCTTAATTGGTGTATGCCAAAGATACAAATCTGAAAGTTAACCTTTTTTAAGTTGTTGATTGGCAATGAAGGTATATGGTGATGGGAAAATCGTAAGCATCGAAAGCCTCTAACAATTGCTAATCAAAAGAGCAGTATGTTTTAGGTGTAGTCCGGTTTTTGCATAAGTCTCTAATTCAGGTTGTTAGCTTTAGTTTGCTTGAGTCTTTTGCTTGGTTAAGTCATTCACTCTGTTCAAGTGTTCTTTGTATTGCTCTCTTTCAGGTGTCAAGTATCTTGCATATCGGTTGTGTCTTTGTTATCTTGAGATCAATAACTTGCATTTGTTCTATGGTTCTGTTAGGACTGAAGATTCTGTCAAGTTAATATCACCTTTCTGATTTTGTGAAGATATGATGCTCGAGTATATTGATGACTAACACTAATGAAATGGTTGCTTACTTCCAAGAACATACTTTGTATATATCGATTCGTGCCTTGAGCGGGATGAAGTTTCTTTGCGGTGAAAGCAATAACATCTCTTTGTTCTGGATCGAGCATTTACCAAGGTACTCTATTTTTCTATTTCCTATTCATTGACCAATGGGAAACACGATGCATCGACATAAGTTTGCACATTTCGAGAACCATATGTGGCAGAACCTAACGTACATATTTCGAGCCCCCGACTTTTTAGTACATTAGCAATATTTTAACTTGCTTTTTTTTTCCTTTGGATATTCTATTATGACTAGTACACAGTTTCCAAACCATATCGTTTTCGGTGTATGTCTCAAACCAGGTAGCAATATTCTAAACATGTTTCTGGGCATGTGTGTTTATTTTGATTGTGTGGACTTTTTTGTCTAGGTTATGTAAAGCAATGGGTGGTGCAGAAAAAGTTGAAATAGAAAGTGGAAATCATGCTCTGTCTGCCAATAGAAGCTCAAACAGTATATATTAGATTTCTTTTGTCCCATTTTCTTTTATTATTTATTTTTTTTCTTTTTTTCTATTATTATATTTGAATATTTATTATTTATTATTGTTATTTTCTATTTATATATTTGAATATTTATTATTTATTACTATTATTATTATTATTTTCTATTTTTCTATTATTTTATTTGAATATTTATTATTTATAATTATTATTATTTTTATTAATATTATTATAATTAATATTATTAGAATATGACTTCTAGTGACAAAGCGTTTGTCAATATTAACCATTAATGTAAAAATGTGTTTGTACCCTTTGGTGACAACACTTAATTAGTGATAAAATGTTCATTATTTTGTGACAAAAATTTTGTTGCATGAAAAACTATCTGGTGAGAAATTTAGCGTTTTGTCATGAAAAGCTTTGGTGACAAAAGTAAGAGATTCGTCGCGACTGAATTTCTTTAGTGACTAATACTCTGGTTTGTCACAATAGGCACCTTTAGCGTCACTGTTTACACAACAAACGCCGCGACAAAAAATTTTTGTCACGAAAGCTTTTAATGACGAAAATCAGCACTTTTCGCGACGAATTTTTTTGTCACGAAAAGGTCTATTTTTTGTAGTGATTGCTACCTTCGTGTTGCCTAAGAATCTATAGTTGTTATGATAGATAAAAGTTGTGTTTTTATGCCTTTTTCTGAGTATTATAATGTTGGACGAGTTTGAGAACGATTAGGGATCGATTAGAGGTAAAAAACTGAGTTTCTGGAAGTTGCCGCGCTTGGTGCGGGCGCACCAAGCCCAGTGCGGACGCACTAGAGAACCGGAAAGTGAAATTTTACATACAGAGATCTGGTGCGTGCGCACTGGATGAGCATAATTCCAGTTTTTTACGTACAGAGGCTTAGTGCGTGCACACTGAACCCGGTGTGGGCGCACTGACCTCCTTTTTGATGAAAAAAATTATTTTTAGCTGTGATAAGAATCCTAAATGTTAATCCTTTGATCTAACAACCTTAATTAAACATAAACAAGCCCCGATCAAGTTCTGATGCGTTTGGTTCCGGCACCGGACGTACTCTTAAAGGGAGTTGAATTCCGGGACCGTCGGAAAGGCATGAAAGGGCTTGTGCTTTGGTGATCTAGAGTTCATCAATATCTGTGTAATTGCTAGGCCTTGTCCATGTCTAGAGGTCTAGGAAAAGAGAGTTGAGTTGTGAGGGAGCTTCCTTGAAAACAACTAGGTGGCTAGTTAACAACTAATGATGATTACAACTTGACTAGTAAAAGACTTAACATCATGTCATTCTTGGATAAGCACAAGTTTATATCGCAATGTACAGGCTTTCGGATAAAATGAGTAAACTTGCTGGCCTTTCTAGAGGCACCAGGAGTAGAGGGTACTCGTGGATGGATAACTTTGCTAGCCATTAGAGGGCACCAGGTGTAGAGGGACTTCACCGAACGCGTATACTATCGGGACTAACCCGTGGCTATTGGTGTGATCCACTAATAGGTTGCACCCAGATACTTCGGGGTGAGTAGCATCATGCGTATTGCCTTAGAATGCGGATGTAACAAAGATAAGCTAAGTTAGAAACAGTTAGTCATGAGATGTTGATGGACATGAAGTGAACTCTATATTGAGTAGGTCTCATAAAGATAATTTAATAATAATCACAATAATAACCTTTTGTTGTAGAACTTAGTTATTCATTTGCTTCTCACTTTTACTAAGTGCTTTGTACTTACCTCAAATGCATTGTTTTTCTATGTGTTTGGGGAAGTGAAGATGAACAGGTAGATCCGGAGTTCGAGGCAGACTTCGATGACGACGTTTGAGGACGCCGGAGTTGAAGCGTTTATTTATTCTGTTTTCTTTTATCTACATTAGATACGTTGTTCTTTGGGAAACGTTGTATTGTCTTTAGTATTCTTTTGAAGGTTTCGTACGTTTTAAATTTCGTTTGATTTTTCAATGTAATAAATGTTACATTTCTATCTTTAGTATGTTGAGTTCTTTTCATAGTAGCATTTATAGTGTTTGCCGAGTCTTTTGAGCTTCCGTTTTGCTAAACTCGATACGACGTAGCAGAGACTTACGTGTAATATTGGATTTACTTAATATTATATGTGCCGAGCGTTTCGTTTTTAGATAAAAACTCGGTATCCGGGAGCGGGGTGTTACAGTTTATGCGGAAATACCCCAAATGAAAATATTGAGAGAGAGGATATTTATTGGTGTTGCTATGAAGCACCTTGTTCTAGGACTAAACTAGGATAAGGCGACACTCTTAAGTACTATCTCTTTTACATGGAAGACGTGGAGAAAGAAAGTGAACAAGTGGACTTGGGGAGCTGGAGCTTTATAGTATATCTATATCGTAGTCTTTGCAATTTTAGGGCTTCCCGTTTTCATTATTTTAGGTTATTATGTATTTCTTTTACTCAAGATGAAAAATCAATAAGACCTAAATTTATAATCGAATTCAGTGAAAGTAAGAAGCCGTTTGTTAAATCTGAAGCCTGAAGTCTGAAGTCTGAAGTCTGAAATCTGAAGTCTGATTACATTAATTAACTGAATGATTTAAGTACTGAAATCGATTAGATTGTTTGACAACAATATAAATCTTAAAACATAAAATGCTTTATTTTAATGCTTTGTGTATACACTCTTTTTTTGTATGTTTATAAAAATGCTATATTTTTTATACAAGATATAACGTGTAAGTTTTGTTTTGTAATTATATTTCGAATTATACTTCATAACTTTAAAAAAAATGTATTACTTATTTTAAATGACTTTTTAACAAAACTAAAAATCATAAGGAAGACAATATATAAGAGTAATGCTTTTTTTATAATAAAATATTCACAACAATGTGACATAATACATCTTCCATTATTGATTATTGTGTAGGTCTCATCTTGATTAATTATACCAAAATTTTATTGTATTATTTATAATTATTTTGCTGTGAAACTAGCATTTTTTTTTAAATAATAACCTTAATATAACTATATACAAAGTGCATAAACGGTTTGTGATAATGTGTATAGAGAAGGATACATTTTTTTGAGACTATGATAAAAGCATATTAAAACAAACAAAAAATGAAAGTAAAACAAATAAATAAGTGAATAACTGCTCCTATAAAGAATGATGCACTCATGCACGTTGGCTGGATATTTCATTCAGCGATAAGTGGTAAATGTTGCGCTGAAATTTTTTGAACTTTTAACACAGAGAATTCAGTGGTACTTAACTAAATAAGATGTGTTAAAAATTTTATCAAACATGTCTAATTGTAACCACCTCTTAATTTCCTCAGAATAAGCACTTAATTCGTATACCAAACAGGCCCTAAGTCTAACAAATTGCGTTATGTTATTTATATATAACGCTTATCAACATAATATCTCTAAAAAATAGTTGTGATAAATCATTATTTTTTCACATAGTTGAGGGTCCTAATTATTTATTTTTTTGCCTAAGGTCTTCGATTACACAGAGACGGCCCTGCAAGGCATCGATATATAAAGCAAGTTCAATTATGGGTTATCTAGCCCTACCGAAGCTAACTGCATCTTTCATTTAATGTTTACTTATATTACCCGTCTTTGATTCGTAAAAATTAACATGATGAACTTATATATTTTGATTAGGCATGGGTTTACAAGCACTACGAAAGTTTAAGGCCCAATAAACCTATTAAGCTTAATCGAGATGAGCCACGCACGAAGAGATGGATGCCAGCTACTCTGGAGGATAAGGATGCACAAAAGACGTTGAAGTATATGATAGTTGATCTGGACAGTTCAATACGGATCAATATATAAAAATAAGGAAATCGGTACACATATGAAATGTGTACCTAAAAAAAATTTCCAATGTAATATTTTTTTAGCGGGTCGGGTGACCCATTTCCCAAAAAGTAAAGCTGCCCCTGTATGTTTGTGTTTGTCGCGGGTGACTTGGACGCCATATTGAAAAAGGGAAGAGGGCCACAAAGAGTTTTGTTGGTTTTGTGGATGTTTGGTGGTTGACAGCATAACTAAGACTTATCATCCTCACCATGCTGTTGGGCAGTTTGGACGTGTTCAGGATGAGCCGAGTTCACCAATCGTCCCAAAAGTGATTCTAGAACGAAGTCAATGACATACGACAGTCGGAGGACTTTGAAAAGTATGTCCCGAAAATGGCTGGGGAGAACGTGCAAAAAAAGATGGTGAATGCACGACTGTTTATACGAAATGGTACAATTGAGTCTGATTCTATGTTGGCCATGGATAACATCGTGTAGGAGCAAGAGTTGTTTTGCTATGCGTTGAGGTCCCTTGGTTTTCCCGACTTGTTCGTGAGATGGATTATGCTATGCGTTACTACTGTTACTTACTCCGTCTCGATTAATGGCGAGTTTCACGGTTTCTTCCCCGGTAAGAGAGGTTTAAGGCAAGGTGACCCCCTTTCCCCCCTTTCTTTTTGTTCTGTGCATGGAATTTTTATCGCGCAGCTTGACTACCCTTCCTCGTTATGTTCGTTTTAAGTTCCACCCTAAGTGTGGGAAGCATAAGATCACCCATCTTATCTTTGCCGATGACCTCATTTTGTTTAGTCACGGTTCCTCTTATTCCATCAACCGGCTAATGAAGTGTCTTTTGGACTTTGGGGACTTTTCTGGGTTGAAAGTCAACTTGGCCAAATCGGATATTTTATTAGCCGGGGTAAAAAATTTGGATCGGTGTATTATTCTTGAGGATACTGGTTTAGAATTTGGGTCTTTCCCGTTTCGCTATTTGGGTATCTCGCTTGCCACCACACACCTTAATTTTGCCATGTTTGGACCTTTTTTTGATAAAATTACCAATCTTTTTGCATCTTGGAAAGGTTCTTCGCTTTCTTATGCAGGTAGGTTGGAACTTGTTCGGGCAATTATCCAAGGGGTGGAATTCTTTTGGCTTAGCATTTTCCCGTTGCCAGCAGGTGTGCTTCGGTACCTCACCAGATTGTGCAAGAATTTTCTTTGGGGTGACTCGGCTGGCTCCAACAAAAAGCCACTTGTTGCTTGGAGGAATGTGTGTCGACCCAAAGAGGAAGGTGGCATTGGCCTCCTTGATCTTAGAGCTTGGAATCTTGCACTTCTTTCTAAGTGCCTTTGGAATATTCATAAAAAGAAGGATTGTCTCTGGGTGAAATGGATTGATCACATTTACCTTAGGGATGCGAGTTTGTGGGAGTACCAAGTTCGACCGGCGGACTCCCCTTTGTTTAAAAAACTAATGTTCATCAGAGACCAAATTGTCTTTTTGCAGGTGACGTCACAGGTGCCATTTCCATCATTACTTCTTGGGCCATTGAGAGCACCTTTTGCCCTAAGCTTGCTTATGATTTCTTCAGGCCAAAAGGTAACAAGGTTTGGTGGTGTAATACTGTTTGGAAATCTTTTATCACTCCCAAACACTCTTTCATCCTTTGGCTCGCTGTTGTGGACCGACTTTTGACCAAGGATAAGCTTGTGTACTTGGAGCTTGATCCTGTCTGCAGTTTGTGTAACATTGACTTGGAGAGTACCCCTCATCTTTTCTTCACTTGCGGCCCGGCGAAAGCTATTTGGGATTCCATTCGGACTTGGTTGGGTATCACTAGACAAATGACTACCATTTTGAGCAGTGTTCGTTTGCTTCACAGAGAAGCTAGAGGACGGCGTTCACTCTCAGCGAAGAAGATTGCCTTAGCGGCGACCGTCTATCAAATTTGGAGAATGCGTAACTTTGCAATTTTTTAAGGCGAGAGCACTACTACGGATGACGTTGTTAGACGTATTAAGACTCATGTTTACCGTATCTTGTTTGCGATAAGCCCTCACATGTTTAGAGGCACACCTTAGCCCCCCTTGTTTAGTTCCTTTTGCTGAGGTTGATTGTGGCTCACACCTTTGAGCCAAGGCTCATGCCGAGGTATTTGAAGACTTCGTTTGTCTCTTATGGGTCGAAGCGACACCGGGGTTGGTATATTGACCGGTTTGTCGTAGTACACCCCTCTTTGAGTTTGGGACTTGGCTCTTTTGGGCCGAAGCGACGCCGGGGTTGGAATATTGACCGGTTAGTCGTAGTACGCCTAATTGAGACATTTGCACGTTGAAGTTGAAGCGGCGCGCGGGATTGGAATATTGACCGGTTTGTTGTAGTACACCGATATGTTGTATACCCCCAAGGCGTTGTCCCCGAGTCGCCTTGTTCGATTAGTGTCTTTTGTTTCCGGGAGAGCCTATGGAGGCAAAAGGTGGGATTTGCGATCAACCTTGGCAATGTTTTTGTTTGGGCTTGGCTCTTTTTGATAGATTAGATATCAAATCAGTGTAATTACTAGATCAAATTCTTTCAGAAAGCCCCAAATTTTCGTTTGGTGTTTTAATATATTTTTACATTTCATAAAAAAAAAGAGTTGTTTTCCAAGGAAACTAACATCATCAAGGACTATATATAAGCTGGTGCAAGAAGGACTAGGAAATCAAAATCCAACATACTTAGCGAGAAGGAAATAATGTGGCAGAAAAACTTTAACCGTTTAGCTCACCCGAGTTCTTGTAATCTCTGTATTTTAGACAACCCCGTGTCTGTAACAAAAAAAAAAAAAAAAAAAAAAAAAAAAAAAAAAAACCGATGTTTACTTATGAATCAAAATATATAGCATAAATCAAATTATTATTACGTAATCACACATACATTAAAAACCATTCAAAACAAATGATGGAGCCTTGAATTGACTTTTCATAATAATGTTTATTTCGTGGTCTGATTATGACATCTCAATACTAAATATTAGGTGTGTTAGTAATTGATTTCTTCCGAAACAAATGCATAATCGTGTGTGTTGCAGAGTGATTTCAGAAACAACCTTATTCCAAATTTAGAACATTGATGAGCAAGATTGTATATTTACTGTACAATTTTTCAATTTAAAGGAAACTAATTTTTTTGTTTCTTAAACGTACTAATTTAAAGGAGTATTATTCACAGAAACCCGTCCATATTCGTACACATATACACACCAAGGAACCAGCAGGAAATCAAGCAGGGAAACGAGGAGAGGAACGAAATTAGCTCGCTTCAGAGGTGAGGTACAGGTACTCTTGAATGATCTTTCTTCGACTTCATTTTCCTTTCTGATTTAGCACATGCCCATTGTATTGAATTGCAGGATTTCATATGTGGTATGTCGGGTTGTCATTGTTTTTCTCTTGATTGAATCGATTTTTCTGGGATGCGAGAGCTTATAATTGATTGATTTGGTTCATGGTTGAAATGCTTTTGTTCTATTGTCACGAACATTCAATTCATGTCAATGTGTTTATTTGCTCTGTGAAAGATCTAAGCTTTTGTTCTATTTCTGTAATTATTGCATGGAAGGAAATTAGTTTGTAGAAAATGTATGATACAATCATTGTCGGTCGTTTTGTTCCTGATCTTACAGTGTATACTGGGTAGATTTACAACATAGGAATCTCAAGATATGCCATGTGGTGCAGTTGCATTAATGGGCAAACAAGGCATTGTCTTGGGGATTCTTTAGTTTGTATTAGCTTTTGTCCTAAACATCTTAAAGATAAATCTTCCTCTGAGCTTAATCAATGAGATGATATTTTTATAAGATATTAGAGCAGGAAATTCAGTATTTAGACTAGTAGTTTTGCAATCCTTTTTGTATGGGCGTCTTTACTGACACCACACCAAATCTACCGTTTTTTGTGAAGGAATGATACCACTGTTGTTCTTGATCGGAACTAACGTTCTACATCATTTTGCTTGCACCGATATTTGATTAGAAAAGTTCATTGCGGAGAAAATTGCTGTCCATAGCTCTCGTTGAGGAAAATCTTGGAGCTTTTTTCTTTTTGCTCACTTCTTATATGTTTATTTTGTTTTCACTTTGCCTGTTATATGTCGGGGTGTTGAGAAAAGAAGTTATTTTGAACTGCAGCAAGAATATTTCAAGGAATTTAAACCTATATCAAAGTGTGTATTCCTGAGGTTCAAGCCGAACAAGATTTAGTTATGTCTTCATTGAGTAATCCCAGTAACATCTTCTGGCATGAGTGCCCTGTTGGGCAAGCCGAAAGACAAAAGCTACTCAATCAGAAGGGATGTGTTGTATGGATTACAGGGCTCAGTGGATCAGGTTAGTACACCACTTGACTTTGCGTAATCCTGTGTTATTTAGACGAGTACATCTTGCTGTTAGATGCGGTTCATAAGCTTTCTTTGATGGTCATGAAAAACTGGAACCCTTATCTTCTAAAGCTTTTTTTTTTCCTTTGCAAAACCATTCAGGCAAAAGTACGCTTGCATGTTCTCTTGGTCGAGAACTTCACTCTAGGGGAAAGCTTTCCTATGTTTTGGATGGAGATAACCTTCGTCATGGTCTAAACAAGAACCTTGGGTTTACAGCCGAGGATCGGGCAGAAAATATTCGCAGGGTTGGTAAGTAGCAATATAGGCTGACAAATGTAATTCAAACTCAACAATTATTCTTAAATATATGTCAAACTTGTGAATTATATCAATACAAAGCAGAGTGACATGTTAAATCGTATGTATATTTTGTTGATTCAGGAGTGAACATACTTAACAAAAAGCGGAGCATCTGTATCTTGGTCTACGTGCATCAAATGTCTTTTATTTCTCAACTGTAAACCAATATTGTGCCCCTTGTCTATCAGTATGTTGAAATGATGTTCCTTTCATTGTTTGCTTAGGTGAAGTTGCTAAGCTTTTTGCGGATGCTGGCTTAATCTGCATTGCTAGCTTGATATCTCCTTACAGAAAGGACCGTGATGCTTGTCGTGCAATGTTGCCTGAGTCCAAATTTATTGAAGTAAAGCTTTTATCTTTTTCATCTTCAATTTAGTTTGTTGTACTGTTTGATATGTTCATAACTTGTAAACTTTTAGGTCTTCATGAATATGCCTCTAGAGTTGTGTGAAGGAAGAGACCCTAAAGGCCTTTACAAGCTTGCACGTGCTGGAAAGATCAAAGGTGCATTGACATATACACATGACACTCATTATTTTGTTCAATATATATAGTTAACACACACACACACACACACATTATGCATAAACCCCACTTTCACAATCATTTTATTGGTCATGCATAGTTTATAGACGTTCTGTGAATGCTTATGTTATGTGTGATCTTGCGTTGTAGCTATATCAAGCATAGTTCTTGACCTTTCTTTCTGTGAACACAGTATTGATTTTTGTCTGATACTAGCACGTGCCACACAATTTGCCCTTAGAGAAAACGAAGTATACTGCCTGAATATCTTTCTCCTGTTATTTTCACGGGTTATCTGATTAAATTGATAGTTCTTATCTCAAGATCATTTCTCTCGTGTAAATTTTAGCGCTGAATCAATGACGTTGAGGAATTGTTATTGCAGGTTTCACCGGAATAGACGATCCTTATGAACCTCCTTTGAACTGCGAGGTGGGTAATTCTTGAATCATTTGAATGAACAGATGACCCGCTTTCGAATTCTTCAAGCATCTTTATATTTTATGTTTCTCTTGCGTATTCTGCAGATCGAAATACTGCAGAAAGATGGAGTTTGCCCTCCTTCGAACGAGATGGCTGGCCTAGTTGCATCATACCTGGATAATAAAGGGTTTCTAGAATCTTAAGTTATCTCTTCTGCTGGTAGCTTAGGTGCTTTTGGTTGTTTTTTTTTTTTTTTTTGCCAATGTCAGTTCTGCCATCATGGAAAGGTATAAGGAGCAATTATTGATAGATAGCAGTACAAGGTTATTATTGTCTTTGAGTGCAATCTTTGAAAACGACGATATCTGTCTTCTTGTGATTAGAGAAGTTGATGATAGGGAATATTGTAGGCAGCAAGGCCTTCTGGTTTAGCCTCAACATCCAGAGTATATGTTTTGCATAGTTTGTGGTGAATATTAAAAGGAATGTTGGTTTAGGTAACTTTTATGTTATCTATCAAATATTGGAATGCTCAAGTGTTGTTCTTAAGGAATTTGACGATACCGAATATCGCATCTCTACGTGGCGTCACGAGATGTTCCTCCTGGACAAGAATAAGTGATAGCCCAAGGGTCGAGTTACGAGTTGAGACATCGACAACCGACATGATCAGAGAAGTGCGACAGTCGGGCCTATCTCGATACCGCAAGTCGGAAAGCTCGGGATGGCCAAAGTCCACTCCACGCGTGTCGTCATCGGTTAGTCCTCATATCATAAACATGTGTCAAGGCACGCATGTCGACTCCTTGACTCGGTAAGTACGACGATCGACTTGGGGCGGTGTAGGGCGAGAGATCCGGACTCGATCACCCCAAGTCAGGCGGTCGGCGTTGAGGATAGAAGTCCGCAGCATTCTACGACGGCCCATTGTCCATATGGTTATTTGCGTAAGTGGGTAAAGCCGTATAAGCTAGTAAAAGCCCAAAAGGCTAATATTGTATTTTACCCAAACCGACATGGTTTAGGGTTAGGGAATGAACTCCTATAAATATAAACTTCGAGAGCTACGTGTGCTTGATTCCCGAACACAACAGAGATACGTAAGCAAACTGAGAGAGACTCTCAGGCTCAGTCTAAAATCACCCCCAAAATCATCCTTGATTCAATCATCCCTAGATTAAATTGACCCGAAATTATACATGACAAAATCCAGCATCGTCAGAATTCAATCGTTTTTAATATGCTAAGGGTGTACATTCTTCTCATAAACATTACGTCTTCCTTATTCGACAAGAAACATAATACAACATTCAACCCTATTTTATTTGAATTAAGTTGAAATATTTCATTTCAAATCGAACAATCAAGAGGTAATAAGGCCTATTTCGATCAACGCATTCAAATTTCAGATAATTTAAGTATCTTTGTAAGGTATACTTCAATGAGAGTGAAAACAATAGATATTGACACTAGATAATCGAAGGGATTACACGGCTGTAAAGCCAAGCAAGAACAATAGATATTAGCACCATTCTACCAAAAACGTCTTTGAGCCGCATGAAAGCCTCGGTCACTTTAGCTGTAACACTCCGTTCTCCGATACCGAATCCTTATTTGAAAATGAAGTGTTCGGCACACGACTTTTAGAATAAAACCTAAACTCACGTAAGTCTGGTGTCATGTGAAAGTGTTAAAGAAACAAATAACTGAAACTACTAAATCCATAGCAACCCAACATGTTTGAAAGAAGAGCTACTGAAACCTACTTGACACGCAGGGTTTTTTCAAAGGGAACAAGGCTAAAAACAAACTAGCTAAACATAAATAAACTCCATAAACTTCGTTAAGCTTGCTCATCAAGCTCACCATCATCACCATCCTGATTATGCATATCTTCTCATTCCAAAAGAAACGAGTAAACACTAGGTAGATGCTCGGTAAGGAATAGAAGGTCAAAAAAAAGAGATTCAGATGTGTAATAAGCCGAGAGGTGTGACATGAATCTATACCACTATTTTACTAATAGCTTAAAGGATAGAGTCTACAAAACTACTTTGACAACATACCAATAACAATGCGTAAAAACGTGTCATGTTAACCACTTCAGTTTATCTTGTTCATATTTGTTCGGTTTCTTTATCTACTTACTTATGATATTCATGTTCTAGCCTTATCTTTCATGTTCTTGTTTCATATATAGTCTTAACAAACATTACCAAATAATTAAGGGTACAAGTAGCATGCTACCACGTAGCATGAAGGCAATGGCACAACATGGGTAATATGACTAGCAAATATATCACGTGACATCAAAGGCGGACCAAGTAATCTTTTTCAGAGGGGGCAAAATTTAAAAAAAAAAGTTAAGTAATGTTTTTCAATGGGGGCCAAATTAAAAAAAAAAAAAGGGTGAAAAAAAACCACAGCTGCCCGGTTTCAAACCATTGACCTTAAGGTTTGTCATAAAAATTCTAACCAATTAAGCTAAATCAACATTTGCATTTAAAATTGTATGAATATACATACACAGTTTTTAATATTATTATGGGGGTATATTAGTAAATTCGTACGGAAATTTGAGTGGGGTCCATTGACCCCTTCCTTGTCCATGTAGGTTTGCCTCTGCGTGACACGTAAGGTCACGGTATTCTTATAATTGAGCTACAACAGGGGAATCCAACTGGTCATACATTGACATGATATCTAATTATGATACTCTCTATTATACGTTGTTGGTTATTAACTGTACATTACCAAGAATATCTAGGCAATCACAGAAAACATGCAGAAGCACATAAAATAACTTTTAGTCCATATCTACCCTATGTGATCTTGCAAAAGTCTATAGCAACACCTTAATACCAAACCTATCTTCACAACTCGTAGTAAAATATATAGAAACAATGTTTAGAATATTTCCAGAAACATATGAATACTTGAAGGTAACTTTGTATGGCATAAAACATCAGAGAACCAAAACCGAAGGCAGATCACAAGGGTTGTTTGTCTCACGGCGGCGTGGCTTGAGCCAACTACAACATGACCGTCGATGCTCCTAGGTCGGCTTTCAGCTATCTTTTTTACCCGAAAAACATGCATAAAATCTAAGACTACTAGGTCAATGCGTATATTCTAAGAAAACGGTAATAAAAACAACAACTTTACCACAAAGACGGGTCTTTTTTTTATGGAAGACCACCTTACCATGATGATGCCAAAACTACGAACCAAATTGCATCTCAAACAACAACTATTCTTCGATTCTACGAGTATCTACGAACAAGAAACGAATATGACTTGAATTTTACGAAAGCATAACCTAAACAAGATCAAACCAAGATCTTAAGAAAAGATTTTACCTTCTCAAGAGGATTCTAGATTCGAAACAACTTCTACAATTGTATCAACTTTGAACTCAGGAATATGATCTGCAAAACACCAACAGAACAATCATAACTCATGGCTGATGCTAGGAAGCTCGCTGCGGTGGGGTCAGACCACATTAAGGAAAGACTACCAAAACCCAAAAAAACATAAACACTAAACTTAACGAAGACATAACAACCAAGTCGTTGAACAACCATAACTTGCGGTGGTGGGATGCTCAAAACTCAAAAACCGAAGAAAAACTCGAAGCTTTGGAATACAAATGCCTAAGGACGGTTAGGAGTCTTTTTACGGACACTCGCCAGCCTTAATGTTGGTTTTCCTTGCTTAGAGCCAAAATAAACTTAAAAAATGAAAAGAAAAAAAATATATATTTCAAAAAGACTAAAATGTCTTACAAAGAGATGAAAGATTTTACACTTACTATTCTACCAAAGATTCAAAGGTGTGTTTAGATGTATAATATCAAATCTACTAATATGACATCACGTTTAAAATTGACATTCTCAAAATCGATTTTAAATTATTAGATGGAGTTGTTTTTATGATTTTAAATCGATTTTAAAAATGTCAAATGACTTAAAAGGCAATGTGATACCACAATAAAAGTTGATGATGTGACTAGATGCAGTAAAATTCAAATGCCTACCGCAGTGCCATGATCCCAATGTGGAGGGGGAATCTATTTGGTAGAAGATGTATTTCATCGTGGCAAATTGCATTCGTTTAGAAGAATTATTGAACCAAAGAAAAAAATTAAACAATAATAACAATATTAGTATGTTTGTATAATGATCATCAACAAATTGACACTGGAATTAGTTGGAAAAATGATCACTTTCATAAGTTAATGCGAGGCTGTCTACCATAAATTATAGCCGTAGAGAACATGCTAGACACTTCATATGATTGGACCCCATTATCAAACAACCCACTAATTAACTGCTGTCAACAACAACTATATAATGCCTTAATCTGTGCCACTAAAAGAATAATACTAATAATAATACTTATAATACAAATAATAATACACACTCTCAACCAACGGGCTGCCCGAAAACCACAAACCTCTTTCTAACTTGTAATCGATAATAAGAATTATATATATTTCGTATAAAATAATAGATGCATAGATAAAAAATTGAGTCGATTATCATTATATTCATGCATGATTACAATATTTATTGGTCAATAATAAGAATATGTTACACACATAAAATAACATATAGATAGGTAAGAGATTGCATTGACTTTTTTTTTTTTTTTTTTTTTTTTTTTTTTTTTTTTTTGTTGAGGAAGAGATTGCATTGACTTATATGGGTATTTATTTATAAGGACTAGTTTGAGTACTTAATAGGCACTTAGGATATTAAGGAATCAATTTTGTTTATAAGGACATAAAATTAGTAACTAGACAAAACTATCATTAATTTCTTCTTATCCTGGAAGCTAAAAAAGTTTGTTTTTTTTTTTTTTTTTTTTTTTTTTTTGGACGACTTAAAAAGTTTGTTTGTTTGTTTGGTTTTCCTGGACACTTAAAAAGTGTTTTTTTTTTCCTGGATGCTATGCATCGCGGTGTCTCTGCATCCGGGGTGGTCACTGCATCGCGGTGGCCACTACATCGTTGTGGTCAATAGATCAGGGGTGGTCAATGTATCATGGTGGTCAATGCATCGCGATGGTCACTGCATCGGAGGTGGTCACTGCATCGCGATGGTCAATGCATCGTTGTGGTCAATGAATCGCGGTGGCAAATACGTCGTAGTGTCTCTGCATCGCGGCGTCTTTGCATTGCGGCGTCTCTGCATCGCGGTGTCTCTGCATCGGGGGTGGTCACTGCATCGTGGTGGTCAATGCATCACGGTGGTCAATGCATCGGAAGTGGTCACTGCATCGGGGTGGTTACTGCATTGCGGTGGTCAATGCATCGCGGTAGTCAATGAATCGCGGTGGTCAATGAATCGCGGTTGTCAGTGCATTGCGGTGTCTCCGCATCGAGGTGTCTCTGCACCACGGTGTCTTTGCATCGCCGCGTCTTTGCATTGGGGGTGGTCACTGCATCGCGGTGTCTCTGCATCGGGGGTGGTGATTGCATCACGGTGTCTTTGCATCAGGAGTGGTCACTGCATCGGGGGTGGCCACTGAATCGGGGTAGTCAATGGACCTGGGCTGGTTCATGCATCGTGGTGTCATCGAGACGTCTCTGCACCGCGGCGTCTCTGCATCGGGTGTGTCACTGCATCGCGGTGGTCAATGGATCGATGTGGTCACCAGGAAAAAAAAAAAACATTTTTTGCATCCAGAAAAAAAAAATTTACGTCCAGAATTAAAATAAAAATAAAAACTTTTTTCTTTTAGGAAATAAAAAAAACCTTTTTAGCCTCCAGAAAAAAAAAACATTAAAAAAACAAAATTAGAGATAGTTTGATCTATGTATTAATTTTGTGTCTTTATAACCAAATAAGATTTATTAGTGTCCTTTCTGTCTAATAAAATCTAATCTGTATTTTTTGGACATTTGCCCTTTGATTATATTCATCGCATTATTACAATATTTGTAAAACAATAACCATAGATTTTCTTTAACAAAAACAGCGATAGAGATTTATTTCAATAAATGAAAAATACTGCCAAATCAATTTTTCTTTGGATGCTCCAAATCGATTTTGAGAAACCGTTTCCTATCATTATGTAAAACAATTTTTTTTTTTTTTTTTTTTTTTTTTAGATTATGTAAAACAATTGATTGCCATTATTTTTCTAAAGCAAAAATTAAGTACTATCTCTGTCTTATAATTTTTTTTTTCATTTTTTTAAAAATAAATTGTTTCATAAAAAAATGTCCATTTAAAGAAACAATGCATCGTTTAATACATATTTTTCAGTTATACCCCTATCATATCATTTAATGTTTGTATAGTCTTTTTATATTTCAAAATAATCATTTATTATTATTAAATAGGGATAGACTCCTTCTGTACAATTTTATTTGTTCACATTTCGTTTTTGGTTTGTTATAAAACAAGTGTCTAATTTGTGCATTTATTGTCAAATTTCTTCAAATTTCATTCATTCTTTACAATATTTACAATAAAAAATGTGTATAATTAAATGATCCAACAACCACTTAGAAGAGTTAAAATAAAACTATTGAATCATTTAATAAGATTCAAAGTATTAATTACAATTTTCTTAATGTGTGTGAAAAGTGAAACGACACAAATAAAATGTGACGGAATGAATAATACTAAAATAAAAATAAAAAAAATACATCAATTATTTTCTTTTAATTGGTATACCGGGACGTACGAAATTATCGAAGGTAGTACGAATGTAGTACGAAATTATGGGCATAATAATCACCATTTACTCTCCCCTCTTCTCTACCCGTTGAACTATATATACGGCTGGCCAACATTCATCGACAACACCCATCGGAATTCCCTATATTCGCTCATATTCATCCCTTTCTCTTCTCCATTTGTTATATATTCCTCCAAGAATATTACATTCTAAATCATCTCCAAGCATACCTAATTAATTAAGATGGAAGCAATGAAGATGAAGATGTTTGTTGCCGTTATCATGGTGGCGTTTTTGGCCTCCGTTCAGATGGTGTCCGCCCATGAGGGCCATTCTCATGCCCCTGCTCCAGCTCCGGCCGGATCCGCCGCCACCACCACCTTTGCACCTGCATTTGTGGCTTCCTTTGCAGCTGCTGCTTTTGCCTTTCTCTATTGAAGGATCATCATCGACAGCGATCGCCGCCCCGATCAACATGCATCCAATTTGTTTGGAGACGACACCTTTTGAATTTTTATTTATTTTGTTCCGGATATTAACTTGATCTTATTTTTATTTTCTACTCTTTTTTTTCTAAACAATATATTATGCATCCATTGTTATGTAACTAATACCATCTTCCTTCCTTTTTCTTTTACCTATTTTTCTAATTCTTGTTGTATTATTATTGGACATATTTGTCTTCCCTTTGTTCTACGATAATATGGAATCGAATTTGGTGACATGTTCTAATATTTCCGACGACTCAAATCGAATAGTATTTTATAAACAAGTGGATCAATTTAAATTGTTCTCGAATTCGTATATGAGTTTTCAATTTAAAATATTCTCAATTCATGGAAGTTTTAAAAATTTAAGCCGGATATGACTTTTGAACAAAACTGAGTTTACGGAGTCTGCTTAAGTTTTTTTTTAGCATAGTCTCACAAAGCTTAATTTGAAAATACTTTAAATTGTCACGTGATAATAATAATGATATATATATATATATTTAGCGGAATCATCAACATTATTATTAAGATAAATCAAAAGTTCAAGCGGCAAGAACGCGCTCAGGGCCGAAGTGCTTCAATACACAAAGCCTAAATAAGCTAAGCCCGCTTGGACTAAGAGATGAGTCAGCCGATTGCCAGATCTCTTGACAAAGGAAAACGAGAGAGAATAAAAAAAAACTAGCTAAATGCAAGCAATCTTGAACCAGAAAATCTAGAGAAGATAGGTCGTAGACGTTGTATGCACGAAATAGAGTCGGACTCCAGACATACCGAATGATACCCCCACTCACGGGCCACAAGGAGACCCTTGTAAATAGCACTAAGCTCCGCAACATCAACCTCAGTAATTCTGCCCAATCTGCCCGAGCAAGCACACAATAATTGGCCATCCGACCCCCCAAATTACGGCTTCGTAAGCACACGTGTCCACAGAGAGCGCCGCATCCACATTTCAGTTTGATATTTTATTGTGTAACGTTAAGTTAATTTAAATCAAGACGAATAAAATTTTGATTTGAACCAATCTCAATCTATTCACGAATAGCTTAATTCGCTCACATCCCTATCTGTCGTACAATTATAGCGTTATCGAACTGAATTGAATTTGGGTTTATTTATTTTACTTAATAAAAATTATGGACAATTATTGAAAAGGACACATATTGTACTTAATTAGGCAAAAATGATATTCAAAACAAACACTTAGTTATAAGGATAAAAATTAGATAGATAGATAGACCTAAATAACCTTAATGAAGAAAAAAAAAAACAAAACAAAACAAAAAAAAAAAAAAAAACCGCCGAAGATATAGCGCTGTTACATTTGTTTTGTTCATGTATTTGTGTTTAGTTTAGTTTTTCTTTTTATTTTCGTGGACTTTTTTTTTTTTTAAATTTTTTTTTTATTATGCTAACAGCTTCTTTTTTTTTCCGTCGACCACCGTGATGTATTGACAATCTCAATGCAACGACCATCCCGATGCATTGACCACCGCGATTCAGCCACCACCACGATGCATTGACCACCACGATGCATTGACCACCGCGATGCATTGGCCACCGCAATGCAGGGGCAACCCGATGCAGTGACCACCCCTAATGGAGAGACATTGCGATGCATTGACCACCCCGATGCAGAGACACCGCGATGCACTAACCACCACGATGCATTGACATCGGCAATCATATATGAATGACATTTGATATTTTTCCAACTTAATTTCATAAAATAAATTTCTTTTCTTTATAAAATCGACTTCAAATGGCTATATCTTTTGATAAAAAACTACGATCAACATAAATCTTTCACCTTAATTCATATTTTTATGCAGTGACATCGGCAATCATATATGCAGTGATATCAACATTTTATGCAGTGACATGGGCAATTTATGCAGTGACATCGACAATTTATGCAGCGACATCGGCAATCAGATATGCAGTGACATTTGATGAAGCAACACCGTGATTACATTTGATATTTTCCGACTTAATTTCATAAAATCGATTTCTTTTCTTCATAAAATCGACTTCAAATGGCTATATCTTTCGATATAAAATTACGATCAACATAAATCTTTCACATTAATTCATATTTTTATGCAGTGACATCGGCAATTATATATGCATTGATATCAACATTTTATGCAGTGACATCGGCAATCATATATGCATTTTATGCGACATCGGCAATCATATATGCGTGACATCGACATTTTATGCAGTGACATCAGCAATCATATATGAACGACATCAACAATTTATTTAGTGACATCGGCAATCAAATATATGCAGTGATATTTTTCAGGGGAAATCAAGCTTATGTGCCGCGTCGAGCTATATCGAGTACTTAGCCAGTCGAGTTTGATGTTGCCTTTTTATTGCTCAATCAAGCCCAAACTTTTTTAGTCGATTCGAGCTCGAGCCCTAGGGAGTATCGAAACCCTTCATTCTATTACGATACTATCCAACCCCTTCATTATTCCCATCAAAGCTAGCCATTAGCCTTTATCTATTGGCAAGCTTCTCTATCCATAAAATGTGAATGGAAAAAGGAATTATAATTAAAATTGTTCACCTAAATAATCATAACTTCATACATGCAACAACATATTTTGGCATCAAAAGATGATCCATATTAGGGGAAGTCAAACACATCTGTTTCAAAGAAGTTTTTGATCACTTGACAAAAAAGAAAAGAAAAAAAAAGAGAAAATAAACATTTAAAGGACTACACAAAAGCTTCAGAAAAATACTGAGTATCCTCCTCCTCCTATCCCCAAAAGCAAAGGTTTGTATTAACTTTGCTATAAAACTACGATCAACATAAATATTTCACCTTAATTCATATTTTTATGCATTTACATCGGCAATCATATATGTCAATATTTTATGCAGTGACATCGACAATCATATATGCGTGACATCAACAATTTATGCAGTGACATCAACATTTTATGCAGTGACATCGGCATTTTATGCAGTGACATCAACAATTTATGCAGTGACATCGGCAATCAGATATGCAATGACATCAACATTCAGAATCAAGTTGCAAATGAACTTTTAGTCCCGAAATTAGGAAGATTTTTCAGGGTGTGTTATATTACCTTAATGATCAAATGATGTAATAAACGATGATTTGATTTAAACAAACACGTTGAGCAGATTGATAAACAAATTTATTAGAAAACAAACTAACTAAAACTTTATAGTAAATTGATAATCCAAACGCAGGCTGATATTAAAGTAACTTAAACTTTTAGCGATGGTTGAAAAGCGTCACTGAAACTACTTACAAGTATACATCAAGCTTAAGACTTAAAGAACAGGCTCTGCTTAATTAAAACCAAAATGTCTATAGATGATTAAGTGCAGTTCCAACTATTAAAACAAAATATACGAAATGGATTGAAATGCCCAGATTAAGTGTGGGTTTTAAGAGATACTCAACAACAGAGAAAAACTTATAACATATTACAATAACCACTCGATACAAAGAGGTTAAATTCAGTTCAGTTTTACAGATAAACTAGGACTCACAGTCCTCTTTATTCTTCCCATTAAATTACAGTCTAGATGTAATTATCACTTTAGCATTTGACCGTAACTCAGACAATCTAAAAGTAGTCAAATAACGTGGGTTTTCAATGTTGTGTGCCCATCGTAATAACGGCCTACGTGGTTGCCTTACATCGCAGAGAAATAGCAAGGTTTTAGAAGCAACACAAAATCTGAATCCATCAGTACTATCCCGAGAAAGAGACACAAATCCGTCATTCAACAAATTAGACAGCATCTCAATCTTCAATAAGCAACTTACTTTGTGACTCTCAAACCTTGCATCAAACAGGTACACAGCACTTGAATGAGCAATAACAAATATCCTCGGATGCCAACTAAACGCACAACCTAACCATAACAAACCACTATCCCCCTCAACTTTCTTATCCTTATTACCCAAAAACTGAAGCCTTCTTCCTTGCACATAATTCTTTGATCCAGGAGACTTGTTCAAGCATGAATTTAAGTCGAACAAGTACAACTCACCTGTCTCTAACAGCACAAGACACTCTTCAATCAAATGTGGATTCCAACAGGAGTCAACAATTGCACAACTCCTAAACAATCGGGAACCTAGACAATCAACCCGAATACTCTTCGTCTCAAATCCATCACCCTGAATACTCATTTCGTCTCAAATCCATCACCCTGTTTCACAGTCTTCTTATCGAAAAAAAAAAATTATAGAGTTAATCATCGATTTATAAAAAAACCAAAACACATAATACATAAGTAGATTCTTTAAAAAAACAAGCCATTATATACCGATTCTTTAAAAAAATAACAGGAAATGTAGGGATGGCAAATCAGTACCTGAAACATAAAGGAAAAAAATAAGGGAAATCGAAACATATCGCCTACATTACAATCTACAAGTTGCATCAAATTCATTGTCAATGGAAAGAAACTTATTGATCAAGCAATAATACCAGTTCCCTGCTCCCACAATCATAATCCTTGAGCAAAACAAGACACAATACACACACCACCAAAAAGGGGGTAAATAAAACATAAGAACTCTAAAAACAACATACTACCATGCTTTAGCTCCTTAAATGCAAGTCCAATTATTAAGATCATAAGCATTGCAATTAAAGACTTATATTAACAATGTCTGTATTTATTTCTTATAAGCATGTACCAATACATGCGTCAACACTGTTAAACAAAGTGTTTTACAAATTACCTGGAAAAGAATCATCAAAATCAGCAACAGGAATGACCAGCAACTTTAGAATGCGAGAATTCAATTTTTCATTGGCGACAAAAACATTTCCATTCACGGAATTTACCTTAACTACCAGCTCCGATTCCTTGGGTCGAAGCATCAAATACCCGACTTGATCACCATTATCGCCAGTAGGAAAGAATGCCACCACCAAAGAGGAGGGCCCAATAGATGAGCAAGGGAGCAATTGGAGTGAGTTAAATGCGTGCATATGATTCATAGAGTCGTCAATGTCATCAGCTATAACTGAATTGTTGGACCGGAACTCTTTGGCAATACGAGAGGCAGTTGAAGGTGGAAGGAATTGGGCGGGGGTGGAGATGAATCGTTTGAATGAGAGATTAGGTCAAGGAGAGGGAGCGAGGCGACAGGGTATGGGAGGAGAAGAGTAGGGAGGGTGGTTCGAAACCGGCCGGAATCGGGAAAGCTGAAAAGCTTAGGGCCTGTTTGGATTGAAAGAAAAGGGAGGAGAAGAAAAGAAAGGGCTTGGGTGATTTTAATTGGGGTGTTTAGTATGTAAATAGGAGAAGGAAAGAAAAGGCGATGGAGGGAGACCAAAGGAAATGATCTAATAGAAATTAGACCGTCTGCTTTTCCGTCTATTTTCAGCAAGATTTGAAAGGAAATGATATTTTTTTTAAAATATTTTATATAATTACCTCTTCAAAAAAAATATTTTATATAATTACTTAAAATACCTAAAAATTAATTCTAATATCTCACTAATCTAATGTCTAAAATTGGAAAATCATTTATAATCTTATGATTTCATTTCTTTTCTATTGACATTCCAAACACACTTTTAAACCTTCATTTCCTTTCCATTTAGTTCTATCCAAACACTCAAAATAAACTTCACAATCCCTCATTCTCCTCTCCTTTCTTTTCCGTCACTATCTTTGCTTTTCTTTTCTATTTATTTCCTTCAATCCAAACGGACCCTTAAAGCCATAGGAAAGTTGCATATCAGCGTTATACTAGGGGTAAAATAGGGAAGTTGTTTAAAATTCGTCCTTATAACTAATGATCTTTTAAGTGTGTTTTAAGTGCCTAATTAAGTATCAAAACACGTCTTTATAAACAAATAACACTATTAATTAAAATTCAATATATTTTTAAAAAAAAAACTATGAATCAACATTTTATATAATACAATAGTACGACCTCCGTCCCAAAACGTAAATCCATTTTGGGGTTTTCACATTTATTATAAAAGTTTGTTATATTGGTTATGTGTCATTAATTTTGATGAAAAAATCTAAAATGATATTTGATTATTATTAATGCAAAGTAGTAAGAAGTTGATAGATAAATAATAAATGGATGGTAAAATGAGAAAAATATAAAAAATGCTTCATTAATTGTCTAAATGAACTTATATTATAGAAAAAAAAAAAATTTAAATAGATTTATATTTTGGTACGGAAATAGTAATTAGGAAAATGTTGTAGGTCGAAGAATTTGATGATTTTATCGTTTTTTTCTACCATATATATTTTTTTTTACTCGTTTTTAACTATTTCGTCCACCACATTGTCCATATCTTTTTCAATATCTTCATCCATTCCTCTAGTTGCGAAAAATCCGCGATCCCTCCCCACCCCCACCCACCGAAATATCTCTATACATTTGAAAATCAGCGGTTTCAGTGATGATTCTTCCATAAAATCAACTGATTTTTCTCCATTGAGAAAGAAGAAAAAAAAATCATCGATTTGTCATTCGGCTATATATGCTATAAATTCTGTATTGATACCTCATTTTTATGCGTTGCAATGAAAACTAGAAGGGATTATCGAATTGGTGGCCACATTGCTTAATTGGTTAGACGGTGAGTACTGTAGAATATCAGAACAGTAAATTGAAGGAATGTACTTTTTATTGATCAAGCAAACAGCTATATATAGCCATGATAATACAGAGAAAATGAAATTAACAACTACGCACCATTATAGGAGTAGTGCAGCATAAAATTAGGAACAAACTGGACTAAGTCTACTTAGTCTATCATCCTACAAAATAATTATTTAACAGCAAAAGACTAATTCAAACAATAACATTCCCTCCCTTAAGCTAAAGAATCTTCCTTTAGCTTATACTCCCAGCTTCAATCATCCCAAGCATGCTCCTCGAGTCTCTCAACCTGGTCCAATTTCAAAGGTTTGGTCATCAAGTCTGCAATCGATCTTGATCCTGCAATAGTTTAGCTCAAATATGCCACCATTCACTAAATCTCTTAGAAAGTGAAACCTGACATCTATATGTTTGCTCTTGCCATGAAACACAGGATTCCTAGCCAACTTTATAGTGGAGCTGTTGTCACAATAAATCACTGTGTTAGTCTTCTTCTCAACTCCCAATTCTTCCAGAATTCTCTTTAGCCAAACACATTGACAAGCAGACATTGCAGCAGCTATATATTCTGCTTCTGTGGTGGACAAAGCCACCACTGGTTGTTTCTTTGAAGCCCAAGATACAACCCCTGATCCCAACAGAAAAACATATCCTGAAGTGCTTTTCCTGTCATTTAGATCCCCAGCAAAGTCACTGTCAGTGTAACCAACCAGTCTCCAGTTTGCCTGTCCTCTTTTGTACAGAATTCCAAGCTCAGATATCCCCTTCACATATCTAAGCATCCTTTCTTTGCCGACCGATTGCATCATAGTGGGAGCTGACATAAACCTGCTAATGAGACTGACCCCATACATCAAATCTGGCCTAGTCACAGTCAAATACATAAGACTGCCTACTAATTGTTTGTAGAGAGTTTTATCCACCCTAGTACCCCCTTCATCTTTGGTCAGTTTTGTTCCTAGAAAAATTGGATTTCTCACTGCATTGCTCTCCTCCATGCCAAACCTAGTTAGTACTTCCTGAGCATACCTCTTTTGACATATGAAAATTCCAGTTGAGCAATGTTTGACCTCAATGCAAAGGAAATGCCTCATTTTCCCAAGATCAGACATTTCAAATTCCATCATCATGGATGATTTGAACTCATCACACATTCTCTTATGATTGCCTGTATAGATCAAATCATCAACATACAAACTTACCAACAAAATTTTACCTCCAATGGACTTAGTGAACAAGGTATGTTCATGAGGGCATCTCTCAAACTTTTCTCTTGCAAAGTAGGCCTCTCATTCTTTGTGCCAGGCCACAGGTGCTGTTTAAGGCCATAAAGTGCCTTTTTTAGCCTATACACCTTAGTTTCCTGCCCTTGTCTTATGAACCCTTCAGGTTGATCAACAAATACCTCTTCTTTGAGTTCTCCATGAAGGAAAGCACTCTTTACATCGAGCTGAAAGATTTCCCAACCAAATTGGGCAGCAGATGCAATAAGGACCCTGGTTGTATCAAGTCTGGCCACTGGAGCAAATACCTCAGTGTAATCAATTCCATGTTTTTGAGCATACCCTTTGGCCACCAGTCTGGCTTTTAACTTGTCCACTTCTCCTGCTTCATTCAGCTTTGTTTTAAATATCCATTTAACTCCAATAATTTGTGCTCCTTCAGGTGGACTTGTAAGTTCCCAAGTCTGATTCTTCTCAATTGCATCCACTTCTGCTTTCATGGCTGCTCTCCATTTGTGATCTTGTATGGCTTCAGCAAAAGTGACTGGATCTTGTTCAGTCACTATCATGGCACTTAAGTGTTCCTGTTCCTCATCTTGTTCATTTCCTGTCTCAAAATCATTCATCCATGCTGGCGCTCTTTTCTGTCTGATTTCCCTCCCTTGAGCCAAACTACCAGATGGTGTAGGACTCTGAGGAGTTGGCTCATCTGGTGTGACTGAAGGTTCTTCATTGGAGTCATCCTCAATATCTTCATCAGGCCAGACCAGAACATCTTGCATGTTTTCTTCTTCTGTTCTGCCTCAATCCCAGCCAATATCTTCTTCAAACACCACATCTCTACTGATTATGATGGTTTGTGTAGAAGGATCATACAATCTCCATGCTTTTGACTCATCACTAACCCCAAGAAATACACATCTCCTGCTCTTGTTGTCCAGCTTGCTTCTTTTCTGGTCAGGAACATGTACATGAGCAACACAACCAAAAGTACGAAAATAGTCTACCATTGGTGTCCTCCCAGTCCATGCTCCTTGTGGTGTTTGATTTTCCAACGCTGCAGTGGGGCTTCTATTCTGAATATGACCACACCATTTCACAGCTTCAGGCCAGAAAACCCTAGGAACCTGTTTCTCTACCAACATAGACCTCACTGCATTCATAATTGTCCTGTTTTTCCTCTCAGCTATGCCATTCTGCTGAGGGGTAAAGGCAGCTGTCAGTTGTTTGTTGATACCATGAGACTGACAGAATTCTATGAATTCATTTGAGTTGAATTCCCCACCTCTGTCAGTCCTCAAACCTGCTATGTGTTCACCTGTCTCCTTTTCAACAAGAGCTTTGAATCTTTTAAACATATTTAAAGCTTCTGACTTCTCATGTAAAAAATACACCCAGGTTTTCCTTGTCAGATCATCAATTATGGTTAAAAAGTACCTTTTGTTGCTGCTTGAAATTGGTGTGATTGGACCATAGATGTCTGAATGCACAAGTTGCAGTTTGTGAGATGCTTTCCATACAGTCCTCTTAGGTATGGAATCTCTGTGTTGCTTGCCTATCAAACATGTAGGGCAGATCTTTTCGGTAGTCTTTAGAACAGGCAAGCCAACCACTATGCCTTTTGATGAAAGAGTCTGCAGCCCTTTGTAATTTAGGTGGCCAAATCTGCAATGCCATTTATGAAGCTCCTTGTATGTGGTGACCTCACTTTGTAAACACATAATACCATTAGACACCATTGGAACTGACAGGCAAAACATTCTGTTTTTGCTCATATGTGTCTCCATAATGAGCCCTCTCTGTTTGTGAAACACCTTGCACCCTCCATCTTGAAATAGGACAGACAACCCTTTTTCTTGAAGTTGTCCTACACTCAACAAGTTACTTTTCAATTCAGGAACATAGTAGACATTGGAAATTACCTGAGTTGTCCCATTTAGCTTCATCCTTATGTTTCCTTTTGCGATCCACGACCATCTTGGCATTGTTCCCAAGTTTCACTGTTTTTGTAAGGCCATCCTCTGATATTTCACAAAACCACAGCTTGTTACCTGTCATGTGATTACTGCATCCTGAATCAAGGAACCATAGCTCATTTTTTTCTGACTCCCGTGTTTCTTCATATGCCATTAACAGAAGTTCTTCTCCTCCATCCACTTCAGTGTAATTTGCCCATTCTGGGCACTCATACTGAAAGTGTCCTAACTTGTGGCATTTGTAGCATTCAACAGTGGATTTGTTGAGTGGCTGTCTCCCCCTGCCTCTGCCACGACCTCCTCTGTAAGAATTCCGACCCCTTCCTCTATTGGATCCTTCGTCTGTCCCAGCCTTCAGGACTTGTTCTTCCTCTTGAACTCCTTGCATTAGTTGCTCATGAACCAACAAACTGCCATGGAGTTCATCAATGCTCAAGAGGTCCAGATCATTTGCTTCTTCAATGGAGCAGACAACATAGGCATATTTTGGAGTCAAAGATCGGAGAATCTTTGACACCACTGTGTTTTGCTCCACCTTCTCCCCATTGGCTTTCATTTTGTTGACCACACTGAGTGTTCTCCCTACATAGTTGTCTACCTTCTCACCATCCTTCATGGATAGCAGTTCAAGTTCCCTGCGTAAGGCCTGAAGTTGAGACCTTTTCACTCTAGTGGATCCCTGATACTTCTTTTTCATGGATTCCCAGATTCCTTTGGATGTCTCTTTGTCTAGGATTGTCTCCAGAATTTCCCTATCAATTGATTGAAACAGGAAATTCTTCACCTTTAAATCCTTGAGTTTGGCTTCTTCTACAGTTTTCTTTTGTGCTTCGCTTGCGGTTCCTGTCCCAATTGCTCCTATCGGGATGCCTTCTTCCACCAGACTCCATATTTCTCTGCTCCTCAAGAAATTTTCCATGGTCATGGCCCAGAAATCATAATGACCATCAAATTTTGGAATGGATGGCTGCACAAACTTGTCTCCTGTTGACATTTCTTCTCACCCTCACAAAAAACTCTCGTGTTTATTTGTTGCTATAGCTCTGCTACCAAATGTAGAATATCAGAACAGTAAATTGAAGGAATGTACTTTTTATTGATCAAGCAAACAGCTATATATAGCCATGATAATACAGAGAAAATAAAATTAACAACTACGCACCATTATAGGAGTAGTGCAACATAAAATTAGGAACAAACTGGACTAAGTCTACTTAGTCTATCATCCTACAAAATAGGACTTTATTTAACAGCAAAAGACTAATTCAAACAATAACTCCTAAATCTAATTATAATCAATCTTTTTTTTTTTTTTTTGGAAAACAATCTCTCTGAATTTGATTGTAAATTTGTAATGTACTTCCATTTTTTTCAGGGGACAAGTGACAATGGCGAATGATGTTTCTACCGGAATAGATTGGGAAAAATGCTGAAGTATTGAAGTTTTTCATTGATTTATGTTTGGAAGAACACAACAAATGTGGTTTGAGTGGAAGCTCTTTGAAAAAAAAATCTTGGGAAAGAATACGAGAAGAATTCAAAGAGAAAATGAATCTAGACTTGACCAAGAAACAAATGAAAGTTCAATGGGACTACATGAAAAGAAAGTATGAAAACTGGGTAACCATTGTAGGGTTTACAGAAAACAAAAATTATGATCCCGCTACTAAAAAGATAAATTGGACTGATGAGAAATGGGAAAAGGAAATTAAGGTACTCTTAAGGAATTCTTTTTCCAAATATTACTTTTTACTATGTTTTTTAATCATTTTTTTTTAAAAAAACACAGTGGAATGCAGATGCGGAACAATTTAGATATAAACCCTTGGAATACAATGAAGAAATGAAAGCTTTATTTGATGGTATCATCGCTACTAGCAAATACGCATGGGGACCATCAAAGGAAGGATTTCCTGAGGATTCAATTGATGATGTGAGAATCAAGCGAAAAGTTAAGAAGCGAAAAAGGCATAGCGATTATGAGAAGGTGGATGATGAAATTGAGAGACGGTTGTTAGCTGCTATTGAAAAAACTCTAGTGAATTCAGAAGGTCGTCCAAGTATTGAGGAATGTAATAAATTGTTGGATGAAATGCAGACTTTAAAGATAACAGACCCTTTATACATTGCAGCAACTTGTATCTTTTGTGAAAGTAAAGGTTACAGGGTGCAATGGATTAAAATGTGTGAGAAGACTGAAGAGATCAGAATAAGATGGATTTCGATGCTTGCGCGGAGATTTAAACTTATTTAGGGTCTCATTTGTGACTTGTATGTTTCATTTATTTATTTATTTTTTTTTCAATTTCAATTTATTTAGAGACGTATGTGTTTATTTTAGTGCTCAGGTGTAGTTGTTTTTTTTTTTTTTTTTTTTTTTCCTGAAACGAAAGGAGGGAAACAGGGGAAGGGGGGATCGAACCCTGGACCTCTCACTTAGGCCAGGGTAAAACCCAGGTGGCTAACCACCTGGGATGAGCCTTATGCTCATTTGTTTTTTGTTTAGATGATTTATATTTATTTCTTTGCATAAATGTTTTTCTTTTATTGCTTTTCTTTTATTGTGATGTTTTCTTTTGTATAGTTTGTAGGATATTTCTTTATAAAACGACTGTTGTAGATCTTAATGATAATTTGAATATCTTTGTAATATAGATGTTTGATTCATTAGTAAATAGACGTTGTTCTGAGAAGATTCATGGTTTGATGTAGACATAAGAACGTTGCTTGTTACAGTAGCTTTATGTCCATCTCGCAAAACCTCAACTGCAACAATTCTGACATACTGATAGCATTAAATGCTTGTTTAGTGCTTTTGCTTCCTCTTTAATTTGAACGTTACATTTGTCTTTTTTGAGTTTTCTGAAACTTGAACATCGCAAGATATCATTTGCTTTGATCTTTCAGATCTGAACAATTCTTCTTATATAAAATGAATTTATCTATTGGATTTGAATCTTTCTATCTGCTATTTTACTTCTGTTTTAGTCTTTAGCATATTCTTCATCATATCGGCTTACCTAGCTCTTCAATCAAGTCTGACTCTTCAGGTCTGATCCTTCTCAACTAAACTTTGTCGTATGATTCCGCTTCAACATTTTATTCTTCTAAATTTATCACATCTGATTTATCCTCCAGTTATGAAACTTGATCTTTTTATATGTTGAGATCATAGTGTTCCGTATTTGTCTTGGTATCATCACATAGATATAAATACTTCCTTGAAGTAATGTTGTCTGCCGAAGAATCTGGGTGGACTGGGTTTCCGGGACCTAGAATGTTTTAATTTAGCCCAATTGGCCAAACAGTTGTGGTGGATCATGTACAATCCAGGGTCGTTGGCGGCCCATGTACTTCACATGAAATATTTTGAGGAGAGTACTATCTTGTCGGCCGGATTGGGTTCCCGGATGTCGTTTATGTGGCGTAGTATTCTGGAGGGCAGAGACTTGTTGCTCAGCAGGCTGTTGTGTCTTAATACTGTCAGCAGGCTGCGGTGTCTTAATACCATCAACAGAGTATATCAGCTGACTGCACTCAGCATTCCTTTCAGTCTCTATACTGTAACAGACATGTTGGTAATTCGGGGCAGAACAATTAAGAATGATGCAGATAGTGAAACATTTGATTTGAATCCAAGATGTAAAAATTTGATATGCAATTATTGTAAAAAGATTGGGCATGTAAATTTAATTGCTTTCGACTTAAGAATAATGAAAAACGTAAAGAAAAGAAAGAGCATTGGAAAATAGTCTGCTCACGTTAAATTATAGAAGTTGAAAGTGATGGAGAGATTTTCTTTGATGATGATGAATTAAGGTCTATCAATGAATGAATTTTGGATTACGTTGACATCCGGAGGCGTTTTAATAAGCATTGTTTTGCGGATATTAATTAATAAAACTCCTTGTTTTCTCAAAAATTAAAAAAAAAATTTAAAAAAAAAAAAATATATATATATATATATATATATATATATATATATATATATATATATTAAAAAAATTGATTCACCGGAAAAAAAAAACTAATTAAAAAAGAATTATAAACTGACGATGAAGGCGAATAGGGTGTGAACATTTGGATGTAGCGGATCTGTAAACTCTTCACCGGTTCCTCTGCATCAAAGGTAAGCGATTTCACCGATTCATCTCAAAACTTAGCGATTTGTCATTCTGCTTTGCTTTTGATTCAACTTTAAATTCTGCGTTGTTGTTGTTGTTGTTGTTTTTAAGCGCTTCAAAGAAAACCAGAAGGGAGTAAGTGCTTCAGAATCAAATTAGTAGTCACATCTTGATCGGTTAGACGGTGACTCCTGAAATCGATCCGTTTGATCGAAATCTCTCTGAATTTGACGGTGATTACTGTTAGTACTTTCTTCTTTTCTTGAAGTGATTTTTGCCCTTGAGCTTTGAATCGACCCGTTCTTTTCACTTCCATGTTAATACATTCTTGTCAGTTATTTCTCCTATAGGTTGTGAGGTGTTTTTTGTTTTAAGATCAAGATGCTAGAAAAAATTTGCTGCTTGCTTTGTTTGGGTACAATTATTGGACTCCTGGAGAGCAAGGCTGCGGTAAGATGTGACAGACAAATTAGTGTATTCTTGCAAGAGATTAAAATGGACTAACAACATTTATGTATCTCGAATACGTACCTTATTAAGAAAATACACTAGCATCCGGTGGTATGGTAATGACAACCCTTTCTAGCAAAAAGAGTGTATATATAGGCAGCCTAAATGCACGAATCATTGAGACACGTCGCTCGATTTACATCCTCTACAGTCTACACGGGCAGGGGCTGGGGCTGGGGCAGACGGGGCATTGGAGTGATGAGATTTATTAATTATTTGAGATCAGTTGTAGTAATCCTACTGTCTGTGAATAAGGATTTTGTGTGTAATGTTGTTTGAGCATTAAAGCTAATAGATACATTTGAAGCTGATGATTTGGTTTATGCTTGACATGTTAGATTTTGTTGGTTGTATTTGGATGACATTTCTAGAATCGTATTATGTATTTTGATTTGATGCTGGTTAGTTTTATGCTCGATTCGTTAGTATTTTCACTTGCAACCTGGTCGTTTTCATGTATGTTCATTTTTTTCATGATTGAAGTAGCTTGATAGTTGTGATCTGTATGGATGTGCTACCTGTTTTCTAACTTTTCTAGTGTTATATTCTGGCTGCCATGATAGAAAGATAACAGAAAAGTGTGAAATGGGCACGGGGATACAATACTCTCTCCCGATGATTCTTGTGTTGTTCGTATTGGGAATTATGTTTTCACTTGGAACCGCCGAGCAGCAACTGAGTACCAAAGAATGCGAAAACTTGGGCTTCACGGGTCTTGCTCTCTGTTCTGATTGCAACACCTTTGCTGAATACGTCAAAGACCAAGAACTGGTTGGAGATTGTTTGAAGTGTTGCACAGAAGACTCTGATGATGCCACGAGTAAGGTTGTTTATTCAGGAGCAATTTTAGAGGTTTGCATGAGAAAGCTAGTGTTTTATCCAGAAATAGTGAGTTTCATTGAAGAAGAGAAGGAAAAGTTCCCATCAGTAAAGCTACAGTACGCGTATAACTCGCCACCAAAGTTGATTATGCTGGATAATCATGGGGAACCAAAGGAAACGATTAGAGTTGACAACTGGAAACGCGAGCACATACTGCAATTCTTGCGAGGGAAGCTGAAGCCATTCTCAGCAGATATCTAATTATCAGTCCCCAATTCAAATGCTTTCGTTTTGACATGCGGAACTATTCAAATGCTTTTACGGTATTATTGCTTTTTCATTTTCAAAAAAAAAAAAAAAAAAAAAAACGAGAAATGTAGCGAAAACGTGTTTCAACTTAACAGAATGTTGTAATAGCATGTGATTTGGTACACAATTATCTTTGTATGAAAAGTGGCATTCCCACCGGACCAGAGCCTCCAATCAGTGCCAATAGGGGGAAACGAGCCAAACCAGGCGAGATCCGGGTGACAACTTCCCCAAAACCGGCATTACAAAGGAAGATATATACATAACCAAAATAAATATAGGAGGAAAAGCAAAGAGAGATCTCCAAAATATTCATCACTACAGCTGGAAAGACTAGGAGACAAACCGATGTAGCTACAAGACACCAAAAGGCCCCGGCGCCAAGGACAGGAGGAACCCCATTGACGCCTAAGAGTAAGTTCGATGGGAGGTTGCAAACACATTTTTTTGATACCTATAGGAGGATATTAGCATCTTCAATAGATAAAACTGATAGGTATTAAAATTAGATGTGGTACCAGGAGAGGTACCTTTTTTTATCCCTATGCTAATACTCTTCTAACACTTCACGCAGTGCATGTGGTTCAATTTACCAAAAGGAAAAAGTTTTCTGCAGCCCATGTGGACGGAAAATTTGTGTGGAGAGATATTTTGAGGTGTAGTGATAGGTGAAACGATCAGAACCACACAGTTTAAAGACAGAATGAAACTGTGTGGTGTGTATGTCTTCATACGGTGTCTCCACACGTGTGGAGATACCACACAAGTATTTCCCCATGTGGATATGTCTCCCCCTTGTCCGTCCCAGGTTGGACTTATGGTTTAATACGTACGGGTTGTAAAAGTAGGGGGACATTGGGGGACATGTAGAACTGGGCGGTTCCGGGTCCAAATCCGGTCGGACCGACGATTTCGATTCGAACCGCGGTTCCACAGTCCGCGCGGGTCCACGTGTCTGGTGAACAAAGCGGTTCCACGGGTCCAACCGGTTCTATGTGCTCAACCGGACCCGGCCGGTCGAACCGTGATTCGAGCCCGAGCGAAAACGTGGTCGAACCGGTCCGAGGTCGAACCAGCGTTTTTTTTTTTCCTTCTCCAAGATGGACCACCTTGAATCCAACGTATATTTTTTCAAAATTTTTGAATAATTTTTTTTTTTTTATCAATCTAACCGTTACGTAGAATAATCGGAATCCATTATTTATTTTCTTAGCAATTCTTTTATTTATAAATGGTGTTGTTAATTAATGTATAAAATATACCATAAAATGTTGGAAAGTTTATCTTTGATTAAAAATATATTGTGACACTAGTATCACAACATACTAATATATTGCTTACTATTACATTTTGGCCGAAATATATTGTGATATTTTGACTAATCAAATACTACTACTATTTAAATTATTGTGACAAGGAATAGCACATGCTAGTGTTTAGCAACCATTAATTCTTTTTTTTTGTAACACTTATTCAAAACAAGTGAATGCAATCTAAACGTAGTATCTCCTCAAGGTTGTTGGCATGCCAAGTTCGAGGTATTGTCCGCCATCCGACTCGCCAAATTGGTGATATGACCCTTTAGGATGTACGCCCAGGATTTTATATGGACCTTCCAATTCGGCTCGAGCTTGCCCATTGGGTCTGCCCGCGCTAGCTTCATTCTTTCTCAACACGAGTCTCCTTCTTGGAAGTATTTGTGCTTCACTCTTGCATTATAATACTGCGATATCCTCCTCTTGTAATCGCCATCCATGATCTCGCTGCGACCTCTCTCTTTTCTTCAACGTTATCTTTCTGACGCGGCGATGGTGGCGCGTTTGTTTCAACGTTATATGCTAGAACTCGAGGTGAGGCCATCCCGATCTCCGCGGTATCACCGCCTCGCACTCCATATGCCATAGCGAAGCAGGGTCTCTTGGGTGGGCCAATTGGGTGCCGTCCGATACGACCCGCATTATCGATGGGTAATTGAGCTACCCAATCCCGACCTTCGCCTTCCAACCGCTTCTTCAACCCAAACTTGATTTGTCTGTTTGTTTGCTCGACGCCCATTAGACTGAGGTCGGGCCACGCGATGTCGCTCGTGTTCTATCTTGAACTCTTTCACCACTCTCTTGCACTCGATCATCTAGAAATTGAGTTCCGTTATCCGATATCGGATACTGGAATGCCAAACTCCGCAGAATATTCTCCAAAGAAATTTCTTGATGGTCCGGCTCGATATCGAGGAATAGCTTTAGCCGACCCACTTAGTAAAATAATCCACCGCAACCACGACATACTTGAAATTTCCTGGAGCTCGAGGTAAAGGTCCGACAATATCGACCCCATTCATCGAAGCGGCCATACCGATTCGATGGCATGCATGTCTCGAAAGCTTTGTTGGTGTGTCACCACGTCATGTACTTGACAAGCCTTGCACCTCATCACTAATCGTGTGGCATCCATGCATAGACGGCCAAAAATATCCACCAGTCTGCATTTTCTCGCCAACATTCAGCTCCGCAATGATTACCACAAATTTCTCGATGTATTTCCTCGAAGAAGGTAAGCCCCTCCTCTTCCGATGCGCATCGCATCCAGGGTGTTACAAAAGATTTTCGTAAAGTACATAGTCGAATAGGCGTGATCTCAGAGGCTTCATGACTGACTTTCCTTGCTTCGAGACTTATCGGAAGTGAGAATTCCATCCTTCAAGAATAAGGCTATTTGATCCATCCAGTCGATTCTTGCAAAGACGGGTTGCACATCGACTGGCTTATAGCTTCGCTCGCCAAAGATCCTCCACGTAACTTTCTTCTTTGACTTGAAATTCGATGCCAATTTAGACAATGCATCCGCTCGTTTGTTTTCACTTCGAGGACTTGCTCGAGCACTGAACTGCCTTGAATTTTGATATCGGACTCGGGCGACTTTCAGATAACTTTTCATCGATTCTTCTTTAGCCTCATACTCGCGCGCACATGATTCACACTACTGAGTTGGGAGTCATCAGACACTAGCAGTTTTCAACCCCAACTTCGATGCTAGCTTTAAACCTCGTGAATCATTGCCTCGTACTCGCCTTCATTGTTGGTGGCCTTGAATTGAAGCGAAGTGCATAAGGGAACTCTTCCCTTTTGACTAATTAACAACAATCCAAACTCGAAGCTCCTTCTTTACTCGAGGCACCATCAACGTGAATGGTCGCTGTTCTTCCGATGACTATTTATCTTGCTCCACTTGAATTGACAATCCTTCGGCTATGAAATCCGCGAGCTTGACCTTTCACGGTACTGTCGAGGCGAGAATTGATGTCGCACTCGCTAGTTCGACAACCCATTTGCCAATCGACCGATGATGTCGGCGGCTTTGTCAAGATTTGTTTCAAGCGGTTGGTCGATAACTACGCAGATAGGATGTGCTTGGAAGTATGGCTTCAACTTCCTCGACGCATTAACCAAACTCAACGCTAACTTCTCCAGAGAGTATCTCGACCTCTCGCACCATGCGTAGGCTTTGTCGACAAAATAGATTGGGATTTGTCCCCCGATCCCTTCTCGAACTAAGGCAGCCGCTTACCGCTTCCTGCTGCATCGCTAGATAAACTAAGAGCTTTTCTCCATCCCGAGGTGAGGCAGGCGTCGGCAAATTAGATAAATATTCTTTCAAATCAACAAACGCTTCCGACATTCCCATCCCATCGGAACGGACTAGCCTTTTTCGAATCTTGAAGAAAGTAAGGCTCTCTCTCTGTCGGATATCGATAAGAAAGCGGTTGAGGGCCGCCATCCGACACATCAACCTTTGCACCTCTTTGACATTCCGAGGTGCGGGCATGCTTTTAAGGGCTTCGATTTTATCCGGGTTAGCTCGATCCCATCTTTCGATATCATGTACCCTTAAACTTTCCCGATCGGACTCAAACGTGCATTTCTTTGGATTGAGCTTCATTTTCGCGCTCGCAACACTTCGAAGACCTCTCTGACATCGACCATAAACTGTCCCATTGACTTGCTCTTGATTAACAAATCATCAACACAAACCTCCATGTTTCGACCTATCTGTCTTCCAAAGATTTTATTGACGGCTCTCTCGATAGGTGGCCCCGCATTCTTCGAGACCAAACGGCATGGTTACAAAGCAAAATGTACCAAATTCGTGATACTTATTTGTTTTTACGAGTCCGAGGTCCATGAAGATTTGATAGTACCCACTTGACGTCGCCGAAAACCGAATACCGAAGTTTAATGTCGAATCGACTAATCGATCAATTTTCGGAGCGGATATGAATCTCGGGGGCATGCTTTGTTGAGATCTGTAAAATCGACGGCACATCCGCCACCGACTCGATCGGCTTCCTAACCAACACGAGATTGGCCAACCAATCCGCTGAAAACCTCTTTCACGATACGACCATTAACAACTTGTCGACTTCTTGTCTTACCGCCTTTCTCTCAGAGGAGCAAGGTTTCTTTTCTTTGTCGTATCGGTTTCTTTTTGGGTCGACGTTGAGTCGATGTATCGCTACGCCGCGATAGGCCAGGCATATCATTTGCCTTCCATGCAAAAACATCTCGATATTCCTTCAGGAGCTCGACCAAGGTTTTCCTGTGCGAGGTGTGGAATCCACTCCCGATTTGGACTCTTGTCCTTCTTCCTCCTCCCATACTTGAACCTCCTCTGTTGGATCGGCGATGAGATCCAGCTTCTATCCTCTTTCTTCTTCGAGGATCAATTCTTCAACCGTAACTTGTCCGACTCCTTTCCCTTTAACCGTGACCAAATGCATTGCAGGTTCCTTGCTACCTCGACATCCCCTTTCACCTCGTGGCCCCATACCAAGTGGGAAACTTCATCTTTGTTGTGAAATGTCGAGATGATAGCTCGAGATCATAGAGAGCGGTTCGGCCTAATATGGCATTATAGCCCGATGGTGCCTTGACTACAACATATGTCATCTCCATCGTTCGGCCCTTCTTCCTCTCCGTTTCTGATGATAGATTTATGAAATTATAAAATTAATTATATAAAACACATAAAACTTGAATAACAATTTATTTTAAATGTTACAAAATATTAATAAACTATACCATACTCTTTTATTGGTATAAAATAGGTTTATTGGGTCCATAAAGGTTGTCGGTATCATATTACTTACAAATTATCTAGAATATAAGTTACGAAATTAAATATTATATATAGATATGAAATTAAATATTATACAAGCCATGTTTTTTTATTTTTTTAAATATAGTTATGAAATTAAATATTATATATAGTTTAATAACAAATTAGAATTTATTATTAATTTTAAAGTAAGTTATACAAATTTTGTAAAAAAAAAAAAATTGGAACCGTTTTTGGAACCGTGATCGAATCGTAATCGGAACTGTCGACCCGGGAACCATCGGACCCGGACCGGACCGGGAACCGCCAAACCCGCCGACCGGAACCGACGGAACCGCTAGAAATTTGAACCGGCGGTTCGGTTCCATTTTGGACCCGGAACCGCAGGGTCGTGCCTTGGACCCGGAACCGGTCACGTCTATGTTGAATTACCGAGCACCAACCTCTTCCTTCTCACCATTTTTTTCCTATTTTTTATTTCTCAATTATAATATGAGGTTTTTTTAAGGGAGAATGAGAGAGAAGGACATAAATATTTCATCAATTGAGTAGAAAGACAGTCTTTTGAAACTTTTACATAAATGACAAAACTATTTATTCACTGTCGAAATTCACTGTTTATATTCATTGCCGAAATTCACTGTCGAAATTCATTAATTGTCGAAATTCACTGATTTTCGGGATTCACTTTCGAAATTTACTGTCGAAATTCACTGATTTCGGGATTCACTGGGGAGATTCACTGATTTTTGAATTCATTTGTTTGTCTTCTCGCAATAAAAATCATGTAGTTGTCCTTCTCTATATAAAAATATGTAATTTGTCGTATTCTTAAAAATATTTCAGATTGTGTCATTATTCATAATTTCCCATTTTTTTAATATAAAGCTTCTGACACCAGAAATTTGAAGCAAGTGGGGATGTGGAAGGCTTTTGATCAATTTGGATCTTTTCTTATTATACTAGATAAATAAACATTCTTCTTATTATCCGTAAATAAACATTTCTTCCGCATGAGCGTTTTATTTTAGTTAAATAACCAAAGCAACATTTGAAAAAAAATATTGCTAGAAGAATTTTTCTTTTTTTATTTAATAGCAGAACTTTTCGTCCCAGGTTTTTAGTTAACGAACCCGAAGCTTATTTTTTCGAAGGTAGAACCAATAAATGTTTTTAATAAATTATTCACAATAAACCGTATTTGCAACATCATTAAAACGGAACGTTGCAAGGTGTGCTCATGGTATACGGTTTTACTTGTTTGGCGTTATTAAACCTGAACAAAGTAATTTCTCCAAAATAAACAACTCAATACTTTGAGCACATAAAACAGCAATCCAAAATTTCTAAGGTATAGCATACAAACATAATGACATCAATCATCTTCTATCAAACAAAATAATCACTTTATCCAAAGGAAAGTGCAACCCTTAATTTACATAACCTAGATAAACTTCATCATATTGCTTTACATGGACAAAAATATTTTGATTTCTTCAATCGAGAGGTTACATGCCTAAACAAAGTCTATAAAATGGTACCGAGCTCCACTCATCCTTTTTTTCTCTAGATCTGCCAAATTCTTTTCGACATCGTATGGATACTTTTCGATACTACTGAACAAATTTTTTTCAATTTCTACCTAAATCTATTTTAACCGAAAAAATGAAGCTATCTTCGATATTATTTGCAACAACACGTGTTCTACCAAAAACACGACACGACATGCTCCGATACACCCCGACGCCATATCCAACAAGTGTCGGTTGATGAAATGAATATTAATTAAAATTTTAATTATAATCTAACACACTGTTAGCACTCCACGACACAAAATCGACATCTTTCGACACTACTGAACCCTTTTTCTGCATTCTCAGATCTAGGCTAATTTTAACGGCCATGGTAAAATACACAATTCGAATTTCCATAGAAATTAAATCAACAATACATTATAGCCAGTTTAACAATATTTGTGGCCGAAATATTTTTTTTTTCCAGGATATTTAATATTTTATATAAACGATATGTATTTTATGAAAAAAAATTCATTTCAAGAAATTTAATATTTCATGTAATCGTCAAACCCAAATTTTTTGGCATGATATAAAGATCGTAGGCAACATGTCGTGGTCTTATATCTTGAAAATAGTCATATCACCTTGTACAAACGACATTTTTTTTTTATGAAATGAATTTATTTTAAGAAATTTATAATATTTCATGTAAACGTCAAACATAATTTTTTTGGCATAATACAAAGATCGTGTCGGCAACAAGTCGTGGCCTTATATTTTGAAAATAATCATACATTTGCTACATATGTTCGCAATATTCGCACATTAAAAGGTGATACAATTGAGTCCTCCAAAATGGAATAATTTAACTCAAACCCTTAAAAAAAAAAAAAAAAAAAAATATATATATATATATATATATATATATATATATATATATTCTGGATTGGGCCGATGAACAGTTAAAAAAATTAAAATGGAATGGGTTGATGAACAGTAAAAAAAACAAAAACAAAAGAAAAGTATTTTGGATTGGGCCGATGAACAGTAAAGAAAGAATCCGGACTGGGTCGATGAACAGTAAAAAAAAAAAAGATTCAATGAGAAAAATACATTTGTCACTATAAGTCACACAAAACCTCTTCTTATTAATAGTAGAGGGATATAGATATCTATCTTTTTCCCTAAACAAGCCAGAAACACCCTTTATGTTTCCGTGTCAAATGCTATGCAACGGCTCTCTCTCAATTTAAAGCAATCTGCTATTTCAGATTTGAGAAGATCTTCAAGCATCAAACGGGGTGTTTTGTTCAACGGGCAAGAATTCCAAGTTATAAATACAACCTAAAATTGAAAAAGAACTATATAAGTTGATTCAGCTCATTTCAAGCCCAATCCATAAATATAAGTGATGAATCAACAACATCATCAAATTGCTACACATAATAGTTCTGAATCAAAATACCTCCCTCTTTCCTTTTTTTTTTTTTTTTTTCGAAACCGGATATTTTTATTAATAATAAAAAACTGTACATGAGGTAATGTTTTACAGAATACACGATCTTTCTAGTCCATAAAGCAGAAAAAACTCAAAGAATTACATCCAAGCGAGCCTAAGCTCCTTAGTTCGACGAACAGCTTCAGAAATGAAAACAACCTTATGGGAGCGGTTATGCTCCAACCCATATCTTTTTCCTACTTTGTAAAAACGTAATCCTTGATTGATAGGAGAAATTTGAGGCGTGTTTATGAAGCATTGAAGTATATTGGTGAGGAGCTAATGTTGATGACGAGTCAATGTCAAACGCGAAATTTCCGTTTCATTTAACGTAAAAGTAAAAAAAAAGTGTTTGCTGCAATATGACACAAGAGAGAGGATAAAAATGCTAAATTTAAAAATACGACAAACCCAATTTGATACTAGAGCTTGAACTTGTGTTCATCTTGGTGTGTCCGAAACATCGAAAGAGTATGTTCTCCTTGATTTAATTACGAAGGACATTTTTATTTCACGTGATGTAATCTTCCATGAGCTAGTCTTCCCTTACCACAAATGCAAGGACCAAGAGTCGCATGATCAGTTTGAGCCTTTGTCTTTGCCATGCTTTGGTGCTGATTTAGATATTCATGATGTTTCCAATTTTGTTCTTGTTGAACATGATACACATGACACGCCTCCTTGTTGAAAAACTAGGCCCAAACCCATATAAGAGGAGGGGCTCATCCCCAAAACTTAGGTTATGAGGTGAGAGAAGTCAATCTCTTAATATAGTGGGTTAATGACAAGTTCCCAATGTGAGATACTTTAACATAGTGGACCCCTCTCTTTTTCCTACTTTGTAAAAATGTAATCCTTGATTTACAGGAGAAATTTGAGGCGTGTTTATGAAGCATTGAAGTATATTGGTGGTAGAGGAGCTAATTTGTTGAGGAGCTAATGTTGATGACTAGCGAATGTCAAAGGCGTAATTTCCGTCTCATTTAATGTAAAAGTTGAAAAAGGGTGTTTGTTGCAATATGACACAATACATAGAGGTAAAAATGCTAAATTTATAGATATGTGTCAAGTCCCAAAGTTGACCCAAACATAAGGGTGTTTTGCGTTAATTACTCTTATTTTATTGAGATTATACTCCCTCCGTTTTCTTTTAACTGTCACATTTGAAGAAAAATAACTGTCATTTTTTTGGATGAAATTGATAACTTTTTAGCTTAAGGCCAGTCATTTTTTGGATGAACATGTTCAATTATTTTTTTTTTCCAAATGTGACAGTTAAAAAAAAAGAGTATTATTTTATTTCAATTACTCTCACCAATCATTCCTTTATCTACATGAATTTTAAAAAACATTTTAACTTTATAATTATTACTTCAATCATTTTTATTATATTTTATTATCCATTAGTTTTATTATCCACTAGTATATAAAACAATCCAAAACTCTCCGTTCATGACCCAAACCGGATCCCGAATCAACGAAGCAACAAAACCACCATAAACCGTGTTATAGTACAACGGTGATTTATGGGTTTTTTCAAGTGGACAGCTATGATGAATTCTTATACATCATCTCACACACAGTAGTAGTGTATAGGGATGATTTGGATTCATCACGGCCGTCCATTTGATACGACCTATAAATCAACGTTGTACCATAATTTTTCTCATCCATCACACGTTTCGAATCTTATCAGTCCCGAGGGAGCAGGATCCCATGCGGTGCAAAGGGTCAGGTAATCAGTCCGGTGCATATTTGTGGCGCTTCCACATCAATTAAACAAACCTCAGCCGCTATTTAGATTTTTTATATCTTTTCTTTCCTTTCTTTTTTACCGCTGGTTACTTGCTTTATTTTTATTTTTGTTTATGAATCTTTTGTAAAACACGGATACAAATACATATATATCGTATTACACAACATGAATACAACATAGAGATGGATCCATGAATTTGTTTTAATGGTGTTATCGGAGTCTAAACATACAATTTTTTTATCCAAAAAATTATTTCAATGGCGGCACTAGAGTCTAAAAATGCATTTTTTTTAATGTCAGAATAATATTTTTTAAAACAAAACTATATCGTTTTATTACAAAAAAATCTCGGATCTATGTAGGATCACGTAACACACCATGTCCAGTGTAGACCCGCCAATTATATAACGACATATCTAGTTTCAAAATTGAAAGACACGACACATCGAATGGAGATAAACAATTTTTTTGTGAATGGTGATAAGTTAAATAAAATATAATACTATTCAAATCATACTTCATGTTGAAAATCATTTTCATTACAATTTGGATGAAACTTATCTTGTCGTTAAACATTTCTCCATAAAAAAATTGAAATTATAAAATTGAAATTTTGTGTTAATGGGTCACATCGTGTCGAAGTGTCATATATAAAAATATTGATTAGCACAATTATTTAATTTAGTTGACACCTGTCAATGCGTGTCGTGTTAAAAAAATGACGGACACTACGCATGACATTGAAGTATCGGTGCTTCTTGAATCAAAACTAAACAAATTGTGATCCATATATGATCAATTACTACATATTTCAAAAAACTCACAATGTTAACTATATATATATATATATATATATATTATAATAAAACATATTTTTATCAGGCAATAACTATCAAAAGGAAAAAGGAAAACTCTTAGGTGTGTCGATGTATTAATGTCGTGTACTTATTTAGTCTTGATATAACTATGTCTTTTTGTTTATTAAACAATCTTTTATATATATATATATATATATATATATATATATATATAATAAAAAGAATATGTTTAGCAGATAACATGGTCCAACGGCTGAGATTTGTGCACCGGACTGATTCTGGTCTTCCATTTACCATCGTCGTGTTTCCGGTGTGTGTGTGTGTTAGCAATATACTTGTAAAGGAAGAGGAGAGATAAAAAGAGAGAAAAATGGCTGAAACATGCGTTGACTCTGTTCTTGCTGAGCTCTCTACTCTTGAAGAGCTCCCTTTGATTTCAGAAAACTCTCCATGGGCTGATCAGATGGTGGAAAAGATTCAATCTTGTAAATTGGGCTTAAGATTCTTGAAGATGTTCTTCTGGTCTCTTTTGATGTTGGAGGATACTGATGATGCAGAAATCAGGCAAATTTTAATGCCTGTAAATCATACTCGTGAAGCTATATGGGGAATATCAAGAAAAAGTCTAGTTGCTCCTTCCTCTTTGGAAAACGCAAGACTTGAATACGGATTATTTATTCTGGATCTGCAAGGAAAAATTCAAAGCTGTAAGCAAAGAATTGGAGAATCGTGTGAACTTCTGTTAAAGTGCTCGTTGAGATGCAATTCTTTTAAGACGATTCAGATTCAGAAATTTGTGGATGTAATTCTCGAGAATCTCAAGGATCTTTACAAGAACAAAACAGATGATGAAATTGTTTTGCTCAAGCATCAAATTGTAACCCTCGAGAAGAAGCTTAGATTGATGTGTGATATCTTTGATCTAACTCCTATGGAATGGAGAGGTTTCAAGGAATTGCAAGAGTTGAAGGTTGTTGTCCATGCTTTTTCTCAATGTTCAACGAGCCTTGTATTTCTATATTGGGTGAAAGCAGTAGATGAAGAAATGTCAACAAAACTGAATCTTTTGTTGTTTAATGTGCTGCAGTTGATCAAACCTTGTGACCCCGTTTTTAAGGCCTTTTACTTTAGATTCTTAAAGGAAATGAAGTTGGGGCAATTAGACTCTCTTCTTTTGGGACAGATTATTCAAATCTTCCTTAACCTTCTCCTCGAGAATCTGCTGGATATTTTGAAGGACGATTTTCTAATTCTTCAAGAATCTCTAACGTTTATTATATCTTTTTTAGCTCAACCACCTGATGAGCATGGAGAGGATGAAGATTGGATGATGATGACTGCAGAAATGGAGGTTCTTGTCAAAGAAGATTTGTATCGTGTTCTCTCTGTTGGTGACATGAAGGGGAATTCATCCAAGGCAAACACATGTTTAAGTGACTTTATGAGGAAGGTTGAGCTAGTAAAGGGCAAGATTCAACAGGTTTATGACCGAACCCGAGATTCATTTTCGTATGATATTCCAAAGATTAACGGTCTTGGATTTTTCGACTTCTTGTTACAAAATCTTAGCTTCTTAAAGGAGAAGCTGAAAAGAGATACAAATTTTATCTCTTTTGCAAAGCATCTAATTATCAGAATTGAGGAGGAACTAATGTCTTTGAGGCCTTATCTCGATGATCTTTTTGAACAACAAAAAGCACAGAAAGAACTAAATGATACTTGGTTAAAAGTTATCCATTTGGCTTACAAAACAGAATATGCCATCAATTTGTGTTCGGTAATTGGCCATCCATTATGGTATAATATGGCACGTCTGATGGAGGTCCTAGACGAAGTTAAGATTCTTAAGAGCAAGCTTAAGAATATTGAAGGTAGAAAGACACATGATGGTTTAGCAGTTGCTCTAAGAAGTTTGAAGATTGAAAATCCTCGGAATTTAGGTTTCAATGAAGCGATGGTGGGTTTAGAGGAGGAGGTAGAAATACTAATACAAAATCTTATAAATGGATCTAAGTTTCTTGATATTGTTGCTATTGTTGGTATGGCTGGCTTAGGGAAGACTACACTAGCTAACAAGGTTTACAATGCCCCTGCAATTCGGCGTCATTTTCACATATTTGCTTATTGTATCGTCTCTCAAGTTCATAATGCTAGAAAGATATTGCTTGATATTCTAGCTGATGTCAAAGGGAAGGATGACGAAATGTATGATATGATGGAAGAAGATTTGGCACACATGCTTCGTAAGTGTCTCAAAGGCAGAAGGTACCTTATTATAATGGACGATGTTTGGGACGTTAAGGCCTGGAATGAAGTTGAAAGATCACTTCCAGATGATCGAAATGGAAGTAGAGTTATTTTCACGACGCGTATTCATAATGTTGCTTTACAAGCGAAAAAAGATTGTACCCTTCATGATCTACGTTTTCTGTCTGAAGAAGAAAGTTGGGAGTTGTTGCGAAAGAAGGCATTTCATGCAGAAGGTTGCCCACCAGATTTTTCTGAGGTTGGGAAGATGATTGCAAAGAATTGCAATGGCCTTGCTTTGACAATTGTTTTAATCGCGGGTCTTCTTAGAACGGAAAGAAGTCTAAGTTGGTGGAATAAAATTTGTGAAGCAGTAGGTTCCTATGTTTTGACGGAAGATTGTATGAGCGTGTTAGAATTAAGTTACCAACATTTACCAGAGCATCTGAAGCCATGCTTTCTCTATTTTGGAGCATTTGTAGAAGATGAATTAATTCGTGTGAATAAGTTGACGTTGCTATGGATCGCTGAGGGATTTGTGCAGAATTCCAAACGGGAAAACTTGAAAAATGTGGCAAAAGAGTACTTAAGTGATCTAGTTGACAGAAGCCTTGTGATTGCTAATGAGAGAAGTTCATACGGTGGGATCAAAAGCTGTCGGATTCATGATCTAGTGCATGAATTCTGTCAAAGAAAGGCTCAAGAGGAGAACATTTTCCTACTTACGGTCAATAACGGGGCTTCTAATTCATCAAGTTCCACTCTACGTAATCCATATCGTGTTCGCATCAATATGAAAGGGAAATATGCCAGTGATGCTACAGATATATGTCCAAGTATCCACTCTCTGTTCTTTAAATGTAAATGGAAAATTCATTGTCATGACCGTTATGATCTTAGCAACTTGAAACTTGTTCAAGTGATGGATTTGGAAGAGTTAGATTGCGATGACTGTTTTATAAGAGAGATGCATTCAGTAGTTCATCTGAGATTTATGTCGATTTCATTTTCTCCAAGGCCACTTGCACGTGAATTTTCTAAATTTACTCTCAAAGATGTCATATTCAATCTCTGGGATCTGGAAATTTTGATTCTTAGTGGAGCCCGTTTTGGAGAATTGCCCGAAGCTATCTGGAACATGACAAGGCTTAGGCATGTGAATGTCGGTCTGTGTTCCCTTAGGAATTCAGGTGTCAAAAAACGTGAAGCATGCTCCCAAATGGTTAACTTGGAAAGCTTTTCATCATTATGTGTCTCCTCAACAGAAGATTTAGAAGACCTTCTACAAAGGTCACCTTCACTTCGAAAATTGAGCTTCCGTTGCGACATTTATATGCAGAATATAGATTTTCCAAAAGTGGACTCTCTTAGTAAACTTGAGTCGCTGAATGTTATCTATGCGGGAGAGGCATGTTTACCTTCGTTTAACCTTCTTTCAACTCTTAAGAAACTATCATTATCACAGTGCCATATAGAATGGAGATATTTACCAGTGATTAGTAAAATGCCCTGTCTTGAGGTTTTGAAGCTACTACTTAAATCCTTTGTTGGGCCTAAGTGCGACATGGAAGACACAGAATTTCCGAGGCTTAAGTTTTTGAAACTCTGTCATTTAGATTTTGCTGAATGGATTGCGTATGTAGAGTCTTTTCCTAGCCTGGAGGTACTTATCGTGGATTCATGCGATAAGCTGAATAGAATACCACCCTGTTTTGGAGAAATGCTTACCTTGAAGAGGATTGAAGTTCATGCATCACACAAATCTGTTGCTTCCTCGGTTGTTGAAATACAGAAAGTGCAAAAAGACTTTGGAAATGAGGAGCTTCAAGTTATTGTTTCAGAAAGTTTTTCGTATGAATTGTGGCATTCAAATGCCATGCAAGAACTTCTCCATTGATTTCTGCTCCTCGATCTGGCCATATGAATTGAAAGTAGACAGATGCCTATCTAGGATTAGCTCTTTTTTGTTTACAACTCACTCGGTATATATACGACGAATTGTCCCTCAGTTTTTTTGCTTCATTTAAAAACTTTATAGCTCAAAGCCTTGTTGTGTAATTGTACATCTTCTGTGTTTGTTACAATTTATCCATCAGCAACTATTCATAATAAATAGCCCCTTTCTTTTTATTTCCATTTTACGAGGTGCCGCCATTAAAAGCAACCTATATTTTTGCCAGAACAAAATGGATAATTGATGATTGGACTGGAAAACCCTTTGATCATGATGTAACCAACTACTTTTGAGAAACTAGAATTCTGGAAAATCGAATCTTTGGGTTTTAGTCATTTTCCTAGATTGACTTCATCTTCCTCATGGTCATCTTTGAGATAAGATACATTGGCGGCAATAAAGCTGTTAAACATGGGATCCATCTAAGACGGAGATTCATAACGTTTTCATTTCTGCAAACAGAATTATTGATCAACAGAAAACAGCAACACAGAGAAAATGTTTGGATGTTAATGTCGGGAACAGTTAATCCCATTATGTTTGGTATCAGCAAAAAGAATTCATTGCAAGAAGAAATGTAATCAAAAGGCAAAGAAGTATCACTACTTAATTAAAGGAGTGGCAAGTGGCAAATGGGGGCCGAAGTACACGAATTACCGACTTAAACTCAGTACAACAACAAGTTGATTTTGAAGACCGATCTGAGTTTATTACATAATAACAGCATGAAATACAAAACGTATGACGAATCCTATCCACCATTTTGTTCGCCTCCCTTTATCATCTTTAACACTATATGTTAATGACACCCAACTTGTGAATCAATCGCTCGAACTGTCCAGAGCTTGAGGGCTTCGTAAAAACATCAGTTGGCTGCTCTTCTGTTCGTATAAACAATAGAAAAATCATCCCTTCTTGAATCTTCTATCAAACTAGGTGGCAATCGATTTCAATACGTCTGGTTCTCTCGTGAAAAGGGCTTTGTGAAGTTTGTTCCAATTCCATTTATTTCATACCATTCTCTTGTTACATCTTTTGCTTTTGGAACAAATTCAAGTTTGCTTTTTTATATTATTTTATTTAATATCGTTCTGTGTAATGTCCTGCAGGCAGGCATCTTTGCTTTTATTCCCAATGCTTAAGTTCTTGAGACTGGAGTTCTTAGATTTGCGAGAATGGATCGGGTACAACGAGTCTTTTCCTAGCCTGGAGGTACTTATCGTGAATGAATGCCATCACCTGGATACAATACCACCCTGTTTTGGAGAAATGCTCACCTTGAAGAGGCTTGAAATTTTTGCATCACCCAGTGCTCCTACTTCGGTTGTTGAAATACACGAAGCCCAAAATAACTATGGAAACGAGGAGCTTGAAGTTATTGTTTCGGATTGGTTATGCAATATCCCGATTTTTACAAAAAGGACAGACGTGTTGAAATACACGAAGCCCAAAATAACTATGGAAACGAGGAGCTTGAAATTTTTGCATCACCCAGTGCTCCTACTTCGGTTGTTGAAATACACGAAGCCCAAAATAACTATGGAAACGAGGAGCTTGAAGTTATTGTTTCGGATTGGTTATGCAATATCCCGATTTTTACAAAAAGGACAGACGTGTCTTTTTTTACAAAAATCCGAATATTATATTTATTTATTTATATGTATCCCATCCAGTTCGTTCTTTATCCTCAGTAATTGTACTTCTGTTAATGAATCTACTCTTTAGCTTTGATGATTTATCCAGGAAATCCTCTACACTGTAAAAAAGCGCCTTTGCTAATTTGAAAAAGCTGAATAATTGTATATTTTTGTTTCTTTGAGTAGTTTCCGGTGCTCTTTTTGTTCTTATGCAACACTTGTGAATTATTCACCAGCTGCCATTTTTCGAGGTTAGGTCTGCTGCGAAAATGGTTCATACCATTTTTATGTACATTACAAAGAAGTCCTTGGATTCTGCATGGTTTCTTCTTCCTTTTGGTTCGTTTTTGGTTGCCTAATGACATACGGAGTAGTGTGGTCGGATGGTTTTTAATGGTACGTGCGTGCATAATGTAAGTTATGTAATCAAATCGAAACACTTGAGAAGAAGCTAAGATTGTTGCGTAATCTCTTTGGTCTAACATCTCGAGGATTAAGTTGTGTTCTTCGGATTTCATGCAAGTGCTTCTCTTTCGCTTTCTGCTTCCCAGGCCATAAATGCTCCATGACAGCATCGTAGTGTCCCTTCAATCACATGCCATGAAATCAGGAATCCATAAATCAACTCGCCTCTCACGAACGACTTTTTGTCCTTTCATCCAGAACCACGTTATTTACTTGATCCCATATTCTCCGGATACGAAGGCAGTCACCATTGACACAGCCACAAATCATCACAAAACGCCACCAATTCACTGGTTGGATTATTCTTCGAAAGATCCAATTACACGTACTTTCACCCGGACGATTTCTGCATATCGCCACCTAAAATGTGGATTTTGAGGGCTCCCTAGGCCGTGACCTAGTTGGCGTGCCCTCAAAGACACCTCTACCCTGAGGGGGAAAAAAGAAAAATCTTTGTCCCATTAACTTTTACGGTTTGCGGTAAACCCTGATAAGCAAATCACATAAGAAAAAATCACAATTCTAAACCAAACAAAACCAAACCCCCGAGAAGCAAACCACCTAATCAAAAAATCACAATTAAACGCTGCATATGTCAAACTACTAGTGGTAGAGTGCCGTGCAAGGCACGGCATGCCCCTTCCAAGTTGTTTCTTTATATGGATGCAATTTAATGATTCATAAAAGAAGAGAATATTTATTTAGTTAGACCCTAACCAACATGACATAACAAATTGTAACAAGCCGCAGCCATATTATGATATACTTGCAACTCCACAAAAAAGGTCTGATATGAAGAAACGGTTAAGTGGTTGTATCACCCAAGTCTGGTATGACGTTTCATATTATAAGAACATCGGTGGTTATAAGCTTGTTGCCCTTATTAATAGACAAATAGCACTGTCTTGTTTTTTCTGTGTTTTCCGTTGATTTTTTGCTTAATTCTCCGGTTACGTGATCGTATCGAGCATATTGTTTTTTGTTTTTCTTCTGTTTGCAGAAACCAGAGAAGCAATAATCTGAGTCAGTAATTTTTCGTGGGCGCTGAGAAAATAACCCAACAACATGTGGAGCTACGAATCTACGATGGGAAAAGCAATGGAAGCAGCACCTTTAAAGCACCAAGATGGCTCCGAGAAAATAAATATTAAAAGGTTCGAATTATTCGTGGTATAATGTTGAAGGCAATGATGCTTGTGGAAATCTTCAATCAAATCGGTCAATGGCTCTTTCCCGTCTTTTTCATCATTATCATTCTTAAGAAGCTTTAAGATCTTCTTAATTTTATCCAACATATCTGCAAAAAATTAAAATATCTTGGGAAAAACATCAATTCATTTAGCTCATGGATCGTTTTCTGTGAAAATGGTGTTGTGATCCATAAATGCTAGCTGAAACACGAGTGGACTTTAACGTGTATCTGTGTTCATTGTAAAACACGTTAAGACATTCGTGTTTTAACGAAATAGGATCATCAGGCGGATCACAACACCGTTTCCACAGGCGGAGATCACAATTCATATAGATCAAGGATCCCATTTTGTGAAAAAAGGGTGTCGTAATCCGTACAATGACCCTATTTTAATCATGAAACGCAAGTGTCTTAACGTGTTTGTCTGTTAATTTCAAAACACAAGTTAAAACACTCATATATTAACGTTGAAATAAAGTCATTGGACGGATCACCAGAGAAGAGCCCAATTCATTTACCTTCATTTGTTTCTTTCAGCTCTTTATCATGCCCGGAACGACCTTTAGTGGCACCACGATATGTGTACTGACGGTATTGCACCGAAAACAATCAACCACACAGTTTCATTCTCGGCTTTGGAATCCACTTTCACCCCACTAAAAACGCCTTTTGTAATGTACAAGCATAAAAAACAGATTATACCTTATGTTTTATCACTACTTCCTACTCTAAAGGAGTAGGATAATCCACATTTCTAAATGTTTTGGAAAGCATGATGCACACAACTCCAGATACATAATCTGGTCACAACTACTCCTGATGTTTCTATTTCACTGAAATTGTTGTTAATATCACAAGTATTTAAAATGTGAGTTGGTCTGACCAAAATCGGCTAAATTACAATTTTGGTCCTCTAACTAGACACGTTTTTCGATTTTGGTCCTGGTTTTTCTCCGGCGACAATTTTAGTCCTGTAAGTGGTCTTTTTTTTGCAAAAATAGTCCTGAACGCCGGAAAGGCCACTTATAGGACTAAAATTGGTCTTTTCCGGCGACAATGTTAGTCCTGTAAGTGGTCTTTCCGACGTTCAGGACTATTTTTGCAAAAAAAAAGACCACTTACAGGACTAAAATTGTCGCCGGAGAAAAACCAGGACCAAAATCGAAAAACGTATCTAGTTAGAGGACCAAAATTGTAATTTAGCCGACCAAAATAAGTTTCAATATGGTTGGTTAAATATACCAGCAGATTTGACTGAAATATTTTGTAGTACAAAATGGCATGAATTTGTGTCACAAAATAGAAAACTATTACCATGGTTGAAAAGTCACCATCATACACAAGCAATGCTCCTAAAAACACATTTTCTAATTCCATATTACCAGGCCAAAGGCATAAACCATATTTAGTGAAGACAATTTATGCCTTTTATATATAATATTATCATCCTCCTCATGGTTTACAGACATCTTTGAGATAAGATACATTGGCGGCAATAAAGCTGTTAAACACGGGATCCATCTAAGACGGAGATTCATACCGTTTTCATTTCTGCAAACAGATTATTGATCAACAGAAAACAGCAACACAAAGATAATGTTTGGATGTTAATTAATGTAGGGTACAGTTAATCCCATTATGTTTAGTATCAGCAGCAAAAAAAAAAAAAAAAAAAAAAAAAAAAATTCATTGCAAGAAGAAATTTAATCGAAAGGCAAAGAAGTATCGATCACTACTTAAAAGGAGTGGCAAATGGCAAACGGGGGACGAAGTACACGAATTACTGACTTAAACTCAGTACTACAAGATGTTGATTTTGAAGACCGATCGAGTTTATTACATAATAACAGCATGAAATACGAAACGAATGACGATCCACCATTTTGTTCGCCTCCCTTTATCATCTTTAACACGTACTATATGTTAATGATAGAATAATAGAAAAAGATATTGTATTGCATTACTTTGATTGAATACAATAGTAGGCTATTTATACTAATAGTCATAATGTGAACATAATAATAACCATAATGAGATTGATTACAATCAATTATTTTCCTAATTTTCTATATCTAGAATATTCTCATTATTATCTCTAACACGCCCCCCGCAATCACATGGTAGTGCAACGAACATGGTGATTGGCTCGCAATGAATGGCTTGAGTCCGGGTGTCTGCGACAACTCTGCATATCAATCAGTATCAACTTCTTCTCAACTTGATATTGCTTGAAGAAAAGCTGGTGGGATAGACCCGGAAAAAAAATACATGGAGGGATATACCCTAAAAAAAACACACGAGGAGGGATTTACCCTTAAAAAGACAATAAATTGAGGGATATACCCTAAAATAAAAAACGATAGAGCAAATCAAGTGAGTGAAAAGTCGAACTGCCGATGAAACAAGAAACAATTGAATTTGACCATGAGAAAGAAAGGGGCTTAGAAAAAGAAATTGATTGGGAGACCATCACCGTTAAACAAAATGAACTAGGTGTTGACGGGGTTGGATCGACAATAATGAATTTTTTTTTTGTTGATATTAATATAATAATAACAATAATAATAGATGAGGGGTGGTGGGAGGGAGGGTGGACGGGAAAGAAAAGCCGGCGGCTGTTGGTGGTGCAATAGATTACCATGTCCGCGAATCTCATTAATATGCATGTGGATGTATGAATCTTGAAGAAAAAAGAAAGACCGAGAAATAAAGCAAAGTAGAGATGAGGAGATGAGACTTGTGAAATAAGAAAGCAAAGATAGTGGTAAAAAGAAATTAAAGTGATGGTTTTTAGAGGAGGGTTGACAGATAGAAAAATGATCGGCCGAAGAACAAGCAGGAAAAAGAAATTCGAGAAGAAAAGAGAAGTAAAATAAAAAAATTTGGGAGGGGTGAGGGTTTGATCATATTGATGTCACAAACCCCCACCCAAACATTCTTTTTCGTAAAGTTTACTCAGGATCGAAAAGACGTTCTTTTTCGTAAAGTTTACTCAGGATCGAAAAGACGTTAGTCTAGAGCTCTGATACCATGATAGAATAATAGAAAAAGATATTGTATTGCATTACTTTGATTGAATACAATAGTAGGCTATTTATACTAATAGTCATAATGTGAACATAATAATAACCATAATGAGATTGATTACAATCAATTATTTTCCTAATTTTCTATATCTAGAATATTCTGTCATTATCTCTAACAGTTAATGACACCCAACTTGTGAATCAATCGCTCGAACTGCATGTCCCGAGGCTTAGTAAAAACATCAATTGGCTGCTCTTCTGTTCGTATAAACAATGGAAAAATCATCCCTTCTTGAATCTTCTGTCAAACTAGGTGGCAATCGATTTCAATATGTCTGGTTCTCTCGTGAAACATAGGATTCGAGGCTATGTGTAAAGCTGCGTTACTGTCACAAGACATTCGAGCAGGGCCATCGTATTTCACATGTAAATCACTCAATTAGGATACTGCGAATCCATGTAACTCCGCAACATGTAGACTTTGTGAGCTGCATCTAATTAAAATGAGGTTGTCGAGGTTTATCCATAAATTGACTCAATATATTCATGACATAAGCTAGGTCTGGTCTGGTAACCGTTAAATAAATAAGGCGCCCCACTAATCGCCTTTAAGTTGTTGATGCATCTGTTAATATCAACTGTGGTGCGAATAATAACCCCTTAGAAAAAGACATGATTCTTGAATTACGACCCCAGTGATGGAATGCCTCCAAATGAAATGTTCAGTGTAATCGACCAATTCATGTAATGGACCTGCAAAGATATAAAACATACATTTATGCACCCATTCAAAACCATCCAACCACATTTACTGTAATAATCAATGTACACATAATAATCAAAAGAAGTCGGCTCGAAAAATAACCTGTATTACCTAGTTGCGCAACATATATATTGTCTGAAACAATAACTTGAAGCTAGCTCCTCATTTCCAAAGTCTTTTTCCGAAAATCCTCCTTCAAAGGCTCAATTTTACTAGTAGAGGTCCGAGAAAGCTTATCCGATACTAATGTGTAATTGTATTGGAAGCTCAGTTTTCGAAGAGAAGGCGACCTGTGAAGAAGGTCTTCTAAATCTTTTGTTGAGAATATATGCGGTGATGATAAGCTTTCCAAGTTAACCAGTTTGGGGTATGCTTCAGTTGTGTCAATTACTTGATTTCCTTACAACTATCGCTAGTTGTAGGATACTTCTAATTAAGAAAGCAACACCACATGTAGAATAACGGGTTATTGACTCTAACTAACCATTATATTTACTATATTTATGTTGTATTAGAAATTTATGTCGATTATTAGAAATTGTATAGTAAAACTTGTGACATTTTATATAGATTACTAGTGGCAATGCTCACGCTGTGCAAGACACGGCGTATCCGTTAAAGGCGTAAAAGTAGAAGTAGAGAATATTTTTCCATTCATAGAAATTATACAGTCATGAATTTTTATTAATATGAAGCCATACAGTTCAAAAGATACATAGGCTGACAAAGACACCACCTATGTTGCTTAATGTTCAGCTACCATAACTTACAATAGATAATTGTATACAATCATTGCAAACACTCATACTTATGTATATTACTACACCATTAAACTTTATCCATGATAAAAAAAACAATTGTGGTAATATACTAAATATATTTTCCCATTACATCAAGTTTAGCTCTAAAAAAGCACACAACATTACTATCTGTGTACTTAGTATATTAACATACATCAGTTCTTAATTTGGCTTTTCCTTACTCTCTTCCTTGTTCTTCATCTTTTTGACTACGCATATCGACATGGCCTTTATTTTGTTCTCATCTTTTCAACGACACTATTTAATGAGCACAGAGATAAAAAAAAATTTTGACAGAACTACTTAAAAAACTTGTTAAGTAATGTATCAAGGTGAAATACTGAGGGCATGACAGTAAGAATCAACTCTTTGTTCGAATCCGCTTCCTTTCTAATGTTCACAAAAACGGCAAGAAGAATTTGCCATACAACATAAGAAGGAAAATTTGAGGAACTAACATTATGAAAGGCTCTGCTAAGTCGTCTGAGTGAATCCACAAGACTGGTAAAAATTGTACACAAAGCAAGAAAGAAAAAGAGAGTTTAAATACCGGTAAACGACAACATCTGAAAATGTATGACCCCACATGCCTCTTATCAGGTGAAGATCTAAAACTTGAATTCAGAAAAAACGTACACTAGTGAGTCCAAGGAAAGTATATACTAGTATAAGGTAAAGCTCATAAGTAGAGCAAAGTATCAATTGAGAGTATTAAGTGTAGTCAAATTCAAATCATGAATGTAATTGGGGTAAGGGAAATTTCAATCCTTTTCTTAGACGACTTTCCTTCGTAACGCACGATTGCGACTTTGTATATTTTATGCACAACAAGGATAGGAAACACAAGGCGTGCTGAGGATGAGCCAGAAGTTGTCGACCTGGCCATTTGTGGCTAATTTCTTTGTCTTTTAATCCCCTATGCTTACACACAGTATAGAGATTTCTTATATCACCATATGGACTAGCTACACGAGTAAAAATATTTATCAAAAACAATGAGTAGGCCAGCAATCGAATTTCGAGGAACGAAAAGTTATTTGTAAAGCCTAAACAAGAAACATTTAGAATCCAGAACGGTTAGAAGTTAAATGGAGTAAAATGTATTGTATTCAAGAAAACAGATACTCTCAAAAAGGAAAGGAAACAAATTGACATTAAAAAACTACCTGCAAAAGCTCCATGAGTTCCGAATCCTCAACATTACTGTAGGTATTAATTAAGCACAAACAACATTCTTGAAGGATGCTCTCCAGCTGGATGTTCCCCAGTAGCAGGCCCTGTCATGCAGTTTTGACCCGTAAAATAACATCATTCCATTGCCAGGGGGGGCAGATTCTGAGAAAGTTAAGCCTTGAGACGTCATAACGTAGACTTTCTTTTGGATCAGACTCAATTTCTGTCAAGAAGAACATGGTATTAGAATTCATAGCTATCATAAACCACTGTCTTACGTGAGTGAAACTCGAAAGAATTACAAAATCTTTAAAACTCAAGGATAATACAAGTCAGCAAAAGCCTACAAACGGTGTCGGCACAAAATCTTCACACAGATTAAAGGCATAAACCACAAACTTCCACATATACTCATGTTCATGAAACACACAAATGACGTTGGCAGAAAATCATCACCCAGAGTAAACGCGTAAACCACAAGCTTTCACATATACACAGGTTCATGAAACCATGTTCTTGAAACCTACAAAAAGTTTTGGCACGAAATCATCACACAGATTAAATATGCAAACCACAAACTTTCAAATATAGTATCTTCTTCCGGGAGACAAAAAAAGGAAACATGAGGGTGTTCTAGCAGAAGCTTACACTTATTTTTGCCATTGAAAGTTTTGAAGAATATTAGGTTCTAAGGTCAACAAAACAACTGCCATGGCAAAGATATAAGAACAAGCCAAGATTGCTATCACATTCTACAAAAATAACGTTCCAACAGTTGGTCAAATTACTTTATCCCAAGACTGGGAAATGAAATAGGTATACGCCCCATAACAAAGAAAAAGAAATAGGGTTGTATCTTACGAATAAAAAACAAGAGATCTTTGAATGACATAGATGGCGTTGTTGTACTTGGTCTTGAGTCTTGTATCATCACATTCACTGATTGCCTTATCAATCTCCATCATTTTTCACCTCAACAGTTATCTATAGGAGCCCTTCTGGATAATAGCAACACAGAAAAAAAGTCAAAACGCAGCTATTTTGTTTTCCTATCAAAATTTTGCGTAAAAACTACACATCAATCTTAGTCAAGTCAATAATAACAGTGCACCTAATTATCCACAACGTCAAAAGACAATACAAATTTTCTTGTTAGGAGAAGCACAAGAAATGCTGAAATTTAAACCATCTATTTCGTTAGTAGTTAGAGAATTTATTATGGTAAGGCGCATTCATATTTAAACTCAATTGGGCTAAAAATACCTGAGTTGGTTTGGGTGGAAGAAAAATGCTAGGTCATCTTCCTAAACCAGCTGCAATCACCAGAAAAGAACATCACAAATTTTAACAAATCATACATCAATCACCATATCCAAGCAAAATGGTTTATAAAGAGGAAATATATGCCTTTGAGTTCGTTAAAACAAAGAGGGTAAAGGGTTAACATATGCCCTATTCGACATTTGAAACCACTGCTAAACTCCTCTTCGAAATAATCATTGTCTTCTCATGTTATTCCATAAACACATAATCTAAATGCTAGTAATCACCCTGAGCCCCCTAAAATTCCCTACAATCACAATATCCTCAAAACAATTATGGAAAAATAATTCATGGGCTTGTTTTTCTTCACAAGAATCAATCCCGGAAAACCAACTATCTGATACGCCAATAAAAAGCCCCACAAACCTGAATAAGTATCCCACCCATCAACAAACTCTACAATAACTTGATCATTCTCTTTTCTAAATGATGAGATATATAGTAAATTAATATCAGAAAATATCCTGCGAAACCGGAAGAGAAGACACATTATCCCCCGCATATGGCTGCCAGGAACATAGAATTACTACCAGAGAGAAAATAAATTATTTCCATTTTTCTTTTAAACCCTTCGTGCGCCGATTTTCAAGGATTTTGCATCATTCTTGTTTCATCATTAACTTTAGAAATTTGATTAACTAAACAGACAACCGTCCACGTACCGTTAAACCACATTGGAAAACATCTACTACTACCCATGCTGGCCAAATAAAAAATTAGATGCCTTAACTAAATGGAAAAACCTAAAAGGGTTATATGGTTTATATGGTGAACAATAAAAATATACCTCATACTAAAGCCAGGGCTCTTCAATAGCTCCAATATATAACACAATAACACAATACCTGCTAAAAGAACACACGTTATTTTTCCAGTTAGGAAAAAATTCAGGTTGCAATCAACATCAAACTAATACCATAAAACCGCAAGGAATAAATAAACCGATAATATCCAATTACATAGCACATAGCTCTTTCTCAATCATAGGGGAAAAAATTGAACAAAGGGGGAAGGACTTCGATATGGATATCAATGAATCACAAAAGCGCACAAAATAAATCTATCTTATTCCTCAACTGATGGTGCAATCGGTCATTCACAACACAACTATCTACTCTTTCTCTTACGAAGAACTACAGATGCAATTTACACAACCAAAAGCTTCGATTACAATCGAATTAAAGTAGACCTGCCTTTCATCCGGCACATTTTTTTCGGTGTTAACGAATCTCACCCACAAATGATCGGAAAGAGGGAGGGAAACCTGCAAGGGCACTATTAATCTCATGGGGATGACCGTAAAAAAATGAAATAAAATCCAACACAACACAGGAGAAGAAAAGATGTTTGAAGATTCAATTAACGTTCTCACCCAAACAATTGGGGGAGAGAAAAAGTCCTACCATGAAATTAAGACATCAAACAATTAAATGAAAACAAACTGTTAGGTCTGAGAAATTGAAAGGAGCCATTGGGAATAATTTCACCCACATACCCTCTCCCCTCACCCAAACCAACAAAGATGAAAGAACCCTAACATCAAATTAACACATGAAACCATTAATGTAAATATATTTACCTCGGGAAACAACCAGATGTAAATCATGCAACATCAGTGTAGCGGTGGGTAGATATAATCAGAAAGGATAGCAGTCTGCTTGGCATCATCTCCTTCGACCTATTTCCATTGTGTTGAAGAACTTCTGGATAAAACTCTGAAACCTGACCAAACAACATTATCCAATGGGTATGGCACCCAATTTCATCAATAAACGAACGGATAAAACATGGAACGAGTTCCATCAGCCGATTTAGCCCAACCCTATCAACCCTAGATGATTGATGCCATATGGAGGTCGATCTGGTTTCCATTCCGGCCGTTCGTTTTCCTGGGGATAGACCCATGTTGAAGTAGGCCTGGGCAGTTCCGGGTCCAAATCCGGGTCGGACCCGGCGGTTCCCGGTTCCGAACCGGCGGTTCCACGGGTTCAACTCTGTTCTAGGTTCCACCGGACCGGCCCGGCTCGGAACCGGGGTTCAAGTAACCGGACGGAAAAAAATCGGCGGTCGAACCGGCGGTTTTATTTATTTAATTTTTTTTCTCCTGTTTTTCCTGATTTTTTTTTCCTTCTCTTTTCTCCAAGTTGGACCACCTTGAATCCAACGTACTCCTCCGTCCGTAATATTAGTCTTTTAACTTTTTTTGGTCTCAAAATAAGTCTCTTCACATTTCAATCAAGATTAATCATTGTTTTGCGGGTTTTTATATTATTTATTCCCAAAAACAATTTCTAAATATTTTTCTGATTTTTTAATTCTTTTCTCCAAGTTATAATACGGGACGGATCCAACGTATTTTTTTTCAAAATTTTTGAATAATTTATTTTTTTATCAATCTAACCGTTACGTAAAATAATCGATATCCATCATTTATTTTCTTAGCAATTCTTTTATTGATAAATGATGTTGTTAATTAATGTATAAAATATACCATAAAATGTTGGAAAATCTATCTTTGATTAAAAATATATTGTGACACTAGTGTCACAACATACTAATATATTGCTTACTATTTTGGCCGAAATATATTGTGACACTTTGACTAATCAAATACTACTACTATTTAAATTATTGTGACAAGGAAGAGCACATGCTAGTGTTTAGCAACCATTAATTTTTTTTTTGTAACACTTATTCAATACACAACATACTAGTGTTTAGATTTATGAAATTATAAAATAAATTATATAAAACACATAAAACTTGAATAACAAATATTTTTTAAATGATACAAAATATTAATAAACTACATCCTACTCTTTTATTCGAATAAAATAGGTTCATTGGGTCCAGAAAGATTGTCCGTATCATATTACTTACAAATTATCTAGAATATAAGTTATGAAATTAAATATTATATATAAATATGAAATTAAATATTATACAAGCTGTGTTTTTTTTTATAAATATAGTTATGAAATTAAATATTATATATAGTTTAATAACTCATTAGAATTTATTATTAATTTTAACATAAGTTATACAAATTTTGTAAAAAAAAAAAAATTTGATTTTTTGGAACCGTGATCTGAACCGTCTGGACCGGGGAACCGCCGAGACCCGGACCCGGACCGGGAATCGCTAAACCCGCGGTTTCAGAGAACCGCTAAAAGTGGAATGAGAATTTTGGAGGAGGAGTCGTCGCGTGGACACGACGAAACCGGTCACGTCTAGGGACATGTCTACATGGGCTGCGAAAAACCTTTTCTTTTGGCAAATTGAACCACTTGGGGCGCATGAAGTGTTGGGAGGTAATTAGCCAAGGAATAAAAAATGGTACCTCTTCTGATAACGCATCTAATTTTGATATCAATCAATTTTATCCATTGACGATGTTAATACCTCCTATAGGTATCAAAAAATAGGTATGCACCCTCCCATTGGACTTACCCTAAGCACACTTTTCTTATGGTTTGGGCGGTTGCTTCCATCCCATCTCGTCTTTTGTTTCCTTCTCTTAGTTTCGTGTTCTTGTGGCTTTGTTCTTCGCCAAAGCTCGTGCTTTCAAGCCCATTCGGTTTTAGTTTTTTATTTTTTTCTTGTTAGTATTTTGTACTTTATTTTTGGTAGTCCAGCTTTATGCTGGTGGTGTCTGGTTGTTTTCCGGGATGCTTTCTTGTACTCACCTGTATTAGTCCGGTTTTCTTTATAAAACCTTCTGTTTCGGTGAAAATAAAAACAAAAATCAAAACATTTCATCAAGAAAATCCCCATAGGCAAACTATACACAAACCTCTCACTTTTTTCTGTTTAACTAAAATACATGAACGAATACAAACAAACCTCCTAACCATTCCACACTAACAACATACCTCTGTGATCTCTCTCCTTATGAAATATATTATAGTACAATTGTAATAAAAATGTTATACTATAATAATAGCATGCATCAAATCCTTTCAATTCTATTCTCTTTCACCAGGCACTGTTACTTACTATGTGAAAGAAAGAGAGTAGAAATGAAAATATATGATACATTCAACTTCGTACTACAACATTCGTACAATGATTGTACCCTGAATTTTTTCATCAGTCTATGACAAAAAAAAGGAACCTATTCTCCAGAAAATTCAAACTATGTTGTGATTTAACTTCTGGAAAATCATGACAATCAATCTCATGTTCCTATCGAGATCCAAACCATGATGTTGAAGCTTCACCTAACGATACCGAAGCCAAAGACGACGCCCAAATAGTGGCGTTATGGGCCCCACGACGCAAGTTCCTGATCTTGCTAAGTTTTAGTTTTGTCCAGACTCTCTTGAAATCAGTGACATGTACAATGTTCAAATGAGGTTTGTAAGATGCCCAGACAGTTCTGAAAAGATTTAGGGTTCTTGGGAAAAGATATATAACCATCTTTAGAAAAAGGAATAAACTACACAATAACAAGTAAGGTTCCCTTGTCCATATTCTATGAATGGATTCCCCAACCCAAGATTGCATAATTGAACTCTCGTCACCCATTATCACTCTCTGAGACTGGTCGAAAGCAATGTACTGTGCAGGTTCAGCTCCTATATTTGAAGCAGATGAATCAAATACCATGGACATTCCAAGCAAAACTGACACGTCTTTGAATAATCCAATCCAATAAAGGACAAAAGGCAGTGAAAAAGAAGATGTGAGAGCATCATGTTAGAAAGAAGGGTGGCACCACGGTGAATCTACCGTGGCACCACACTTCGGGCAAGATTCGACTTTACAGAGGTTGAAAATGGATATTCGACCTCTGCAAAGTCGGAGTCGGAATGTTGAGCGTACATTCAACTTTTCAGAAGTCGAATGTCACTGTTGTGCCCCAAAAGTAGATTCGTTGTGGTGCTAATAGCAATTGCCTAGAAAGAACGGTCCATTTTATACACAAACAAAAAATGACATGCATACTTGATGAGATATAAAGTATACCTGCAGTTTCTTTGTAGAATTTTACAAAAGATGTCATATCTTTTTTACCATGAAACCTCCTAAGAGAGGTTTCGTTCAGCATCAGAAGTGCTGGTAGGCTGCGAATTCCATATCTTGAGAACAAACTGGAAATAATATGAAACAAAGAGTTCAGCAAAGAAGAAGAAATTAACTTTGACGAGTCAAGATAAAGAAAAAGAAACATGCATATAAGAAGTAAATAACCACATGCAACATGGCAAAAAAGCTATTCAATATGTTGCGCTACTTCTTTCTGCCCAAAATAAATTATGGCCTATATTTTCATTAAGAAGCAATACCCAAAGTATTGTCTTCATAAAAGGAAACCAATCCAACGTGTTGAAGGAGAGGAAAATGAACCCTTTAAGCCTGTGTTTTGTTAGGAAAAATCTACAATGTGTAATACTGTCCTTGAAAAACTTTCTAGATGTGTTGTAGCTGCGTATACAGATAAACAACACATAAGTCCTTTCTAACACACAATCCAAACCCATATGTTGAATCAGCAAGATACAATAGTAACCAAACAGAGCGAAAATTAGACTCAACCTTGGCGTAATGGAGGTATACTCAGCAGCAAAATGATCAATCTGAGGACACATGTTACTTAGGGCTTCAAATGTCAAACGGGCTTTGTTGGAGAATGGGCACCACGAAGCATAAAAGAGCACGCTGGTGTGTTGGTTACTCCTCCATTTGGAAGTTAAGACCTTCTCAACAAAGTCGCCACTCACCTAATTATAAATGAGATGTATAAGGCTGTCTATTGAAATCAACAGCAAATTATGGACGGTAATATCATTAAGTGAATTGCAAACAAAAAAATATTTCTAGCTGTATTCACATGCCGTGTTTATGATATACTAGGAAATAAAAACCTCCAATCTCTTGCTTTATAAGTTCTTGGTCTTTGTACACACAGAATTAAGCAGGTCGATTCCCATGATTGAAAGGGCCATAATTTCTTTCCTACGATAAAAGGAAAAATGACTGTTGCATTTAGTAACACAACGTCAAGCCTCCATACGAATACACGCACGCAAATATATTTGAAGTTATCAATTTAGTAAGAAACAATATTCAGAATAACAATTACTGCCCATACATAACTTACCCTTTTTTTCCTTCTTTTTTCCTTTTCGGGGGTATAAACAACCAAGAACTGCAGAGAATCACACTTCTTGCATATGCGACTCATTTATGATGCATCATAACCATCCTAAGTTGATTAGAATGATGCATGCTGTGTAAGGTAATATTGTGTATCAGTGCATGCTACCAAGAAAGTAACTTTGCTGTTTACGCACGTAACTCTTGATTTCACGGATACCAAAAAAGAGGAAAAGAGATTCTTAATTTTCATCCTTCAAGTGTTATCATATTAGTTCCGGTTTTTCCTAGACATGTCTTTCTTCAATCCAGCCCATCTCTTTATGAGTAGGCTTCATTATTAAAGATAGTTCAACTGCAAAGATACACAAACCAAACACAAGAATGCAACTAAATCATCAAAAGACACTTTTTTTTGTATTGCCTTCCTTACACAACACCATCAAATGTGGTTTTATTTGGATGAATAAAGAGTGTTGATTTGTTTTCCAACCACACAAATTTCACAATAAACCTTCTCATGGACCGATCCCAAAATGTAAGACCAACTACAACAACCAAATCTTAATTGCAAGTCCATTAACTCTCTTCAATTTTCCCCATTCCACCATCAGCCTTCCTTTTAGCGAAACAGATGTAGTATGGTTTCAAGTGATGATATCAATGCATGCTTTTAACCGCTAACATCTTATACGATCCTCTTGCACAATTAGTGCTCCGCAGCCAAACACATAGCTGGAAGTGATTGATATAAGACATGAAATGTGAAATCCAAAGCCTACTGGCTTAAGAATGGAAAAATCATTTATGCTTCAAAATATGTGCTAAGTTAAGTGCCACCTAAACTTCTTGATGCTAAAGCATAATCCTTTCACAATAATTGAAAGAATATCCATGCTCAATAAACAAATACTCCCTCTGTTCCTTATTAACTCATGGAGTTAATAATTTGTTCTTTTTTACCAAAGCAGCATTTATTATCATTTCCTTTTCTCATTTTACCCATATTTATTACAAGGTGCGAGATTAAAAAGAATGTTACATTGATTATATCTAAAGACATTTTAGCTATTTCATTCTTTAAGTCAAAACATCAAACCAGTAAACCACTTGTGCAATTTTAACAACTACCTAAGCTAAATGTTAAATAGGAACAGAAGGAGTATTTTATTACCATTATCTGATAAGTATGAAACACTGCTTTGAAGTAAATTATTCAAAAAAAGGAGCATGTCACTCGAATTTTTTCAAAAAAAAAATAAAAATTAAATTAAATGCCCGTCCATTCCAGTTGTATCTTGAGCAGAGGGGATCAAAGTTAACGTGAATTCCCAGCTACTAACTTTGCACAGTTAAAACAAGTGGACGAATGCATGATGAAATTTATCCAATTAAACCTAAAAACACCATTCAGTCGCTACCTAATAACAATAGTGCCAAAACTTTAATAAATAAAAAACCACGAGAAAGCTTCATTGTATCTATCAAAGACTTAAATTTAGCAAATCATATTCAGGTTAAAAAACACAAACAAGCCCATATTTCTTGAAAATCGAATTAAAAAAACACCGCATCAATGTATACTTTGAAGAGCAAAAAAAGGGAGGGAGTGTTGAAGATAAGAGTGACAAGTGTCACTAATCTGTAGTGCCATGTGTAGTTTTGTCTTATATGGTTTGTTAGTAGTTGTTGCCTTGGATGATGGGGAAAAGGTGTATATGTAAGCATGTGTAGCAGATGGAAAATCATGAATGAAAAACAACTTTTATCTTCATCTCTAAATTTCATCTTGGTATCAGGCGGGTTTATGGAGGCGACATCATTTGCTCCGACGGCGGCGGTGGCAATATCCACCGTCCCTTCATCTGAGTCAAACACAAATGCCACCACTCAAACTCAGCAAACTCCATCACCAATTCCCAGAACTTCATCTTTTTCCACAGGTTTCCGGCCACCGTTTTTTGGCTACTCCGGCATGCAACCCTTTTCCACTGGAGTTGTTCCTCCATCGCCACCACCTCACCTGATTTCAGCCTCTCCTATTCCTCAAATGCCTTTTTCAGGAAATCTAACTCCTGTTACAAATGTCAAACTAGATCGGAATAATTATTTGCTATGGAGGTATACCATTCTTCCCGTTGTTCGTGGCCACAACCTTGAAGGACATCTCCTGGGCAATGCTGATAAGCCATCGGAATTTCTAACTTACCCAGGTCCAGGAGGCACCACTCTCACCAGTTCCATTCCAAATCCAGGATATGCAGAGTGGAATATATCCTTACTTCTACACTTGTGTTAAATTCCTTACTTCATGTCCCTCACATCACTAAAAAAATGCTAAGCATCTCCAAACTTGCTCATGATAATTTCAGATGCATTGAATTTGACTCCTCTCTTTGTTTTGTCAAGGATCCGAATCTGAGGAAGATTCTTCTAGTAGAGTCTTTGTCGATGGCCTTTACAAACTTCCATTGCCCTGTTAAGAGCTCCATTCAATCCAAGTCATGCCCGCAATATATCACACCGGTCCCAGTCTTTAGTTAGTCTTAGTAAGTTGAAGGTTGATGCCAATGTTTGGCACAAATGATTAGTCATCCATCTAAAAAGGTCTTAGACCATGTTTCTGCCGCTTGTAATGTTTCCATGCTTAATGAAATGACATTTTGTGAAGCTGCCAATTTGGCAAAGGCCATGCTCTTCCATATAATTCTTCCGATTCTTGTGCTTCTAATGTTCTTGACTAGTTCACTCGACATATGGGGACCGACTCTATTAAGTCCACAAATGGATATACTTACTATATTCATTTCATTGATGATCATTCTCGATTTACTTGGATATATCCCTTAAGCATAAATCGATGCCCTGTCATCCTTTAAGGACTTTAAAAACTTGGTGGAAAATCAATTTAACGAGGAAGATAAAATGCTTACAAAGCAGATTGGGGGGGAGAATATAGGGCCTAGTTCTATTTTAAAAGAAAGTTGGTATCATTTTTAGACATCCTTGTCCACATCTTCATGAGCAAAATGGTAGGAGTGAAAGGAAACATAGACATATTGTGGAACTTGGCCTTACCTTGTTAGCTCAAGCCTCTATGCCTCTGAATTTTTGGTGGGAAGCCTTCAAACACTCACCACACTTATCAACATCTTACCTTCATCATCCTTCATTTCAAATCTCCTTTTGAAACACTGTTTCATACTAGTCTGATTATACCTTCCATAGAGTCTTGGGTGTGCTTGTTACCCCAATCTCGTGCCATATCTCTCTCATAAATTTAATTTTCATTGACCCTCTGTGTCTACATCTTGGAACTTCATGGACCATAAAGGTCATTTATGTCTCTACGAATCTGGAAGAATTTACATAACTAGAATGTCACATTCAATGAAACTTTGTTTCCTTTTGCTCACTCTTTCTTGCAGGGACCACATAGATCGTGCATTCGATCCTCAACCTAGTAATCTTCTACCATTCTCTTTCCTTCAATCCACTGCTCCAGATCCTGCAGTTTCCCACTCATCCACACCTCCTCTTTGTTTCATCTCATTCTCAATCCCTCTTGCTCTTGAGGGGCATCTTGTCACCAAAGACAGCACAATCACACTGGCATTAGCACCACTACATCATCACCCTTTGCATCATCACCCACATCATCTACACACACTTCACTGTTGCTCGGCTAATAATATAAGACATGAAGAGCAAGAGCAAGACATTAATGTCTCTGCATCTAACACTCACATCATAACACACAAAGAGCCCACACGTGCCATGCAAACACGTTCCAAAAGTGGAATTTTTAAACCAAAAACATACACTGCCACTGTGGTGCCACTTCCAACTAATCATCCTATTGAGCCTGTCAAAGTTTCAGATGCTATTGTTGTACCTCAGTGGAAAAGGCAATGGAGGATGAGTATGATGCCTTATTGAGAAATGAGACTTGGGAACTTGTTCCTCCCCAGCAAAAGCTACAAATTGGTTGATAATAAGTGGATATTCAAGCTAAAGTTGAATCTGATGGGTACATACTTAAGTATAAAGCAAGGCCCGGTTGCCAAGGGATTCTTGCAGGCTTATGGAGTGAATTTCACTGAGACCTTTAGTCCAGTGGCTAAGTCCTCTACCATCAGGGTTTTCATTGCTGTTGCAGTTACTTTGAGCTGGGGAATCAGACAAGTGGACATCAACAATGCATTTGAATGGTCCACTTACGTGAGGCGTGTATATGCCCAGCCGGAAGGCTTTCTTTATCGACCCTATAAACCCTCTTATGTATGCAGTTGAAGAAGGCTTTGTATGGGTTAAGGCAAGCTCTAGAGCATGGTTTGATGCTCTCAAGACACGAGATGATACACTTGGGGTTTCTACCAATCTAAGTCGACAATTCTCTCTTTATTCTCGAGAAAGGATCAAGTACTTATTTATGTACTTGTGTATGTGGATGACATTCAGTCCTTTGGGAACTCACAAGACAAGTTCGAGGAAGTTTATTCACACTCTCAACTCCACTTTTGCCTTAAAGGATTTGGGAAACCTATCTCACTTTCTAGGAATGGAAGCACACAGAGATGAATCTGGTTTATATCTAACTCGGAGGCACTATGCTACTCAACTTCTTCACATTGGAATTGGAGAATGTCAAAGGTGTCTACCCCAATGATTCTTTGGAAGGTATTATGAGCCTAATCAAGGTAATCCTATGACTAATCTAGTTTATACTGAAGTGCTATAGGAGGGCTTCAATATTTGACCTTGACTAGACCGGATATAACATATCTTTAGAACTGTCTTAGTCAATTCATGCAATCTCCTACTGATGTGCATTGGTCTGCTCTTAAAAGATTGTTGAGGTATGTTAAGGGTACTATAGGTGAGGGGCTGCATTTTAAACCCAGTCTTACTCTTCAAATCAGCAGCTACTCAGATGCTGATTGGGCATGTGATGATTCGGACAGAAAATCGACTGGTGGGTATTGTGTGTATATTGGGGACTCACTTGTGTCTTGGAGTTCCAAGAAGCAGCATGTTGTATCTCGATCTAGTGCTGAATCTGAGTACCGGTCTTTGGCTAATTTAGCATCAGAATTGCAGTGGATTCAACACCTCATGAAAGAAATGCAGCTGAAAATTCCCAGCATACCTGTGGCTTGGTGTGACAATATAAGTGCTACCTTCTTGGCCCATAATCCTGTGTTTCATGCAAGAACGAAACACATTGAAGTTGATGTGCATTATGTGAGAGATCTGGTTCAAAAACGATTGATTGAGGTTAAGTACATACCATCTGCAGATCAAACAGCTGACTGTCTAACTAAGGCTCTACCTGCATCTATGTTCCAGCTGTTTAAGGGCAAACTGAATGTTGTTGTTCCACCATCCAGTTTGAGAGGGGGTGTTGAAGATAAGAGTGACAAGTGTCACTAATCTGTAGTGCCATGTGTAGTTTTGTCTTATATGGTTTGTTAGTAGTTGTTGCCTTGGATGATGGGGAAAAGGTGTATATGTAAGCATGTGTAGCAGATGGAAAATCATGAATGAAAAACAACTTTTATCTTCATCTCTAAATTTCATCTGGGAGAAAACAAAGTCATCGAAATTGTCAAAATTGAGGTGGCTAAACAAAATGACTACCTCGAGAGGGAGTTTGCGTTCATAAGATAGAGGGCACTGGTCCAATAGGCTGGGGAAAACTGTAAGTAGTAGCTCCGAACCGGGGGTAGGAATGGGGCAGAAAGACGACGACGGCGACGGCGACGGCGGCGGCGGTGATGAATCGACGCAGCATAGCCATGAAACCACGGAGATGCAGATTAACACCAGTTTTCTCATAGTCCCAAGTTCGCAAGATTGAAGTATTAGCTGAAGAAGGAGACAAAGAAACGGATTACGGTAAAACGAGGAAAATGATACTACTACTACTTTAAGATATAAATTTGCGTAGAAAACAAACGACTTTATCCTGCAAAGTGCTATCTCTCCGTCATCCCCACGCTTCATTTTGCCGGCAGCCTCTCGCTCCTATATTACCAAATGACATAATATAATATAATAATAACAATAATAATATAATACCAAATGACATAATATAATATAATAATAACAATAAGGATAACCACGGTCAATTTACTTGGTATACCACAATTTATGTAAATTTTGATTATTTTGATTTTGTATAATGATGATGATAAATTATGTCATCTAATTAATCCGAGTCTCAATAAATTTAATGAGGAGTACCTAAGACCCTAATGCCTTAAGAACGTGGTGTAGATTTAAAAATTTGCGGCTGAGTCTAAGAGCTTGTCTTAGATTGCCTACGTTTCATTTATTTGTCTAGGAATCAAGAATTACGTAGTTTCTAGAACATGGTATTTATAGTGATAATGCATGCCCTAACCCTAATCATAGGTCGGTCTAAACTATTTTCATATTTAACCTTATGGGCCTTGCCCCTTGCCCAAGTTATCACGCTGATAATGGGCCTTCGTAGCTGGTGCGGACTCTGTCCTCTACGCCGACTTAACCGACTTACGGTGGTCGAGCTGGGACCCTTGTCCTACACTGCTTAAAATTCGATCGTCGTAGCCCCGAGTCTGGGCATCGACATGCGCGCTTTGATACTTACTCACACCGTGGGGACCAACTGTGAGATGACACGTGGAGGGGTGAAACCATGTATCGTCATAAGCACCCCAGACTTGAGAGAGGCGACTCCCGTTGTCCGAGGTCAAATCTGCCATTTGAATCATCTTCGAGTTGGGTCGTTGTTTGGGCGGGAAACAGTTGTAATGCCACATGTAACCCTAGCCAATCACAGTGTCGTAGCGTGACGTCATAGCGCACTAACGCCGTATCTGTAGCACAAGGAACGAGGCGTCATTTTTCGTTAACCGTAACGTCATTACCTTGATTCTCGCAATTTGTGGGGGATTATAACCCCCTCAAATCACGTCTTTTCAACTCATTTCAAAATTTTTGCAAGCATAAAAGGGGAGACTACAGTCGGAGAAGAGATCATTTAGCCACTTTCTCTGCATAACCTCCAAACACCAAGTAAGCATCTTTCTTGTATTATCCCTCTTCTTTCTACATTTATCAATGTCAAGTAGTGCTACAGAATCTGATAAGGGTAGTGAATCGTTTTCACACAGTCAAACTTCGCTATCCACCCCTTCTGATCGTCCTCTCCGGTCACTTCCCGGCAAGCCCATAAGCCCATCTCCTTCCGTCCCTAATAAACCTAAGAAGTTAGTTACTAGGATGGACGGAAAGGGTCCAAAAGGTTGTCTCACAACCCTTTCTTTAGATGACGCTAAAAAAATTTGCCAAAAAATTGGTCTCGTGGGCCCTCAATTTGAAATCCGACTTCCATCGGGCCAACACCAATACGCTGATGAGCCCCTAGAAGGGTTCTGCTCAATCTATGAAGCCAAACTTTCAAGCGGGTTGAGGTAACCATTGTACCCGGCCGTCACAGCGATTCTGAATCACTATGAGATAAGCGTTTCTCAGTTAGCCCCCAATGCTATTAGGATTCTAATGGGGTTTGTAATAGCTTGTCGAGTGGTAGGAGTTTGCTTCTCGATCCCCCTCTTTCGCTACTACTACAAGATTACAGGTATGCCGGACAAATTGTGGTATACCTTCCAACGAAGGCCAAATCGACACGAGTTTGTGTCCAAGGGGCCTTCATCACACGGTGACTGGAAACCGATATTTTTCTTCATAAGTCATGGCCTAGGCAACCCATACATAGGGCAGTGGAGGTCGAGGGGCAAGAAGACGGATAAACTGGGTGGTGATCCTGCCCCTCGAGAGGCCCGTACGATGGATAACTTTTGTTTCGAGGTGGCCACTCGAGCACTGCACCTTTTATATACCCTGGCTAACTTAGAGGAGGCGGGGCCGATGCTCTACTCGACACTCAATGCTCACGACCAAGAAAACTGTAGGATGTTTCTCTATTATTTTTGTTGTTGTCGAGATCCATAATTTGGCATTATTGATGATATTAACCTTGTATTTTCTTTTTGCAGTGGGAAGTTCTCGGTTATCTCTGATCCTACTCAAGTCCCCAAACCGAAGGGTAAGCTAGCTCCGCCACTCGAGGGTCGAGTGGCCCCTTCTGTTAAGGTTGTCGAGAGGAGGACAACTCCCCCTGCTGGAGAAAGGAGCTATTCACGACTCGAGGTTACTCTTGTGCAACCGTCCGAAGGAGGTAGTGCGGTTGTCGAGTCGACGATTCCCGTTCGCTCCCCCGCCCAGCCTCAATCTGATTTTCCACTTACTCGCTATGGCTCACTGCGAGATGAAGATGACGAGGCCATAGTCGAGATAACACCGTTGGCCGGTGAGGATGTCGAGAACATCGTCCGACAACCAAAGAATAGACCCATTCTGCTTGACACGGTGCGGTACCAGCACAGATAGTCTAAGAAGGCTAAAGTCGGTGAAGCCCCTTCTGACATTGACGTCGATATGAACCGGGCTGCTGACACGAAACGACTGTTAGGTCTTGGATAAAAAGTTTGCCGATCTGGCTGTGGAGTTCGAGAAGATGCAGGAAGCGCACAATGCATCTTTGGCTGAGGTGAAGCAGGCTCGGGAAGAGAGGTATGCTCTGAATGTCGAACATGAGAAAGTTCCTTCCCAGGTCGAGGCGGCCAAGAAAGATGCCGTCCTGGAGTATCGAAAGTCGATGGAGCTTGACGAAGACCTGACCGTGATGATGTGCATGGCCATGATGGGTGGCTTTACAATGGCGGTGAATCAGGCTATGAATGTTTATCCAGAGTTCGACGTATCTAAGCTTGCTGCGCTATAATTCTATGACACTAAGACGGAGAAGCTGTATGACCAGTACGGTGAGGAGTTCCAACGAGGGGAATCTCTTGCCCAGAAGTATGGTCCGTCGACTTCTGATGCCGAGCCGACCCCTGCTATCACCGAGCCGACTCCCGACGCTACTTCTTAATTGTTGTTCTTTGAATTTTACTTTTGTTGAACTTTTGATTCGACCTTTTGAACTTAGATTTGTATAATTTGAATTTGGTCTTGTACTGGCTGGCCTTATTTTGCTTCGATTTTTGTGGTATTTTGTTTCCTTTTCTTTTTATTACTCATCTTTCATGTCTCGATGTTTTTTAGCTCTTCGCTTGTCGGGCCTCTGGCCCTGTTTACTGTTTGCTTATCGATGTCGTGTTGCCCCCTAAGTGTATTATGAACCTTTGGTTCTTATTTCACTTACGAATCTAGTCTAGTTGAGATCGACCTAGTTGCCTTAGCATTTTTTGTCTCTCGGACTAGTTTTGCTATGGGCAGGTCGATGATCTAGGCATTTGGTCCGACTTTGTGAACCGTCCCCTTGCCTTGGCATTTTTTGCCCCTTAGGCTCGTTTTGCTTTCGGCTGGTCGATTTTATGGATGTTTGGTCCGACTTTGCGAACTCTCCCTTTGCCTTAGCATTTTTTTGCCTTGTAGGCTCGTTTTGCTTTAGGCTATATTGAGGGGTCCGACTTGCGGATTTCCCCTTCTCGTAGTCGATTGCATTGCATTTGACATTTTGTATCGTATTAGACTTATAATGTTAAGGCTGTAGATCCTAAAAAACATAAAAGCATCTCGAGAAAAGATATGTTTATTAGAATATCCATAAAATGGTCACCCAGACTTATTACAAAGCGTAAAAAAAGTAAGACTTAATCGAGATAAAGTTTAATTAAACGTAATACTTCCTCAGATTATTGGAGTGCCATTGCCGAGGAACGGTGGTTTCATCTGCTCGTCCGAGTTGGTAGGATCCTTTAGGATGGACCTTTAGGATCTGATATGGGTCTTCCCAATTCGGGTCTAACTTGCCAGCCGCTTCTTGTCGACTTGCTTCATTTTTTCTGAGGACCAAATCTCCGACTTTGAAGTATTTGTACTTGACCCTTGAGTTGTAATACTGCGAGATCTTCTGTTTGTATCTCGCCATTCGAGCTGAAGCTATTTCTCTTCGCTCCTCAACATTATCTTTTTCGTGTCATAGATCAGGAGCGTTGGTTTCGACATTGTATGCTAGAACTCGAGGAGAGGGAAAACCGATCTCCGCGGGAATTACCGCTTCACATCTGTAGACCAGAGAAAAGGGTGTTTCTCCTGTCGAAGAATTTGGAGCCGTCCTATACGACCATAGGATTCTCGGAAGTTGTGCTGCCCAGTCTCGACCTTCGGCTTCTAGTCTCTTTTTCAACCCTATCTTGATTTGTCGATTTGTCTGCTCGACTTGACCATTTGCTTGTGGGTGAGCTACCGAGGTGAAGCGTTGACTGATATGATATTCGTTGCACCATTCTCTAACTTTTCGGTCTTGAACGAGTGCCATTATCTGAGATCAGAGCCTTGGGAATTCCATACCATCATAAAATATCGACCCACAAGAATTTTTTGATGGTCGAAGCTCTGATGTCGGTCAAAGCCTTGGCTTCGACCCATTTCGTGAAGTAGTCCACTGCGACGACCACGTATATATTGTTGCCCGGAGCTCGGGGTAGAGGTCCGAATATGTCGGCGCCTCATTGATCAAAAGGCCAGACTGACAAGATGACGTTCATTTCTTAGGCCTGTTGATGGGTGATATTGTCATTGATTTGACAAGTTTTACACATCTGAACTAGGTTGTTCGCATCTTGTTGCATCGACGGCCAAAAATACCCAGCTAGCTTGTACTTTCGAGCAAGCATCCTAGCCCCGTAATGATTTCCACAAGCTCCTCTGTGGATTTCTTCTAGAAGATATGCACCCTCTTCTTTTGATGCACATCTTAACCATGGTGCTACAAAAGATTTCCGATAAAGGATAGAATCGAAGAATGCATATAGTGCTGATTGAAGTCGGATTTTCCGTGCTTGTACCCTGTTGGATGGCAGAATTCCGTCCTTAAGGTAAATGGCGATTGGATCCATCCATGTTGCCTGTTGAGTGATCGGTTGCATTTTTGATTCCTTGTAGCTTCTATCGGTCAATAGTTCGACCAAAACTTTATTGCTCTGAGCGAGTTTGAAGCGAGTTTAGATAATGCATCGGCTCTCTTATTCTGACTTCAGGGACTTGCTCGATCTGAACTGACTTGAACTTTTGTGTGAGGCCTTATACCACTGTTAAGTAATTTTTCATGGTTTCTTCCTTGGCTTCATACTCCCCCCTGATATGATTTACCACCAACTACGAGTCGCTGTAAACTAGTAGATCCTCGACTCCCAACTTCAAAGCAAGTTTCAGACTTGTGATCATAGCCTCATATTCAGCCTCGTTGTTTGTTGCTTTGAAGTCGAATCGAAGAGCGTAAGGGAACTCTTCGCCTTTCGGGCTGATTAGAATGAGTCCAACTCCTGCCCCTTCTTTGCTCGATTCCCCATTGACTTGGAGAGTCCACTGTTCTCCTGTGCTTTGCTTCTCTTGCTCGAGTTGGATGGAAATTCCTTCAACTAGAAAATCTGCCAAGGCCTGGGCCTTAACCGTAGTCCGAGGCACAAACTCGATATCGTACTCTGCCGTCTCCACTACCCATTTTGCTAGTCGACCCGACGTGTCGGGCTTCGCTAAAATCTGCTTTAATGGTTGGTCAATCCATCAGATCTTAATGGATCCTCGAGACGCTGAAAAGATAGCTTTCATCACGGAATTCGGCACTTTCTGCTATGTAACCATGGCATTCGGGTTGAAAAACGTTGGGGCTACATATCAGAGAGCAGTCAACAAGATTTTCGCCAAGCAGATCGGTAGGTGTATGGAAGTGTACGTAGACGACTTACTCATCAAGAGTCAATCTATGAAGCAATACTTGGTAGATGCTCGAGAAGTATTTGAGGTTTTGAGGGAAACAAAGATGAAATTAAATCCGAAGAAGTGCACCTTTGGGGTCAGGTCGGGGAAGTTTTTGCGATACATGATATCGAAAGACGGGATTCGGGCGAACCCGGATAAGATCGACACTTTAAAAAGCATGCCTGCACCCCGGAATATAAAGGAAGTACAGAGACTCACTAGTCGCATGGCCGCCCTCAATAGGTTTTTATCGAGATCCGCCCAGCGAGCTCTACCGTTTTTCAAGATTCTCCGTAAAGCTAGTCCTTTCCATTAGGACGAAGAGTGTCAGAAAGCCTTCGAGGATTAAAAGCGTACTTGTCAGAATTACCCACTCCAACTTCACCTCGGGAAGGAGAAAAATTGCTGGTCTATCTGGCAGTATGTGAAGAAGCAGTAAGTTGGTTCTGGTTTGGGAAGGGGTCCACGGCCAAGTGCCGATTTATTTTGTTAGTAAAGCATTGCATGGACCCGAGATCCGATACTCACCAGCAGAGAAACTAGTATTATGTTTGGTACATGCCTAGAGAAAACTGAGGCCTTATTTCCAAGCCCACCCCATTACGGTGGTCATTGACCAACCGCTAAAACAGATTTTAGCGAAGCTCGACACGTCGGGTCGAATAGCAAAATGGGTAGTGGAGATGGCAGAGTACTATATCGAGTTCGTGCCTCAGACTGCGGTTAAGGCCCGGACTTGGCATATTTTCTAGCTGAAGGAATTTCCATTCAAATCACTAGCACATTATCGCCTCTTTGAAGGGAAATTTCAATGGAGTCAAAACATGACACTCCACACTACGATATTATGACAACCTCCGGTCTAAGGATAATTATATAACCTCCACATAATTATGGAAATGTAAATAAGCAATTTATCCCACATACGTATTATACTAGTACACGTCCACGCACAGTCTAACTAAGTGTTGCAACACTTTGATTTTACAAGACAAAAGATATTCAATACGTGCTAGTCAAACAGTATTAATAATGTCATGTTAATTAATACACATGACTAAGGTTATTTTAAAATCAAACCATTTATTGTGCGTCAAGATCTCATTAACCATAATCACTGATACGATTAATTTATCACGATTTAATTATAGGAACGCTATTGTACTCAATATTAAAAATGGTTTATCAAATAAACAAGTCATGCCGGTGAAGTATTTTGTTATATCATGTTTTACAAGTGTGTTATAACGTGTGTAGAGAAAACTTTGATACATTTTATAAGTCGAGACATTTTAGTGACGAAGTTACCTTAGTACACCCCTTAGGCCTCAAGGCACTGTCGATGAAGTTGTTTAGATACATTCCTCGAGGTCTTGAGGCCGGTGTTTGACCAGAGGCCTCCGTTATAAAATGTAATATTTCAATCATGACATATTTAATTTCCCATACATATTTTTCGGGAGGGGGGGTGGGGGGTGGGGTGGTGGCAACCGTGTATGAACGTGACAATGTTTTTGTTTGTATATATATACATACCGTAAACATGACTCGTAACATAAGTTAGTTTTCGGAACCTTTTTTCTTACACCTTTGATTTGGCAGTTTGGAAGATTGCTCTGTTTTTGAATCTTTTGATTACACACTTTATTGAACGTGAACATTGTAAACTTGTGGCTCTTTTGACTATAGGCTTCTGCCTGTGCAGTATATTCCAAAATTTAAAAAGAAAGAATTAAATAAATAAAGGAATTTAAGTGGGACCACATTTAAGTTTTTGACTTATTCCGAACTTTAATGATGGCATTTTTTTTTTTAAATGCTATTTTTTTTTTAGGGGATAAATGCTACTTTGTGAATGGTCACAAGTAATCATAATATACTATTTATATTATAGATTTAATAATATACCAATGTCAAAAAGTGTTACGTAACTACCGCTACTTTTTTCCAAGGTTACAAAACTATTTTTATGATTGATACTATTGAAGTGTTTGCATCAATTTCTTTTAACAAATTCTTTATTTTATCGTTTTAGTTACATATTTTTTAGTTTAGTGATTATTTATTAGAATCTCTATATTTACGAATGTAGATAATATCTGATAAATTTATATATCTATCTTAAGTGACATACATTCAACCATTCATTTCTAACCTCTCGATAAAATATATTATAAAATGATAGAATTTCTAATAACTTTGTCATAACCTTTCTACAACCGTTATAAATCTCTCTAATATCTATCAGATTCTCTATATTTATAAAATGTAGATAAGTGCGGTTGATTTACATTTTTTTTTATAGCAAAATACAAACGAAAGGAAGAGTTCTTGGTGCAAGTGTTTTTTTATCACAATAATTATGAGACAACGAGTGATACAACACTTTTACGGTTATCTCACTCTGAAAAAAAAAATAAAAATTTACTAATCAATTATTATAGACTTATAATTAAAATAACACGTATGGTTTAAAAGTATCTTCCGTACATCTTGGGGTTCTTTACCCCCAAATGACGTTTTGAACGTCTGTTTAGCGGACCTTGATTAATAAAATTTTGCATTCAAAAAATAAAAAATAAAAATCCTACACACTCCATTTCCAAAAAAAATAAAATAATAATCCTACACACTCACTCTGCAATGCGAGCGACAGATCGGATCCCACGGTTTTCTAAATGAGTCGATTTTCTTTCTCAAAAAACAAGTGTAAAATTATTAATTCCATTCTTCATATCTTGCTGCGAATCATTGCATTATCTATTTGCATTGTTCTTCAAGGTAGTTCAGAGAAGCAGAGAGAGGAGCATCTGAGTTTGGACGCCCGAAATGAGTTTGTTGTTATCCGGGAGGATGTGTGTCGGTCGGATTCCGTTGTAATCCCTTGATTTGTTTGAGGTGTTGTGGAGAAGAAATTATAGAGATCGAATCGTAATTATTGAGTGGTGGTGAAAGAAAGGTGACCGGAAAGGGACTGGGATTCGGATATGAAGGGCGGGGCCGGGGTTTCATCTTACAATGTTCCGGCGAAGAGGCGGTGGAAAGGGCTGGTCATTTTGGTTCTTGGTCTCGGTCTCCTTTCGATGCTAGTGCACCTGGTTTTTTTGTTTGGCCTTCCCAAGGGTTTCCATTCTTACTCAGGTAACATTCATTTTCTGCATCTCCATATGCTGTTTTTGCTTTTGTAGATCGCGTGAAGCTTAGTTGCCAGGTTGTTAGATCTGTTCTTCTTCCCCGGCTTCCCTCAAACTGAGTTCCATGATTTAGTTTCTTATGAATCTATCTTCGACATCTTCTTTAATTGACAATGAATTACTTGTATTTGATGATTAGCCAATGGATATTTTTCCCCTGGTCTTTGTCTAATTAGATTTTGATTGAATGCCTTCTGTGTTATCCATCAGATTGTTTAGATTCTTGAGTTGACATTCTTTTCATTTGTTTGTTCATTGTGTGGGCTTAACCTACTTTGATGGCATTACTTTATAATCATCCATACCACCCCTAGTTTATCTACATTCTATTCATGTGCCGGATAGAATCCACCCATTTCTATAAAACTCCATCATCTTCCATACCCTTAAAACTGTGAAGTGTGAAGGCATTTCTTTTGATACATATGACTTGTGTTTAATAATGCTTTTACTGTTAATCATGTTGAGGATGGATATCTTTTGATCCACAGGATACGCAGAAGACCTCAGCTCTGATTCTGTAAGTATTCAAGCTTTGATGCATTTTGGACTGTACTGATGGGGATGGCTTACATAATTAATTTGACTGAATCGTTTTTTTTGGGTTCTTTTTTATCACAATTTTTCCAACGGGGATCAGGATGGTCTTAGGCGTTACAGTCAACACATTGATTCTGAAACCAGAGATACGTCAAAGGTATTCCCTTAGCATTTGCCAGGCTGAGATTATTTATGTCACTGGTAGACATTTCCCTGTCAATATCATTACTAAAGAGCTGTACCTCCTTCTGTTTCCTTTTATTTGCTTACTTTTTGTATGCAACCAACCTCACATTGAGTTGAGCCTATTAACTTCCTGTTGCCCAAGGTGCAATTACACACAATCACAATTAACAAAAATAAACTATTAAACTAAATTTTTCAGAATCTCAATATTTTGAATCCATGTATCGTCAAATGCCACATTTCTTATGACCCAACAGGGTATTTTAGTTTTAGTATAGGTTACTAAACGGTGAAAAATTAGTTTTTCATTTACTGCTTGAACTCTATATAGTAGAAGTTATTGTGCTATGCTCTCAGATCACTTATTTCAAATACTTCTGTTTATATTATCCTTGAGAGTTGATACAAAATTTTGATTATGACATATAATTAGCCTGTTATTATAGTATCCGGTCTATTTGAGCTTTGCCCAGCCGTAGCAGCTGTTTTACTCTTATGTGACTAAAGATCACGGGGTCGAATCGCGGAAACAACCTATTATAGAAAAGGCTTTTTAAATTACTAAATTAGGCTTAAATGCCATGGTGTCTGTCCAGATTCTGCATTGCGGGACAATACCACGCGTCATGCTGCCCTTAACAGTATAATATCCGTTTGCATTACAATGAAAATTTACATCATTGATATTTCCTTTGGCAGGATTACCAGTCAAGGCATGAAGATGACCAGATAACGGGATTGAGGACAACTCTTCCAAAGGTTCATTGCATAGTTCTTTGATGGTTAAGACTCAACACCATTGATAATAGTGCTATAGAATATGTTGCTTATTTTGATTCTATTAAGTGGAATGGAAAGCATGCATGACCCACCTCTCTTTGCTGTTTTTGTAAAGAAAAATGCTAGGATTGGTTCTCACTGTAATGCTTCCTTGTGTGGAATTCCATTAATACTCTATTCGAGGGTAGAAGTTTGATGATGAATTAAATACTAGGTAAAGAAGTTTGATGATCATATTAGCGTCTTTCGTAATCGTTGCATCACTGTTCAAAACATTTCATGATAGCCGGTGTCTGGTGATTGATTAGCTTCATATGACTGTTGGCTTTACGTTACATGAAGCTTTATATGATGATATTATTTTTTGGTTTGTCTATACCTACGATCAACAAAAATTATTGATTGCCTTTCTTAAGAATGACTAACTGAAATTGTTGGATATCTGAGCATTGGAATTGTCAATTTCTCTTAAGTATCTTTAGCATAGGGAGAGATCTTGGAGCCCTAAGTCCATCCCTATTTCTCTTTTAAGGTGCTCATTACTGCAATGCTATGAATGCTATGTTGGATACTTCCATGTACACAATTGATTTCAAATAGGAAATCATTTATAGTTCTTTTATTTTCCAATGAATACTACTGCAATGTATTGTTAATAGACTACTAAAAAAATGTGTAGGATAGGAAGGCAAGCTTATCAGAGAACAGCAATGTGTACATTGTGTTGCATAAAACTTGGAGGACTATAAAAATAGACTAAGTGCCATTGTAAAACCATGTTTTTTTTTTTGTTGAAGAATTGGGATCCCATGAGAAACTGGATGTAACATACAATTCGGTGGATTGCAATAAGAATATGAGATACATAGGTATTAGAGAAGATATGGTATACTAGCTTGTTTTCAAAAAATGGATCCATTGTAAAACCTTGTTTCTTATAAAAAAAATGGATTTCATGATTAATACAGTAAAAAAGAATATGAGGTACATAGGTATTGGAGAGGATACGGTATACAAGCTTGTTTTCAGAAAAAGGATCCATGAAAGTCTCCCAACCTAGTGGGGGGTGTCTCGCTACTGATCTTGTGTTAATGATTCAACGTCAATGTGATTGTGGGAGAGTATTTAGCACTCAGTAGAAGTGAATTCATTCATCAAATCCTTTATGAGCTTCCGCCCTGCATGTGATTAAATATAGCTCTTCTTATAATCATATTTGTGGGTTTTACGCTCATATTTTCCCTCATTTTATATAAAACCATTTGGTCAGGACATCGGAGGCAACTCTGTGGAGGAAGCTAATACAACACCGCTTGGTCAGGACATCGGAAGAAGCTCTGTGAAGGAAGCTAATACAACACCACTAGGTCAGGACCTCGGAAGAAGCTCTGTGGAGGAAGCTAATACAACACCACTTGGTCAGGACATCGGAAGAAGCTCTGTAAAGGAAGCTAATACCACACCAATTGGTCAGGATCCCGGAAGCAATTTTGTGGAGGAAGCTAAAAATGTTACAAATGGTACTTCTCTAGAAGCATCTCTCTCGCATTCTCTGACTCTTGCATAGCGTGTAAATCTACATTTGGTATATTTAACAATCTTGCTATATTTTGTTGCATTCACTTTGTGCTTTTTTTTTGGTTAATCAGTATTCATTTTCATTCATAAGGAAAGCAACACAATACTTATAAATGGAGAGGTGCCATGCTCTGAAACGCAGTTAGTTCTATTCTTCCTAATCCCTCTCCAAGATCTAGCAAAAGTCCGGTGTTGGTGATATCACATAAGCTATAAGACTTGGTCTTTTTTTTTTGCTGGAAATATTTTCTTTCATTCCTTTCCCACCATAACTAAGTCCTAGCTGCCAAACCATCCATACTATCTGCTACCGTTTAAAATTGGATCTCCACTAGTTTGTGATTGCCTAGTCCATGACATTATTACGGTATGTTGGTTGTTGGTCACATGGAAAAGTTTTTGGGACAGCAATCCCACTTTTTTTGAGTTGCTGCAAGAAGGAGAGACATCGTTTTGTGTTCAGAATGATCCCCCATTCCTGTAGTTTATCTATTAAGCAGAGCCTGTTGTTGCATGCAAGTCAGAGTATGATGCTTAGGGACGTTTTTCTTTTCTCAAGCTTTCTATGCCCATGGCACTTCCTAAGTTTGACTCTGATTTTCAATACTTCTGAATGAAAAGGTCTTTGCTTTTAAGGAATACGCACCAAATTGTCCTCAGCTTGGAGTCTATTGGAATCAATAGGTGGGAGCTCTCTATAAAAGCTCTTACCTCTTCATCCCATCTCTGCCTTGTGTTATCCTTATAACCTCAGCCACTGAAGAATTAAGGCTGATCTGAAGAGTTTTTGTATTCTACTGTTGCAATTAGATATTTGTTGATCCCAAGGGTGCCAGCGGTCAATTCGCACTGTAAAATTACACAGATTGCTTGTATTAGATACAATTTCCCAAGCCCTGCACTTAGCAACAGCTCTAGTTTGGGTGTATCTATTGAAAGTTGACTCATTAGTTTCATTTGATTTTCTTGCAGCTCCTCCCTTGCCTCCTGATATGTCAAAGCTACGTGCACAAGCAAATGTATGATCTGATCAGACTTGCTGGCCTAGTTGAACGCCATGCACTTTTCATGCTTTGATTTGCTCTGCTTTAATTAAACTAATTCTGATTTGTTTATCAGGGTACTAGATCCGTCGACGAAGGCCGTGTGTTTGAGAATAACAGAGGCAATGAAGGTCGTGTGCCTGAGAATAACAGAGGCAGTGAAGGCCGTGTGCCTGAGAATAACAGAGGCAGTGAAGGCCGTGTGCCTGAGAATATCAGAGGCAATGAAGGCAGTGTGCCTGAGACTATCAGAGGCCATGATGGCAGTGTGCCTGAGAATATCAGAGGCAATGGTGACCGCATTACTTTATGCGAGTCAAAATTTGGAAGCTACTGTCTATGGCAGCAAGAGCATAGAGAAAACATGAAAGATAGAACTGTGAAGAAGATGAAAGACCAACTTTATGTAGCTCGAGCATACTACCCCAGTATTGCTAAGCTTCCAGCACTGGATAAGTTGTCTCATGAATTAAAGCAGAATATTCAGGAGTTCGAGCGTGTTCTGAGTGAAGCCACAACCGATAAAGATCTACCTCCATTGTATGTTATGCTTGTCATTTCTGCTTTCAGTTTCTGCTACTGAAGGGGTGTTTATTTTTCATAGTGTTTGTTGTTAGGGAGCGTTTTACCCTTTCTTTTCTTTTCAATGTCTTTTTAAAAAACAATTCTCCATCTATCCTGCCTCAACTGTTATGCTCAGTAGAAGTCATTCATGATGTAGAATTGTAAAATTAATCTTGGTTTTGTTTATTTCACAAGGATCGAGAAGAAGATTGAGAAGATGGAAGCTGTTATAATCAGAACAAAGTCCTGCAATGTGGATTGCAGTAATGTTGATAAAAAATTCCGGCAATTAGTTGATCTCACAGAGGATGAAGCTGACTTTCATATGAAGCAGAGTGCCTTCCTTTTCCTGCTTGCTATTCAAACGATTCCGAAGAGTCTCCACTGCTTATCAATGCGATTGACTGTGGAGTACTTCAAATCTCCACCGCCTGATGCGGATGAATCACTGACCAACAAGTTTTCCGATCCAGAATTGTACCACTATGTTATATTCTCCAATAACGTGCTTGCTTCTTCCGTTGTAATCAACTCCACCGTTATGAATGCCAGAGTACTGTTCATATTCTTACACCTGTTCTCATGTTGCATTTCAAAGTCGATGATTTTGTTTGTTGCTCTTGCTGACGTGTACTTTATTTATGTCCAGGAAACGTCGACACTTGTTTTTCATGTGCTGACAGATAAACAAAACTACTTTGCCATGAAGCTATGGTACTTCCAAAACATTTATAAGGAAGCTGTAGTGCAGGTGTTGGATATTGAAGATCTTAAGTTGGTCAACCAGTATAACTTATCCAGCTTCCCCCACTTGTTGCTGCCACAGGAATTTCGTGTTTCCTTCCGCAGGGTTGACAAACTTGGTGGTAAAGCTTGGTCTCAAACTGAATATTTATCGGTTCTTTCTCCTGCCCACTATCTCCTTCCTGATGTATTCCTTACATTGAAGAAAGTCGTCATTTTGGATGATGATGTCGTTGTGCAAAGAGACCTGTCGGCATTATGGAGCCTTAACATGGGTGGTAAAGTCAATGGTGCCCTCCTTCTTTGCACGGTGAGACTCTTTCACTTGAAGAGCTACTTAGGCAAAAACAGTTCTAGCGAAAAATCTTGCGCCTGGATGTCTGGATTAAATGTTATTGACTTGCAAAGGTGGCGGGAGCTTGATCTAACTGAAACTTATGAAAGATTCATTAACGAGGTCAGTTACTTTTCTTACCCACTGAAATTTTTATTAAAGATGCTTATTTTCATTTGTTAGTGTAATATCCCAAATTGATAAAGTGAAACATTAATGGACTTGGTAACTTGGGTTAACCATTTTAGTCCAAACAAGGACGATGAGCTTAAGTGGTTACTGAATTCATTGTCGTTTAAGTAGCGCCGCTAGGCCTAAGTTCTGGGTTACTGGTGGTACGAGAGCCGACTACCAGATGGAACTAAGTGCCACTCCACGAGAGACGGCATGGGCCAACTTTAGAATCCTCTAGTAGGGTCATGGTGAGCATGCTAGTTCCTTAGGGGAGGATATAACATTGGCTTGGTAACTTGGCTACCAGTTTATAAGCCAAGCGAGGACGGTGGGCTTAAGTGGTTACTGGATCCATCGTGGCTCAAGTGGTGCTGTTAGGCCCAAGTTCTGGGGCGTTACAATTACTTGTATCAGCCAGCAGCATGTTTTAGTGTTTCTGACTCTTTTCCTCTCCCTCACCCCTTTATTTATGGCAGCAACTGAGCAGAAAACAGGAATTTTCGGAAGCTGTTGTATTACGAGCAACCTTGCTTACTTATGCGGGTCATGTGTATGGTCTGGATGATAGTTGGATGGTATCAGGTCTAGGCAATAACTATGGTCTAGATCGTGAAAGGACGGAAAAAGCAGCAGCTTTACATTACAATGGGATCATGAAACCATGGCTTGAACTTGGGATTCCTAAATATAAACGTTTCTGGAGGAAGTTCTTGAACCCTGAAATTCCATTTTTAAACGATTGCAATGTGAATCCATGAGTAAGATTTTGCACTTCCTTCCGGGTCTGAGCATTCATTGACTGACTAGTGCAACAGATGTTATGTTATTGTTAGGATGCAAGCAATCCAATGTGCCTTTTTTACAATGGCAGCCGCAGTGGAAGTTGTATTGGGGGCAGAGGAAGCTGGCTGGCCCGCAAGTAATTCTAACCGGAACGACTTGATCGATCCTTGGATTACTTTCTTCTCTATTTGATATAATATGATGGAAAAAGGATTTAAATTTTTGGGAGTTGGAGGGCATAGATATATATATATATATATTATTGATTGAGAATATTTCAAGGTGGCAATCACAGGTAGGGTGTTGTTAGGCCTTGGAGGCTTGCCATCGTCGACCTTCAAACTTAAATCTTCTGCATATATTAATTTGGGTCATTCATGCATTAGTTGTGGGTAGGAGTCCCAGTCATTTTTTTTAGAGGGATAGCCACGAATATTGTCTCCGCACCAAAGGGTGCTAAACATATTTGTTTTCTGTTTTTTTTTTTTTTTTTTTTTTGTTTAATTTTTTTTTTTTTTTTTAATGGCTGGGGGAATTCGAAATTAAATTGAATTTATTCCTGTATGGTCTATTAGCATTAGATACATTTGGTTAACCAATTTTATGTTACAATGAACGGCTCTATTATAAGAGAATTGCTTTCTTGATATAGCAGCAGCTTTTCTGCGTATTATACGTCGTAGTAGTATATATGTATTATTATACTTTGTGTGGCCTACTATAAAGGGCTGAGCTTGGATTGATTTGGATGTGTTTGGGTTGGTTTTGAAAGACTCGGGTCGGTTTGGGCGCTATAATTCCTTCACCAAACCAAACCAAACCAAAACGAAGTTAACTCCAATGGTTTGGTTCGAATTGGTTTCGGTTTGGATTGGGTTGGTTTCGGTTTAACAAGACTAATCTTTAAAATAAATAAAATATGACAAAACCAACATTTTTTACATAAACTCTAAATAACTACATTCAAATTAAAATAAATTACAAACCAAAAAAAAAAAAACCTTAAAACAACTAATAAGTAACAACACATTATTTATAATATAATTCAGCGACAATCAATCCTTCATAGTTGTATACTTACATACATTCATTTATTGATTTACATATTTACATCAAAAGAGCAAAAGACTGAACTAAACTTTAATATTGGGCTAAGTGGGCCGAGAGTTTAAGATTCTTATATAATGAGTTATATTGAAAAAAGAATTGGGTTATATTGGGTCGGTTGGGTAACGAGTATAATATATATAATTAATTAATGTATAAAAAATAGGTTTTGTTTGGATCGGATTGGGTATAATTAAAAATATCTGAAACCAACCCAATGCAATTCGGTTTTGTTCCAAACCAAACCAATTCATTTGGTTTGTTATTTGTTTGGTTAGTTCGGATTGGTTTACTGATTATTAACCCTAACAACTATAATGAGGGGATATTATCAAATGAAAATCATCATATCGTATGGGTATGTCAGTTCCATGATGGAGTTTTTTTTTCTTCTTTTTCTTACAATTATTTAGATAATGTTTTCGGCAAAGCATTTAGATTCTGTATGCGATAATGATGTGAAAATGACAAATGAATGAAAAAAGCAAATTGACAAATATAGGGACACTATTAGTACTAATAATTTATCATCATAACTATGTAGCGGGGTATGTATCATGTGAGAGCCGTCAGGAATGTCTTAAGACATTAGTGTATGTCGTGATAGGGCTGAGTTTGGATTTGTTTGAGTGGGGCGTCATAATTCGTTCTTCAAACCGAATCGAAGTCAGTCCCAATGGTTTGATTTGAATTGGTTTCAATTTGGATTGGGTTGGTTTCGATTTAACAAGTCTAATCTTAAAAAAAAAAAGTGACAAAACAGATTTTTTTTTACATAAACTCTAAATAGCTGTCCTCAAACTCTTATAAATTACAAACCAAAACGATAAAAAAAATAATTAAAACAACTAACAAGTAACAACACATTACAATATAATTCAGCTACAATTAATCCTCCATAGTTGCATACTTACATACATGAATTTACTTATTTACATCAAAAGAGCAAAATGTTGAATGTTGACACAACAAAATGATCAAAACACCATGAGCATCTTCCAACCAAAACAACATAGCAAACCATAACAATAACAAGCATCCAATCCAACTCCAACAACAGCTAACAAAACCTACAACCTTCATGGCTCCATGAAAACAACAATTGAATAGGTATAATATATATATAAAATTGATGTATAAAAATTTGATTTGGTTTGGATTGGATTGAGTGTAATTAAAAATATCCGAAACCAACTCAATTCAATTCGGTTTGGTTCCAAACATAACCAAGAAAACCCCACTATAGAGTCTCTCAATACACAATCATACATTATAAATCATGATCCATCTTATCATGACCCTTTTAGTATCTAACTTTCCATGCAAAATGGCGGCTATTATTCACTATTAATGTTTAATGGGAGACTACTATTATATATTATAGTATTCACACAATATTGAAAAGGACACATGCAACTTTATAATAAAAAAAAAGAGATAAAGAGCCAAAAGTCCTCTTTTTGACACAAAATAAATAAATAGGACACATATTTTTTTAGTTGCAAAAAGGACAAACAATTTCAGACGGGCAAAAATACCCTTAGAGACGCAGCGTGTAGCTTCGAGTGTATTGTTTGATATATGATATATTTATTGTAGTTGTTTATACGCTTTTTTTTCTTTTTTTCTTTTTCAAACAACCGTAGCTTTTGATTTATAACTCCGATCATCGAAAATTTTTCACCAAAATTCATTTTTTTTTGCTCTTCAATTTGAGTCCAAATACGATACCCTTCCGACGTATATTTTGAAAGATGAAAAAATAGTTGTATTAACGGAGCGCTTTTTTCTTATAAACGATCAGTAACTTTTGATTTGTAACACCGATCATCAAAATTGTTTCACCAAAGTTCATATTTTTTTTTATCTTCATTTTGAGACCGCGTTTGATACCATTTCGACGTAGTATTTGAAAGCCGAATTTAATCGCAAAGATTTACACTAACACAAGAATGATGATCGATGCTCGATTCAAGATGTCGAAACAATTGCATATGAGGTAATCAGATCATTTAAGGCTTAATTCAAGTGACTACTTCAAGCGCGCATATATATCCGCTCATATAAGGCTCATTTAAGGGACACAATATCATATCTCATATATATAAGCGCTCATATAAGGCCCAAAAACCCTTCAACAAAATGCTTCTTGCATATTTTTCTCATATTTGCAGTGTGAAGTAAAGCTCCAATCTTTGCATATCTCTCTTAAATTATCGCAATAATTGGCGTAAATTAAGGCCCAAATAAACACCAAAATGGCAAACCATAATGGAAGAAAGAACAGTCCAAAAACAAAGCCACAATGGCAGAAGAATAAAGCTCCAATCTTTACATATTTCCACTCAAATTAACACCAACAACAACAGAATTCAACAGAAAAAATAGTGAAAAGTAATACCCCAAACTTTGTACATTTCCCCCTCAAATCAGCACCCATAATAGCATAAAACAGCAAAAATGGTAGAAACGATGATCGATGTCGATGTCGATTAGTATCGATGTCGATGAAAAAAGATAAGCTCATTTAAGGCTTAATTCAAGTGACTACTTCAAGGCACACAAGAAGATTCCAGTCATTCTCGGATTTCGGTGCAATGTTTAAGTGAATCAAGATATGATCAACAAAAAGTGAAACACCCGCAAATTTCTTAACACAAAGATTGAAATTTGTTTTGGTTATAGTCAAATTATTCTAAACATTAGGCAAAGCGGACTCTTAACAAATAGGTAGGTGATTTTTAGATAAATGTAATCGATGACATAAAAATATAACATGGAACAAAGTCCATAACCCACAAAATTGAGAGAGACTATATATATATATATATATATATATATATAGCTAAGACAATCACCCACATTTGACACTAGAAGCATTCTAATTCGAACAAACAATCGTTAAAAAACACAACGATCCACATTTGACAAACAAAAAGCTTACAAAAATACAGCTAGAAGCACTTTAATCAAGCAAACAAACCTTCAAAAATACAACCATCAACATTTGACCAGCAACAAGCTTACAGAAATGCTACTGTAAGCATTCTAATTCAACAAAGAAGCATTAAAAAACACAACCAGTTTGTTAACGTTCTACAATGGTTGAAGTGCCACCTATCTCCGTTGGAACCGGCTTGCTCCCCTAAAAACAAATTCAAACAAAAAAATAAGATTAATGTTCTTGATAGATTAGCAAACTTAAGAAAAGGCATAAACCATATACAATCAAAGCAAAAATGCATGCTAACAAAAGATAGGAATTTCAGAATCAAATAGTAACAATGTAACAGTAAGAATTGAATTGGTTTAGCCAAGAAATTGTTGTATATGGAAATTGGAAAGTGGTCACTTTAATGCACCAATGAAATTACATAACATCTGACAACACATCAAACCAAGAAAAACAGTCCCAAAATCCCCCAATAATGATACAATTGAACAGAAAGAAAGAAAAAAAAGGGAGAAAATTAAGAAGAACAAACCTTACGATAAGTGGTGCCATCAGACTCAACGACCCAACCAGCTTCAGCACAGAGAGCTTTCAAGACTTCATTGTTATCACAATGCTTAGGAAGATTGAAGGAGAATTCCAATTTCAATAAAGTTTCGAAGAATTTGTGGAAATGTTCCAGTTTATCATCATCAAATGCTCAAGCTATTTACTTAAATTGCGACTTCAAATTCAAATCGAAGAAAGAAGAACACGGAATCGAGATTGAACGGCCGAGACATTCTCGTTGCGATTTGAGGAAATTTTAAGACCTCTCGATTCAAGAATGAGCTTAAGATCTCGAGTTCCTAGAGTTCGAAACCTCCGCCTCGCCCTAGGGTTTGCAGGCTTCAAATCGATGAAGGAGATTAAGAAGAAAGAGTGGGCGAGAAAGAAGAAACAACGTGTTGAAGATAGGGTAATTTAGTCGATTGAAATTATTCATTCTTATTGCAACTAAAAAAATATGTGTGGACTAATGCTTAATTAAGAGAGAAAAAGTGGACTTATACCTAATTTTTCCTAAAAAAAAAAAACATTCCGATGCAACTTTAGAACCATCGTGTATTAGTGATGATCAACAAAACCCGCTAATTTATCATCCTTGACCAATAAAGCTCTCCAATTTATCGACGTCTGTAAATAATAATTTGTGTCACGAAAAATATATATATATATATATATATATATATCTTTAAAATTGTGCATCAGCATCTATCATAAAGTCAAAATGTAATTGAAGGTAACACGTTCGCTTTATGTATACCTCCTATATATCATAATAGACAGACACCCATGATCCAAAAATAAATAAAATATAAAAAGGATATATATATAGATCGATTGAAAGAGAAGGTAACAAAAGTTGGAATCCAAGTGTTGTGATATCTGCAACCATCTTATTTTAAACATTAAAACACATAGTGTCTTAAGATTATTGTTACATTATTACATTAAGACACTTGTATTTCAACGTTAAATACACGATGATCGATTGAGCGTATCACTGCAGAAAATTTAACCCAAAAAACTCACTTTCTAATTATAACTAATTCAAGAAATGCATGTGGACATGATGATCATGAGGAGGAGCTTGGGTCAAAGATAGTGGGCCTCCATGCAGAGGCTGTGAGCAAGCAAAGGTCTCTCCAACCTAGTTTAAGGGTACCATTGTCCTCCACCAGTGTATACCCATCAGAATGGAACATTCCAAGCAGAAGTGTGGCCTGCGCCGCCGCGTTTCCGGCTAACGACACGCCCTTGAATCCAGACTGCTGGAGCTTTTCTCTCCAGTTGCTGAACTTCACTTGGCTGCTGTTACGGGACGGACCACCGACCGCCAACACGTTGCGTATCTCTCGTGATAATAGCTGCTGTTCCACCACGTACCGTTCTTCGCTCTCCTCTCCGTAACACGATCCCAATGAATCGAACAGTGCTGAGTAATAGTGTATCGCTTCAACAAATCTACCCAGAAACGTACCCGTGTGGCTTAAATCTTGCTCTACCACTGTTACTACTTTTGGAGCCAATCTAACAAAACATATATACTTTGATCAATGAATTATTAACCCTTGGCAGCATTCGGTGCATGCATGTTAAAGTGTATAATAGATGTTAATTATCAATCTTCCCATCAGCTTAAACTTTTGGTTGAGACGGTAGTTCAACAATGCATCATAAACAGGAGTTCGTTATGTAGACAGTACGTAGAGTATCAGATGAGTGTCGTCTATATAGACAAAACATACGTCATTCATCCAATGATGTGGTGCAATAACGAGTGTTCATGCAAAGAGTTTCAGATGACAAACAAGCATACATAAATATATATACTACTACACACATAAGTTTATCATCACTTGATGAGACTGATCTTTGCTATTTTGTTACTTAAGATGACACATAAATGCTGTATTAAAAACATATAAATCACTAATAGAGATGGGAATTGAATCTTGACCGGTCGTAAAAGACACTTTCTGATGGAAATCAGAATTCGATTCTCATCCTGCCCACAATATAATAAAAAGTTCCCTTTCTCACTCTCTTTTAAAAAAAAATCACTAATACAAATATTGACTTATATACTTCACTTCTTGAATTTGGTATAACCATTGCGATAAGTGTTTGTCATGTGTGTTATTGTAGTTGGTGGTGATACATGCACTTTTACACTGTAAATGCTTATAAATTTGTATTTTAGAGATTCAAACCCTTCACATCTATAAAATACACGAATGTATTAAATACTCGATATTTTCTCTCTAAATTAGAGATTCCATATAATTTACTCTATATATATATTTTTTTTGAGGGAATTTACTTGTACATTTTGAAATGCAAATTCTCTATTTTATAATGTTGTAGAAAATCTGATGCAGTTCAACTTAAACACAGATTCTTTAAAATAAATAAAGTTTCAAGAATATTTTAAAAGTATCTCCTCTCATATCTTCTCAGAATACAACATTACAACAATACAACATTCCGAAATGTCTAAATCTTTTTTTTCTGGATTTTCAAAAGTGGTGTGTCTGCGTACTAATTGCATGTGGAATATCAATTAAAATTAGATTCTGACAATATTAGCACAAACAGCATACATTTAAATAAATTGCTTATAAAAGTACACAGAAATTAACAATGGAAAGGATATAAAATGAGTAATGCAGATCAATTTCGGTGTTTTTCTAGTACATAGTTATTAGTTAATAATCTAATTAATTTCACCAATCATTAAATTCATTTTAATACTAGTAAAAAGGTTTAGAAATTCGATAGAAAGAAAGCATACCTTTGCAAGAACCATAAAGTGTTTGTATCGGATCCAGAAACATCATAAAGAGAATGCTGTAACCAATGAACAGCAACAGCTTCTTTCTTGTTTGAATTAATAAACTTATCAGGATCCAAATTCCCAGCTCTTTCAGCTACCGGATTGAACTCAAACGGAAGACCCAATTTCTCTGCGAAATCCGACAACCGTTTTCCGGTGGCCTCAAGTGCTTCCATGGAGGTGCCCAACCCCGTCAGCCGCACAAATGGAGGACCACCAGGCCGTGACGCCAGAATATGAAACAAACCCGGCCATTGTAGGCCTTGCATTATGTCCAGATCAATAATGTGAACCCTTTCTTCCTTTTCAAATGCTTCTTGAATAGCGTGATTTGCTGTGAAATGTGAGAATTTTATAAATGGAGAAATCCCATTGAATAATTGAAAAGCTGAGGCCATTTTCTGGGTATGGGGTAAACTTGGTAGAGATGTGTATATTCCTATACATGAGCTTACAACTCGTGCTGTCATGGCTTCTGAGAAATATGAAGCTACACGTTGAGCTGATGTACCAAAAGGGGTTGAGAGTTGGGAGATTTCTAGAAGCATGGTGTTTGCTTTTTCAACGTTGTCAGAAGCTAATGCTTCTGCACATTGTAGCAATAATGTCAATAAGTGAAGACCCTCTTCATCCCTTTTCTGTTGCCGGATTTCTTCTTTTTTGTCTTTGGCGGAAATCGGAATTTGAGGGGACGACGAAGTCGTCGTCGTTGTGTTCCCCGTTGTTACAGCATCGGAAGGTGGAGATTCCTGAACATGGTGTGGTGTTTCCGGCGGCGGGATGTTCACTCCGGCGGGATTATTAGGTTGTTGCTGGATGTTTACGGCGGGAAAATTAGAGGGTCTGGGCGGCGCAATTGCTGAATTAATGAACTGGTTTTGGGGCATAAATTTGTCGCCGGAAAAAGGATCACGACCTACCGGAACTTGCCGTTGTTGTTGTTGTTGTTGTTCGGATTCACCATGCAGTAGTGATTGGTCCTGCCGTAGGAAACTCGCCGGAGATAAGGTACTAATAGACCGGAGCCTATACTCTATTAGACCGGCGACATTAGGGTTACAGGGGTAGACAATTTCTCTTACATTTTGGATTAATTGAGGAATGGATACATTGTTGGAGGTGTTAATCAGGTCTTTTATAAAGCTATCAACCCATGCAGCGGCGGTGGTGTCCTCCATTGAATTAAGATTAGAGCTATTATATAAAGGTCCTGCAATCTGAGGGGCGGAGGAAGAAGAAGCGGCAAGAGGGTGGCTTCCGCCGCCAGTTTTTTCCGGTGGGAATAAAGGCAGACCGGAGTAAACACATGTAGGAAGGGGTTGATTCTGATTCTGATTCTGATTTTGATTCAGATTCAGAGGGGTGCTTTGACGATGAACTAAACGGTGATAATCAATGTTCGGACTTGAAGATGAGCTGGAGTTGATCAAAGTTGAAAAAGTAAAGTCTGACACCGGCGGCCCACCACCTGACGTCATGGTTAAATTGGTGGAGTAGTTGGAAGTGTTACCGGCTGATGATGACGGTATGGCGGTGGTGGGGGTGGTGGAGCATGACGTCGTCCGACGAAGAAACCGCTGCTGGTATTCAGCGGCGGCGGCGGAGGAGGAGCTAGTTTGAAACTCAACCTGTGATGCAGTCCTCTTCCTTGCCAGCTTTTCATTCTGAAAAATGCCATGGACATGGCCGTGTGGGTAATGACCATGGCCAAGTGGCTTATTATTGAAAACAGCCAATGGGGTACCCTCATCGCCGCCGACGCCGACGCCGACACCGGCGTCCATGTTCAGCTCAGCTGTTTGAACAAGGTTGTTAACAGGAGCAAATGTCTTTGCCATAATGAAGAGGAAGAGAAAGAAGAAATGGAGAAGGAGGATTTGAGCAATGGGGAGGAGGAGATTAAGAGATGTTGATGACTGGTATTAGGTGGTATTAAAAAGATTAGCATAGTTGGTATTAGTAGACTATAGACTTTAGATTAGAAAGGTTAATTAGGGTAATAATAAGCTAGTAATACAAAGAAGGAAGACATGGAGATAGGAACATAAACATATCAAATCTAGAGGAGAGACAAATCAAAAGGAACCAGAAGCTAAAGAGAGAATCCAATCCAAGCAGATAGATGTATCATATACAGAGACTTGGGACATGAGAGGGCATTGGGATTCCTCTCCCCCACTTTCCCCTCCCCCTCTCTTGATAACTCAATCATAATCAACACCGTGATACATCCACTACACTATATGACCACTATATATTGATTACACAATTTTTTTAATCATATATTATGATGGAACCGTATCAATTAATGAGTTGTAAACATTAATCAAGAACTAAATATGTGTGGTGAAACATATTGTGTAGTGCATGTGTCATTTTCCTAATCAACAACATCCTTTTTTTTTTTTTATTACAAATAGTTTTTTTTTTTTTTTTTTTCCCTCAACAAAATTACATGAGACATCTCACATGCTAGGGAAGATTTATAGTTAGTAATTCAAATGAAGTGAAATGATCGGTAGATTAATTAAAACCATATAAATTTTATGTGGTTCTGATAAATCCACACATCACATCACTTGTAATGTGCAATTAAGTTATAAATGTTGACTTGATTTATGATTGAACTTGACTAATGGAAACTTAAACTATTTATTTTTTAAGGGACTTGGTCACTTAATAAACTTCATCAAGATCAATTGAACCAAGATTTAAACAAGATCAAATGCAATAACATTGTCTCAATAAGTTTATTATGTGTGTTTGAATGTTGAGCCGATTGAGCTTTTAAAGAGTGTTAAGTAAGACCACTTGTAGTTTGTATGTTGAACTATAAGTATGAGCAAGATTGGAAATATAGAGCATTGTGTTAGAACTGGTATATCAATCAAAAAAACAAAAAAAGTGAAGAAGAAGAGAGGCTCTTGCATTGTCAAGCAAAAGTATTTGGAAGCATAGGGTTTATGTTACAATAAAAGAGGTTTATATAGCCAAATATTACAAGGACTAAAAAGCCCTTATGGAAAATACTATATATCTAATATAATATATAAATATATATGCTAACATCCCCCTTCCAACTCGCGATGGTGCAACAAGAAGCATCGAGAGTTTGCCAATGAAAAATCTACGACGCTCGATAGTATGAGACTTCGTGAAAAAGTCAGCCCGCTGCATACAAGACGGAGTAAACGGCAAAGAAATAGTGCCATGCTGAAGATAATGTCGAGTGAAATGACAGTTGATCTCAATATGCTCTGTGTGCTCATGAAAAACTTTATTGTGAGCAATCTGAATAGCACTTTTATTGTCACAATACATCGGTGTGGGAGAAGAAAGTGCAACACCCATGTCCGCCAACAACCAACGAAACCATATAATCTCAGACGTGGTAGAAGCCATAGTGCAATACTCTACCTTGGTGGAAGAGCGTGATACACCATCTTGTTTCTTGCTCTTCCATGAAATAAGAGAATCCTTAAAAATATACAAAAACCAGTTGTGGATTTTCGACCAGTTGAGTCACCAGCCCAATCTGCATTAGAAAAAGCACGAATCTCCAATGATGAAGTTGAGGGAAACAAAAGAATCTGATATAGAATTTCTCGTTAAAAAACGAAGAATGCGCACAACAGTAGCCCAATGTATAGATGTAGGGCATGAGACAAACTGACTAACAATGTGAACATCGTAGGCGATATCAGGGCGATTGATCGTCAATATACAAAGCTGCCAATAGTAAAATGGTATAGAGTAGGACCAGAGAGAGGGTGGCCATCAGTCGGAGTATAACGAGCGTTCAATTCAATGAGAGAATCAACAAGTCGGGCACGATGAATAATGCATACTTGAACTGAGAAAGGAGATAACCTTGTGGTGATGAGGCTACCTCAATGTCTAAGAAGTAACGTAAAGGACCCAAGTCCTTCATATCAAAGCAGCGAGACAAGGTTGCTTTTAAACTCACAATACCATCAACGTCATCACCTGTAATGATCATATCATTTACATATAGTAGAAGAAGAATACGGCTTGCAGAAGTCGATCTAACAAATAATGCTGAGTCGTGAGGACTAGAGGTAAAACCAAGAGAAGTGACAACATGTGAAAATCTCTCAAACCATGCACGATGGGCTTGTTTAAGGCCATATAAAGCCTTCTTAAGCCTACAAACTTGCTCCGGAGCATGAGAAACACCAGGCGGATGAACCATATATACTTCTTCATTAAATCTCCACTAAGAAAAGCATTTTCAACATCCATCTGAGAGATATGCACTTGACGAATAGATGCAACACCAATAAGATTCCGAACAAATGTCATCATAGAAACATGTGAAAATGTCTCCTCATAATCCAAACCATACTCTTGAGCAAACCCTTTAGCTACCAAACGAGCTTTATACCGCTCAATAGAACCATCTAACTTAGTCTTAACTTTATACCCACATCCAGAACCAATAGTTTTCTTACCATCTAGAAGATATACTGGATCCCAAGTACCAGTCCGGTCTAAAGCAGACAGTTCCTCAACCATAGCATTTTGCAATCAGGAGAACGAACCGCCTCTAAACAAGAGGTAGGCTCAGAAAAAGTGTCAATAGAAACTAGAAAAGCAACAAAAGACTGAGAGTAGCAAGAATAATAAAAATCTGATAACCGAGTAGACTTACGTGTGCGCTTAGGGTAACGAGGATGACATGGATCCATCATCACATGTGGGGCTTAGGTAGCTGTAGTAGGGGGTGGAGTATCATCTTCACAAGGCTCGTGGTGAGAAGGGGAGGAAACAAATTATAAGGAAGATGGTGATGCATCAATGGCTGAAGATGGTGAACCAGACGAGTGATCAGTGGTGAAAGGATCAATATGAACAAGATTAGACTTAGTCATGTTGTGGGGACTAGCACGAAGGGAAAAGAAAGGAATATGCTCACGAAAGAAAACATATCGAGAAACATACAATTTCTTTGAAGAAAGCTCATAACAACGGTAACCTTTTTGTCCTATACCATACCCAAGAAAGACACATATAGCAACACGAGAAGATAATTTTGTACGTTCTACGTGTAGACGAAGGACAAAACAAGTGGAACCAAAGACTCTCAAATAAGAGCAATCATGATTCTGGCCAAATAACTTAGCATAAAGAGAAATGCCTGAATTATGAGTAGTCAGGATCTTATTAATAAGATGAGCATATGTGAGGACAACATCTCCCAAAAAGTCGTTGGAACACTAGCTGATAAAAGCATGGAGCGGGCAGTCTCAACAATGTGTCTATGTTTTCTCTCAACAACACCATTCTGTTGTGGGGGTATCAGTTCATGAAGACTAATGCACTGTACATCAGATATAAAGATGTCAGAAAGGTCCCCTTAGTATATTCCCCCACCTAAAATAGAACGAAAGCATTTAACAACGGTAGAGTGTTGAGTTTTGACATAGGCTCGAAAAGCAAAATATATATCAATAAAATCAGAACAACGTTTCATCAGATACACCCACCACTAACGAGTATAATCATCAACAAAGAATCATAATATCTGGATCCTCCTTTTGTCAGGACAGGAGCAGGACCCCAAACATCCGAGTGAACTAAATCAAAAGGTGCACGAGATTCAGATATACTTTGATTAAAAGGCAAGGCTGAAAATTTTCCAAGTTTACAACCACTACAATCTGAACTATCATGAGGATGCAAATCTCCCAAAACATCACTATTACTCATATATTTTAGGCGATAGCCTGAGACATGACCAAGTCTAGAATGCCACAAATAAAACTTAGAAGATGACAACGTTAAATGAAAAGAAGATATGTTAACAGTAGTGGCAGCTGCGTAACTCAGAATCTGCAACTCATCCAAAATATAGAGTCCCCCCAGCCTACGGCCTGTCCTAATCGGCATCTTGGATTTGGGATCTTGGACATGACAAAAGGTGGAAGAAAAATAATCAGAGTAACCAAATTCACATAATTGACCAACCGAGACAAGACTCATAGTAAGTTTTGGAATACAATAAACATTAAGGAGCAAGAAGTGTGGAGTGTGGATGTGACCAATGCCAGTCAATGGCAAGGGTGTGCCATCAACAGTCATAATAGTTGGGGAAGGAGAATAAGAAGACATAGATGTAAAAGAAGAAGAATCAAGGGACATGTGAAATGAGGCTCCATAGTCCAAAACCTATAAAGGTGAATTTGTACCTGCACTATTCAATGGTGGCAAACCTGATGTAGAATGAGCAGACATGGCATAATGCTGAGACTGAGGCACACTCTGACTTTGAGACCGAGACTGTCTAGCAAAAAATCACTAAAACTGCTCCACAGGAGAGTCCATGGTAGGATTCACAGAAGAATCCACAATCGAGTCACCCGAGGGATGGACCAAAGCAATATTCATATGATGAGAGCTAGTACGGGGCTGCCCTGCCCCATAGGGTATGACCGTTGTTGCCCACAACGTTGCTGTTTTTGGGACTTGTCACATTGATTTGAATCATTTACTTTCTGTCGTGCTAATAATTCTGGACACTGATTTTTCCAATACCCTGATTTCTTACAGTAATGACAATCACGACCTGTTTTAGCGTTGACTTGTTCTGTTGTGATGGGGTTGCTAAAAATATGCAGATGGAGTGTGCACTCCCTTTTCAATTTGAGTCTAGAGACGAGTTTCTTCAGTCAACAACTCATGAAGAACATAATCAATAGAAGGTAAAGGAGTGTGATGCAAGATGGACGCACGACATTTTTCATATTATGGTCGAAGAGCCATCAACAACCGAACAAGGTGTTGCTCCTCCCTACGAGAAACGTAAGGTGCAAATGCCCTCAACTCAGCAGATTCAGTCATAGCAAATTGATCCCAAAGAGCAGCAATTTCAGAATAAAACTCCTGAATACTTTGATCATTCTATGACATGGCATGAATATCGACATCCAACTGATATTGGATAGCAAAATTAGAACTCACATACAACCTTTCCAAATAGTCCCAACCCTCTTTAGGATTATCATACTTAGCTAGTTGCATACCAATCCTATTCTCAACAGAATTGTCAATCCAAGTAATGATCTTTGAATTACAAGTATCCCACTTCTCCATCAATTCAACATTTTTTTCATCTGCAGGTTTAGGAGCCACAGTAATACCAGAAATATAGCTCCACATTTGCTTGTCTTTCAGAAAGTTTATCATTATGTAACTCCAACAGGAATAGCCAAGGGTCGAGGTGAACATCGTATTAGTGCCTTCAGTCAAGTCCTCGGGTATTTTCGGATCTGATTCGTTTACGGATTACCTCAGTTAACTGACCATATGGTTCAATAGGTCCGTATCATAATCAATGGTCCCAAAGTGTGTTGTGCACAATGTTGTTGCACTACTACTTTGCGGGTTCTTTGTGGGTTGTTTGTATTCAGACAGAGCATTTCCAACATAAATTACATATGCTTTACGTTCAACGATTTGCATTTAACGTTGTAAAGTAGTTACGTAAAGCATATGCAGCTATCTTTAATTTCTACCAACTAAATAAAAATAACCTAGTAATTAAACTGCAGCTAACAGAGTGATAAGTGGAACTGAACATGAACATGAACATGAACATGAACATGACTTGTTTTACAAGAAGTGATGGTGGTTTTTGTCATCTTCTTCTTTACTTGTTCCATTTAACTTCATACTTCCGTTGTCTCCAGCTCTCTTGGTTTGACATGTTTGGAATTTGAGGTACCTTTAATTCCCTTGCATTTTGACAACTCAACGAATCCGAGGTGATTATTAAAATAATTGCCCACATTTCTTTCTTAATTTGCCAATATGATGAAATATCCATATTTAGAATATGAATATTACTTTTCTTTCTTTAAATACATTTTTGTTATAGGGGAAATGCAATCTTTCATTCATATTCAGTTTTTTAAGGGTAAAATGATATTTATTTATTTTTATAAACAGAGCATGTCATGATTACATGAGAATGCGACCTGGTGCCCCATTTGCTTGAGACCTACGAGAAATGAACCATCATTTGCTAGAAGACGAGCAAGAGTGTTACCCTCTCTTTTGACAAAAGAAAAATTGCAATTAACAAAACCAGGAAGAAGCACTTTGCAGTCATCAATAATAGATCCCAAAGGTGAAAAATCTGTCTCTTCTAACATTAATCGTTGATGGACTATCAAGGAATCGCCTTCATAAGTGATATTGGAATAGCCCCACATAAAAGCAAAGATCATAGCCTGATGGATGACCATGCTTCAGCAAGTGCAACATCATAGCCTCCAAATAACTTTGAGGAGAAGCTATGGAGGATTCCCCCGTTGTGTGCACGCACCAAACCTCCGATTGCTACCTCATTTCCTTTTACAACAGCGTCCACATTAAATTTTACCATAAGCAATTGGGGAGGTTCCCACACCACCTTAGACCGCATTATGGTAGTCTCCGGCACTCGGCTACCTTGAGCTTGGATATAGCTAGAAACTTCTATTTCTGCTTGTATTATAATTTTCCTAGCATTGGCTATTGTTGCTCATAAATTAAGCTACATTGGCTCTTCCAAATCAACCAGAGATTATTAATAAGTCTAGCAGGTGATTCTTCACTTTCTTTCTCAATCAAAAGCTCAAAAAGTCTGGGCATGAACGAAAAGGTGGTTTTTTTTTTCCAGGAGTGACCATCTGGGTATAACGACAAATGGCTCTTGCAATGGAGCACTCGAAAAAACAATGTCATGTCATCTCTTGCGCTTTCTTGCCGATTCATACTCATTTTGTTTACATTCATTGCACCATTTTTACGGTCACAACATAAAGTTCACTATTTTTCAGTATTAGTGTGTTCAGAACAAAAAAGCTTGCACATAAATTGAATAAGAAACATAAATATTTTTATTTTAAAACAAATTTTAGAATAATGTATGGTTCGTCATGTTTAGTATAGTTTCAGGGTAAACTGACTCCACAGGTATAATAAGGAGAATATAGATTCCAGATTTCAATGCAACGAGTTTTCGAAAAATACCTGACCTCAAACTCTTCTCCCAGGTTAAAGTAGGGAATACGATTCTCATTAATAATCTATGCTAAAGTAAGTTCGGAAATCCGGTCTTTACAAAATTACACTTCAAACTCGGAAAATTCTTACATAGAGACTCTCTACCATAAAATGACCCTTCAAGCTCAGAGCCTTGTAAAGACACAATAACCGATAGAACAACATAATTAATAATTAATATTCTCAGGGCGTAGCTCATTGGCCACTACTTCACTGAATTTTTTTTTTGACCAAACAATGATTTTACAGTTTTATATTTTCTTTTCTGTACACTTTTCGTTACAGTACAATTGACATAATTATTTTGCTATTTATCATATCAATACTCATAACATGCCACTATTTTTATTTCTTTTATGCTAATCCTGTAATTCACTAGTGTTTGAAAATTCAATATCAAATTGACAAATATTACTAGTGAATACAAACGGATCACTCGTACACTTATCATTAGTATACTGGTGGTGTTGTTTTTGGAGAGATTGAAGTTGTAGTGACATTCATTACACATTCGTCTACTTGAGTCACTAAATACGTGTCGATTGACTCAGTGCAACATTTTTGAAACAAAATTATTACCTATTGTTTCGAAAAAGAAAATGAATTAGTATTACGATATGGAAAATAGTATGTGTAATGGAAAATATTGATACTAGAGTATTAAATTAGTAAGGGTAGTTTAGATATTTTGTTTAGATGTAAAAGCCCTGATAGTGGCTATAAATATTGTACTACGTGATTGATGATAAGATACGAAATACATTGACCGAAATTTGTCTTGGTATCAGAGCCAGGTTGAAAAAAAAATTCGCTGCACTTTAATTGTTGCAACAGAAGTTTTCCCGCGACCGAACTGATGTTAATTGTTGCAGCAGAAGTTTTCCGGCAACGATCGGACATTGAAACGGACTCTGATCGTGACGAAATTTTGAGGGCATGTTCGTCTCTTTATTTGGTACAATCAGAACTGTTGAAATTGTTTTTGGACGGTTCAATATCTCATAATAAACCCGAGACCAATCTGTTGCGTTTTGGTGGTGGTGTTGTTTTTTTTTTGTTTGTGAAATCAACGTCTAGGGTTTCTATATTGGTGAAAAGATGTCTGTTATGAACGCGAAGACCGATGCTTTTGAGCAATTGGGTCTTTCCAATGTCAGCCCAGCCAAATGGAAAAGTATCTTTGATTGTTGAGACATGAGCGACACATCACGTGACTGGTTCTTTTACGTCCCTCGTTGATCCACGATCAATTGTTCAGTGCCCGATTGGGTTACCCGATGGGAGTTCAACGGTGGCGACTTATGAAGGGAATGTTATTTTGCCCGGAAATTTATGCTTAAAAAATGTCTTATACGTGCCAAAATTGAATTGCAACTTGCTTTTGGTTACCCAATTACAGGATGATAATGATTGTGTATTGCAACTTACGGGGAAATTATGTGTTATGCAAGATTGAGTGACGAAGACGCTGATTAGACTGGCAGAGCGTGTGGATGGACTTTTTCTGTTTTTGGGCGTACCAGAGGTTCAAGTTTTGGCTATTCATGACGGGAAATCTACAGATTTGTGGCACCGGCGTTTGGGACACCCATCAGAAAAGGTACTTCGGCAGGTTCCTAATATTTCTATTTCCAAAAATTTACATAAAGATGGATGTGATATCTACTTTCGAGCTAAGAAGCCTCGTGAACCTTTCCTATTAGTGAGAATAAAGCTAGTCGTGTTTTTGAGTTGATACATTGTGATTTATGGGGGCCCTATTGATGGAGGACCATCAAGCCATCATCATTTTCTACACAGCTCTTATTGTCCACGATTTCACATTGATGATTGTTAACTGTCTAAGACTTATATCAAGTGATTTGCATGAGATCTGCATTCCCTTAAATGTGGAAAACTTATGGAACTTTAATTTATCATTTATTTTGATAATATTAAGGTTACTCATAATTATCAAGGGTCCCTTCATTGGAGAATACAAGTTGTCCTTTATTTGGGCTAAAGTCGATAGGTTTGCATATTCTGGCGGGCTTGCACATTTTCATCGATCCAGTTGTCATCCCGTGGACTATTTTGATCCAAGAGAAGCCCAATGTGATGAAGTACATATCCAAATGAAGAGAATAATTTCTTACTTCGACTCATTTAACACATTTCAGCTTGTCATCCTTGTGGACTATTTTGATCCAAGAGAAAAGAGTATGGATCAAACACCGAAGAGAAGAGAAGATGTGCTTTTTGTTACTTTATTTTTATTTGGAGTCTTCTTATTATTATTAGTGTCCAATAAGGTCTACCAAGACCATCTAGCACGAAAATTAGAAGTATTATGGTGATTGATTTCATCAAATCTCCATCTTATTTTGGTAGATAATCAATCAATCCGATTGGGGGATTATTTACTAATTTGTGATTTGAAGATCTTTTGTATTTTTGGAATTATCTTTTTTTTCTTTATTTCACCTAGACTTAGGAGTTGTCTAGGTTCATTTTTATTTTACATTTTCTTATTTTATTTTTATTTTCTAGGAAATAAAATGCCAATATCCTTAGCCTATAAAAGGAGTGACACACTTTATGTATTTGACACCTTGAATTATAATCATATTGAGAGTTTTCTCTTGGAGTTTTTACAACTTTTATTAAGTGCATTTTAAGTTTGTGAGCATAGCTTAAAGTGTTTTATTGTAGTCTTTGGTTTAAGGATCATTAGAAGGGTCTTGGCTTCTTCATAGCCATTGGTTCTTCTAGTCTCATCCTTGAGTTAAACTACTTTTGCTCAAGACTTTTCATTCATCTAATTCTATTTTCCTTTTTATTTCGGGATATTCATTGTATTACTTAGGGTTCTTAACAATTTCACTGTTAGGGGTCCAAGGTATATATCAGTTGGTATCAGAGTAAGTGGTTCAATCCATTTGTTTTGGTGTTGCTGATTTGACACCCGTTTTTATTTCAATTCGTTTTATACTCATAAAAATTCAAAAAAATCTGAAATTTTTATCACATATAAATCACCAATTGATTTTGATTTTCTCTTTTTATTGCATCTCAAAATTCGAATCAGATCATCATAAAAATCTTGACGCCAACACGAATATTTACGCTCAAATTCTGCAGTGATAGATCTTCTTTCGAATTTCGTTTGAGTGGGTTCTCAAATTCCAATTTCATTGAAAATTGGTGATGTGATAAGAAATTTCATGTTTTACAACTTTCCTCTTTTGAGTTTTTCCATATTCGTCATAGTTTGATCACAATCGGCGAAATAAGTCACTGCTACAATTTTGAAATTTTTGTGATTGAGACAATTGACAAGAAACGATTGTTGGTTCAACCTATAAAAGTCTAAAAATCTGAATTTTGGGTATCATCGTCCAAAAAATCTGAATTTTGGGTATCATCTATATAACTCATTACTCTACAAATTTCATTTTCGCTTCCAGTTGAAATTCGTTTTTGTTTGGGCTGCACGTACCAATAAGTGCAGGGCTGAATTTTTACACAAAATCAGGAAAAAACAGGGAGGAAGCATCGAAAAGACAGAGGAGGAAAGACATGGAGCCGATAAATACGTTATATTGATAAATAGATAATATATTCGTGTAATGTATAAAATTTGGATTGGATCAAAGATTAAATAAAGGGGAATATGTGGATTTTTACCTAATTTTTCCTAAAAAATATAAAAGTTGTCATTCACCCTATAAAAAATGTGTGATTGTGCTATTATTAAAAAATATTCCAAAAGCTGTCTTTATCCCTAATTCTCCATATAAAAAATCCATTCATCTCTTAAAACTTATTGATATATTTTTATTTTTTTTTGTCCTCAAATATTTTAAAATGTATTTTTTAATATTTAACCATTCTTTTAGATTAAACTCAGAGTTTCGGATTGCCTCGCCAATTACTATCATCCATTATGGATGAGTGGATTTACTATTGAGATATATAATGTTAATTATCTACCTCCCCATCAGCTTAAGCTTTTGGGAGAGATGATAGTTCAACATGGTATCATAGCGAAATGTCCTGAGTACAAACCCCACTTCCAGCACAATTTAAAAAAAAAAAACAAGTGTTGGGCATCTCTTTTCTTACAAGCCCACACTTCCCAACAAAAAAAACAAATCAACTGTTGGTCTCTCTCCATCTTCTAGGTCCACACTTGAGTCTCTCCCCTATTCTAAGCACACATTTGAGGAGACGTATTGAGATATATAATGTTAATTATCTACCTTCCCATCAGCTTCAACTTTTGGAGGAGATGGTAGTTCAACATTTACATCTTCGTTAATTCCACATTTGAGTTCTAATGGAAGTTGATTATAAATATTTGATGGAGGCTGTACCTGGTACTATTAGGGCTGAATAACTATATTAATCCAATTTATAAGACATGATTCAATTAGAACTATTAATTTAATTATAATTATTCTTGGGAATGCCGAGAAGTGAGTGGTTGCCTTTTTGGATGGGGTTTCGGGCCAGCATATGCTTGGGGTGGGGTTGTAGCAGGTGGGACTTGGGAGGGAGGGAGAGGCATGAAAAGATGTGTTTAGTTGAGGAGATGTCAAACTTGACCCCCTCACAAATGCAGAGTAGTGTTTGACATTTTGCTGTCTAAAGTATCTATCGTCTCCCATAACCTTTTTTTGTCCACATCTTATTATAATTACTAGTTAACGTGAGTCGTGCAAGGCATGACGGATCCAACATAAATCGTTAACAACGATAATATCAAAGAATAGATCCTCAATTTAAAATAAATTGCTTAAACTTAAACCAAGAATAAATTCAATGATAAAGACAAAGAGGCAAGAGAAATATATCACATTTTTCCAAGAGAGGATTTCTTTCTTGAGAGCGTGAAAATTGTGAATCACCTCTCTTCCAAATTACTATCGCTAGTTTCCATCTACAAAATAAACAATAATATGATGTATCGGAGAATAATGCCATAAAGTCGATCACTTTAGCTTCGACTTTACGCAATTAAATATTATAGAAAAACAATGTTGACCATAACTACACTGGTCAAATTTCACGGGATGTCTTAGCAGGATCATTAATACGCTGAAAAATGTGTTTCACTCATTTTCTATACGACATTCTCTTCTTATCATTAATGAATACGTCATTGATCTCGTGTTCATTCATTTGGTAGAAAAAAAAAACACGTGTCAAACGGTTTGAAAAATATAAAAAGCGATTTAGTATTCCAACGTCAATTTTAGTGACGTTCGTACTGCAAATAACCGTCGGTTCCACCGACGTTATGTTGTTCAAAATAATAAAAATATTTAATGTGGTGTCCACACGGTTTTATTCAATTGTTGTGTCGAAATCGAAAATTTTCGGTTGATTGAAATTTAAAAAACGAATCCGTGATTGTCAGTTGGATGTACTAAAATTAATCAGATCGAAAATATACACTTTGTTGTGTATAATATTTAATTATTGAGTCGAAATCGAAAATTTTCGGTTGATTGAATTTTAAAGCCTCCTTCGGTTTATATATAACGATAACCGAAATTTCGGCTTTTACAGAAAGGAAAAAAATAAAAAAAAATGAATCCGTATCGAAATGAACCGTATCTAAATATACATTTTGTTGTGTATAATATTCAATTGTGGTGTCGAAATCGAATCGAGAAATCAAAAAATTTCGATTGATTGAATTTTAAAGCCTCGTTCGGTTTATATATAACGATAACCGAAATTTCGGTTTTTACCGAAGGGGAAAAAAAAATTAGGTGCCACGTGTCAGTCCAGGAGGCTGCCACGTGGCACATTGTGGGCAAACCCCCTTAGCTTTTAATATATATAAGATAATCTTGTTTTTGTGTTGGAGTGTATAAGTTCAATACATTATATTGGCTTAACTTAATTAAAATTTATTTGTAATTTTCTTTTTTTGTAAATTAAACTATTGAGATGTATCATTCTCCCTCTGTTCTGAAATAACTGAAGCAGTTGTCAAAAACATTCGTTCTAAAATAACTGAGGCAGTTACATTTCCAATGGAGCATTTTTTTTTTTCCACATCTACCCATATTTATTAAGAAATGAGTAAATAAATACAACATTGTATTAATTATAGATTAAGGGTTTTTTTTAGTCATTTTAGCATTCAAATTAAAGTATTAAATTATATCCTTAATATGCGTATTTTTGACAACTGCCTCAGTTATTTCGGATCGGAGGGCGTATATAATTATCGATTTACATTCTGTTGAATTATCATCTCTTGGAAAAAAAATTATAAGGTGATGATGAGATAAATAATTAACATTTTAAACACTTCAATACGCTCAAATGTGGGGAATTTTCGGTTGGTCACTCCATATGTAAATTGTATGGTTCCGATCAATCTGCTCCATATATAAACTGTATGGTTCCGATCACTCCGCATGTGATTTCTCCCTAATAATCGATGTTGACAACAATGTTTGATTCTACGACCTCATGCTTCGTTACCATTTTAAACTACTGTCTCTCCGAAAAACTTAAACTAATAATGAGATAGATAATTAATACTTTAAACACTCAACACGTACATACTTGAAAAAAAATACTCCAAATTAAGGTAATACAATGAAGGATTTTTGGATCGGGGACATTTGTACTCCGCGTTCCAATTTAACTGCCGCAGTTGCAAAAAAATGAACAAGTTGAGGAAATGAGTTAATACTTTGATTTTAACATTAAAATGACAATAACGTCCCTTGAATATAATTAATGCAATATTGTTTTCATTCTCTTACCCCTTAATAAATAGGGGGAATTATGAAGAATGATAAAAATATTTTTTACATTAGTGATATGACACATTTTCAAAAAATTTGAATAAAAGACATTTTTATTATTATTTTATGTATACTTCTGTGATTTTCATTGATGTGATTGAATGACACAATACAAATATATTGGGTCATATAACTTGGTGACCAAGTATGTCAAAGAATATGATAAATACAACATAAATACAACAAATACAAAATCATTCGGTGGTTGTGAGATTATCCTCAATACGCCTCCGCAATCCCACGGGAAGTGTCTGAACTAGAGATTGGCCTTCAACTGAGAGAAGCGTGGATTGCCCAACGTTTGGTAAGAACATTTGCCAGCTGGTCTTTAGAGGAGATGAAGGCAACCTGAAGGCGCTTAGATGCCACAAACTCACGGACATGGTTAAAGTCAATCTCAATGTGTTTGGTACGAGCGTGGATAACGGGGTTGGCGGACAAGTACATGGCCCCAATATTATCACATCACAAGGCGGGCGGTTGAGGTAGGTCAGTGTGAAGTTCACGAAGCAAGTGGCCGAGCCATTGAAGCTCATCTGCCGTTAGGGAAAGCGCCTTATATTCCGCTTCCGTACTACTCTTAGAGACAGTTGGCCGCTCTTTGCAACTCCAACTAATATGATTCGAATCCAGAAAGCAACAATAAGCACCCACAAAGCGCCGGTCATCACAATCATCGGCCCAATCAACATCAGAAATGGTCTGAAGAGTGCTCGAAGAGGTGCGGGAAATAAGGAGACCCTCGGAGATTGTGTGCTTAAGATACCGGAGAATACGCTTAACGGCCATCCAATGATCATCTGTGGGGGAGTGCATGAATTTACTGACCTTATGCACAACAAACACAATGTCGGGGCGAGTAAACTGGAGATACTGGAGGCCCCCAACAATAGTCCGATGAAGAGACGGATCAGAAAACGATGAGCCAGTATACTGAGAGAGCCGAGACTTGGCTTTGCATGGGAGTAACACACGGCTTGGTCTTATCCAAGCCGGCCTTATGAAGGAGCTGCATGATTAGGGTTAGTTTTTTTGACGTAGTTTATTTTTTTAATTTTTTTTGGTGATTAGGACGAGGGGAGAAAGTTTTGGGTGATGACAGAGAGATCAATGCCTAGCTCTGATACCATAATATCAAAAATACTTCTGTGATTTTTATTGATGTGATTGAATGATACAACATAAATATATAGGGTCACATAACTTGGTGACCAAGTATGTCAAAGAATAGGATAAATACAATAAATACAAAATCATTCGGTGGTTGTGAGATTATCATCAATATACGATGCTTTTTTTTTTTCTTATTTTATTTTTAAACACTCATATATTTTAATTTAGATCTTTAAACGTGATGAAAAATTCAACGAATTTTTTATTTTTTCATGCTCTTCATTTTGAGACTTGATTCGATATCATTACATCGTTTTTCATGAGATTCACTGTCAAAATTATTCGGTGAATCTCGCCAGTAAATTTCGAAAGTGAATTTTTGTAAATTACGTCGGAATATGGTGGATGTGGTCTAAAAATAAAGAGAATGAAAAAATAAAAAAAAAAAAAATTGTGGAAGAGTTTTCAAGTTTGGAGTTGTAAAAAAGATTGATGAAAAAGAAAGTGTATTGTTTTTATTTTATTTTTGAAAAAAAATACGCGTTTTTTTTTTAATGCAAAAGTTTTGAAAAGTGAGCCTATTCACTAATTAAGAAAATATTTTTGTAATTCTCTCAAATTTCCTTATATATTTTTGACTACTATGATGATTAAATATAAACGAAAAGAGTAATTTTAATCATCCTTAGTGGAGTTTTGGCATATCCTTAAATGTTATTCCCATTTTAAGGGTTATTTTTATTTAAGACATCTGTTACAAATGCCTTAAATATAATATCAATAAATTCCCTAGAAACAAGAATATAAATAAGGATTTTAACTAATTTTTTCCCGCATTACTTGTATCAATAATTTCCCTATTATTATTTGTAAGAAGATAAAACTACATAAGGTTTCGGGTTTGAGTATGTGTGTGTTTTTTTATATCCGTAAAAAATAAAAATTAAAGATAAGAGTATGGTCTATTAAATTGATGTGCAACTCGTATATCAAATTTGGTATAAACCAGATTTTCATTAAAATATAACAACATATGTACAATGCACAACTACTAGTTCAAACACTTATAAATATACATAGTAAATTGCAATATGAAATCTTATATATGCTAGTTTATTTTCAGCTCAATGGCTCTGCGAACAGTTTGCGCGATAAACACATCCACTGGTATATCTAATTGATAAATATGTCATATTGTTCTATTTAGATACTGTATGAGTCATTTTAAATAAAAGAATATTTTTTTATTTCAAAATTATATTATGATAAGACTTATAATGATGTAATTATTTTATTCATTTAATTTTTTAACGTGTTTACGATTTCGTTGGGTATTGTGATTTTCCTTAATTTGAATGTGAGATAGGAGTTTTCACACAGATTAAGATGTCATTAATTTGAAGATTAATGTCAAAAATACCCTTGACTATCATTCATATAATAGTTATTAAGTAAAGCACTTGCAGTAGATACTGTAAGTCTTTAAAACCTGTATTTTACAGATTTCAATATTCAGATTTAGAAAAGTAGCATTGCAGTAGATACTCTATATTTTACTGTAAACTACGGATTTTGTAAAAAAAAAATTACAATAATTTATCCAGATTCTGTAAATTTTTCTTTATATTTAACTCATTAGGTAAAATAGAGAATCTGATACATTTCATCTTAGATAAAGATTCTGTAAACTAAAAAAACATGTATTTAAAACTGTAAAATATAGTATTATTTTAGAGTATCTGATGCCAGTTTTCTAATGAAAAATTGTTGAATTAATATTAGATTATGAGCAAAATAAAAAAGAGATAATAAATATTACATTGATAATATATAATAACTTATATTGTTACAGAAATCAAAAGACGTAGTACATGATTTATATCCAGGGACGAAATTAGTATGGAAGAGCACAGCAAACACACATGGGGAAACGTGTGCCAGTTTTGCTTCAAGTCTTGTCTGAATGCTGATTCTTCTTTTTCTCCCCTCCCTCTTTGTTCACGCTTTTCCATGATAAAAGCTTACGGCAAAAGTTCCGAATCTTTTTTTAAACTTTTCAGATTTCAAGGTTTGAAATTCTTTTTAAGTTTCTTTGGTTGTTATTGGTAAAAAAAGTGTGTTGATTTTTTCATAATATAAGTCTTTTTAGATTTTTTTATATTTGTTAAGAAAATTAGTTAAATTTGTTATGTATAATTAATTTAGATTAAAAAAACTATAATGACCTTTCATTGGTATTAATGTATTTTTTCATATTTGTTAAGAAAATTAGTTAAATTTGTTATGTATAATTAATTTAGATTAAAAAAACTAAAATGACCTTTCATTGATATTAATGTAAAGTAGTAAAAGGTAGTTGAGTATATAATAAATGATGGGTAAAATGAGAAAAAAAAAGTAATAAATACTTTATTGATTTTCTAAATTGACTTACATTTTTGGACAAAACCAAAAAACTAAATGGACTTACATTTTGGGACGGAGTTAGTACACAATTAATTCTTGGATGAAGATTGTTATAATAACATTCTAAATAATACTCCATCCGTCTCACTTTGTTTGGGACTTTTGGGAACTCATAAAAAATAAGGAGACATCATTTAATGTCTTGTCTACTCATTAAAAACATAGCTCAATTACAATTACATCCTTTTGTGTTCTTCTACATTTTTCAATAAATTGTTATATGAGGTCATTTTAGACATTTAAGAGACACATTTAATTCTAAACATTAGAAGTGGGACTAATTTTGGGACATCCCAAAAAGGAATAAGTCCCAAACAAAGTGAGACGGAGGGAGTACTGTATATCTATCTCCTCAATATATATATAGAGGGGCGGTTGTAGGAATTTTGATATGAAACCAGAAATTTGTTTTTTTTTTTTCTTTTTCGTATCGCATATATATTTGGATATTCAATTCTATGCATTAATTATGCGTCAATAGACAAAAACAAGGGGTAATTACATGAAAATAACGGGATCAATTTCATATATATGTGTGATTATAAAAAAAATCTCTACTATCGGCACATAATATTTTTATTTTAAGGGGTCGGCCGCACCCCCTAGGTATAGGTAGAGCCACCCATGTGTATATATATACCAAGATAATCGCAGTTCCCTTACCATTTGAATCTCTTGCGACATAAAACAATGCTTAGAAGGCTTTTGGACCTCCACATGATGAAGAACTTGGTTATGTCAAACCAGATATAAATCAAACGGGTCTAGCATAGTCCCGAAACACATGAAGATGCGTCTCATTGTGGCTTTGACAATTCACACACATATCATCAACTATTAAATGTCTTTGAAAGAGGGATTTTTAGAGGCAAACTGCTCTAGTATTTAGCCTTGTTTTACAGGTTATTTGAGGGATCGAAGAATCAAATAAGAGCTCAGAAGTCTTGGATCCAGTCGACTCCATTCATGTGACGTCCATGTCTCGGATACTGAGTCCTTATCTAGAAAAGAACATCCGAGAAGCATATAATTAAAATTTAATCTAATTATATACGTAAGTAGACAAATATCAGAGAACAAGGCGGAAGACAAAGCGACAGACTCGGGTATCTAAAACGACTATCAAACGATCGGAAGCAACACATGCAGCATCTAATACATCGTCAAAGACCTTATTATAACCATCAAATAAAAATAACCTTTTATGTCATGACATCCACATACTCAAACACACTGATTTATATCATTAGAGAGGATAAGATAATATATACCCAATTACAATGGAATAAAGAATAATAGACCTCAACTTCATCATCTCCGGGTCACTGCTCAGTGGCCTCGAAAACAACCTACAATACACCACCTTCTCAGGGTGGGAAACAATAAAGAAAGAGGTAAGTGCATATGCACTTAGTAAGGGGTAGAAGAATCATGTACAATTAAATAACATACATTGATGCATATAACAGGAATACTTTCTACAATCACTACCACATAGGTTGCAACAGTAGAGCTCACTCACTCTTTACTAGCTCCGTAATACATCCTTGCACAAGTAGTTTGTTACATCAAGATCAAAGGACACTACGCTCGGTGAAGACTGCACCATAACACGGGAAGCACCTCAAGGGCACGGTCTTAGGTCTCTGTGTGGGAGTTACACACGTCCCTTGGCATCAGTCTAAGTAAAAGGGTGTAATAGTCTAGTGCTAAAAAGAATAGACATGCCTCACCGATGATAATGATGTTTTAGCTTTTAGACACACACATATGTGATTTACGAGTTAAATCTAACCACCTGGTTCATTCACATAAAAGGCTTCCTATGGATATCTAGTCCTAGACATTCTAGTTACACTGCCTAGCACATTGTAAAAAGACCATTGACTACTATGCCAACGCCCCGTAAGGCCTAAACAATCGCCTTCCGGTGCTCCCACCTTCTCCGCGCAGAGGGTCTCAGTTGTGGCGCTGAGCTAAGGCTAACAGAAGTCAAAGTTAGACATTAAAACATAACATATAATGCTCTCAAAAGCATACATACCAAGTCACAGTGATTAACACATCAAAACAAGCTTAAACATTGCTTTTATGTAGTGGCCTTTGTTCATAAGACCTTTACATATCGATTAGCAGTCATAATTAGCCCAAATAGTGCTTCTGGGAGTTAGGCCCACGCCTACGGGTACTTAGGCGCACGCCTAACACACCTGGTAAATCCCAAATCTCTCTGAATCTGTAGGTGCATGCCTAACAAGACGGTAGGCGCTTGCCTACAAGATTAGAGACTTCGTTCTCAAAACTGGCCCATAGGCGCACGCCTACCGTGCTTGCAACATGTTTCTGCAGTTTTTCATCCTGTACGATTTCTAGCTCGAATTTCAGAGTTTCTAACTCAAATTAAGTACCTTTTAGGTACTAAAACATCTCCAAACCTGCAGTAAACATACATATACAATCTAGCAACAATAATAGTACAAAACACAATAGACAACCCGATTTTAGAACACCTCTTACCTTAATTCAGTAAGAAAGCTACCCAAAAGCAAAACCAGATGATTCCTGCGATTCCTCAACTTTTTCGCAATTTCTACAACCCAAGACACAATTATACGATTACTAAAACATTGAGATAATCTAAAACACCTAAACTCAGATTTCTACCAAGAACGATTAAGATTTCAATTTTAGGGCTAAACTGAAAACTTACGAAATTAAGAATAGTTGGTGTGGAAACATTCACCTCGATGAGACAATGACTTCCGTCTTCTGTGGTTTGCCCAAAACCCTGAGAGATTAGCATCCATGATGCAGATTCTTCTTCTTCGCCTCCATTTTTCTCCATGCGCCAGCCCCCTCTGTTCTTTTCTCAGAAAACTAGCATGAAACTGAATGAGGGAAATAATGGGGATTATATCCTTATATACTTAATTAATTAAAATCCATTTTACTTAATTGACCTTTTAAATTAATAATTTCCTTTCAATTAATTAATTAGGTTAAACATAAAATAGGAAATAAATAAATTAAATGCCTATTCACGCTTTTTCCCTTCTTAAAAATTCGGAGTGTTACATCCATCCTCCCTTATGATAAGTTTCGTCCTCGAAACTGAAAATGCATGGGAGGTGCTTGAAATTTGGAAATCCGCAGACCATCTCGTCTTCTAACTCTTATGTCGCCTATGCCGGTGTGTGATTCCTCAACTGAACCAAGACTGTATACACCTCTTCATTCTTGACTTCCTTCATCTCATATTCTAAGTTGCAAATGATTCCTCCACGTAGGTCAAGTTCTCTTCAACCATTTCAAGGTCAATGATTGCTTCCACATCAATGTAGGTTAATCATTTCTTTAACACTGACACATAAAATACATTATGCACTCATGAAGGAGATTCTGGTAACTCCAAACGGTATGTTAAAGGTCCCACTTTAGCTATGATCACGAAAGGACCTGCATATCTAGGGCTTAACTTGTATGTCTACCCAAACTGTCTTAATCTTCTTGTTGGGGACGCCTATAGATACACTTCATCTCCAGCTTTAGACTCTAACGGTCTTCTCCGTACATCTTCCCAACTCTTATGTATGTCTTGAGCCATCTTGAGGTTGCAGTGAACCACTTCAATCTTCTCTTTTGCTAGATGTATAAACTCAGGTCTTGTAATCTGTCTCCATCCCACTTCATCCCAGAAAACTGGCGTTATACGCTTTCTTGCGTACAGAGCTTCAAAATGTGGCATCTGGATACTGGCGTGGTAACTGTTGTTGTAAGCAAACTCTGTTATCTCTGTCATCATAGAAGGCCACCAGTAGTATTGCTTCAACTTTCTATACATCTTGGTTGCCCCGGGATGAATTGTAGGTGCTATCTCATGGGCTTTAGTCATCGTAGTATTCCTTAACTCTCCCACGTTCGGAACACAAAGCCGATTTTTTATGGCTAAGGTTGCCATCTTCATCTAACTCGTAACCACTGGCTGGCCGGTTTAGTTATGGCCACTCGCTTGTAACCAACCATAACTGGATCCTTATCTTGTTTCTTCATGATCTCATCAACTCTCTCGGATCTTGCAATCAACGGTATGACATACTTTACTTCCACTTGCCGACTATATCCGGAAAGCTTAAACTTCCCAACTGATCCACAACTTCTGGCACACTTGACTTCTTTCGAACTCAACCTCTATTTACGCAATGCATGCTATAGGGATTCTGAATGAAAGGTCCTTGAGGCGGCGACCTCCTAAACATTAGTATTGATTCTTTGGTATATCAGTCCAGTTATCCTCTAGTTTCAGTTCTGCTTTTCTGTCCATATATATACACACATCATATTGAACTGAGCTTTTCATGATATGCAACCTCACCTAATTTCAAGAAAATCTGTGCTATAATTGTCCAAATCAAACTACCATTAAACTTGATCTAGGTATAACAGTTTAAACACCTAAACTTAGATTAAATTATGCTTCCAAGTTTAGTCTAAGTGTGTTAGCTGTTGGATTATACTCTGAATTTCTTTAAGTTTCCTGCAAATCGGTTTGTAAGTGCTATAAATTTTAAAAAGGCAATTTTACCTCACACTCTATTCACCCCCTTCTAGAGTGTGCTTGCAAATCTATCCAACAATTTAAACTTGCTTCCAAAAGGGATTTTGTAGATAAAATTGTTGTCTACAACATGTCAAAAATTCAGGACATTTGAAGGTGTTTAACCTGTTCAAAACAGAAGAAGAAGTGACAGTACTGCTGCAGATTTTCTGGACAGAGTGTTCAGCATTGACATGGACTTTCTGAACAATCCATGTTGATTATCGAGTTGATGTAAAAAGAGAAATTGTAGACAAGACAGTGGTCTATATTGTTGAAAATTTTCAGAATTTTTGGAGCAAGTAAAAACAGTTTTATGTGAAAGGAAAACACGGGAACGAAAATCATTTACCCGTGTTGCTAAGGTTAATCACAAGAATGATGGAAACCATGTGTCAAAGCAAGAAACCTTTAACAATGATAATTGAAACGAATGGGAAGCACTTGGAAAGGGATAGAATTGTATGTTGGGTTCACATGGAACCCATCTCGAGCAAGGTAAGGCCAAAAGGGTTTTGAGACACCATAAATCAAGTAACGATGAAAAGAGGAAATTGATGATTTGTAGAGTTGAGTCAAGACATCATTCTCGACAACGTTAAGCCAAGTCAAAATCAGGCTTTGGTGTTAATGTGTAAAAGAAAGCAGAGAGATCACAATATGGAGTGTAAAGAAATTCAACCGAAAGGACCTCAACTGAAGGGTGTAAGCCTAAGACTTCAGTGGCCCAGAGATGATGCAGTTGAGGTCTATTGTTCTTTATTCCATTATAATTGGGTATTGATTCTCTGATCCTTTCTAATGATAGAAATCAGTGATTTGAGTTTGTGGATATCATGATGTAAAGGGTTACTTGTATTTGATGGTTATGATAAGGTCTTTGACGATGTATTAGATGCAGCTTGTGTTGCTTCCGATCGTTTGATAGTCGTTTTAGTTACATGAGTTTGTCATTTTGTCTTCCGTCTTGTTCTATGATATTTGTCTGCGTAAGACTTACGTATATAATTAGATTTAATTTTAATTATATACGTGTCGGGCGTTTTTTTCAGATAAATAATCGATATTCGGGACATAGGCGTCACAATTCAAAACTCTCTTTGAGGATTTTTTGATATCTTCAATAGACAAAACAATGGTTGGGTTTGGGAGGAGCTTGTTGTTTTGTTGAGAAACGACAAAACGACACTACCTTGTTGAGAAACGACAAAACGACACTACTTTTCCTATAACAATGTTTGGGTTTATCTAATTTGAAATTGACACTACTTTTACATGTGATGTTAAGATTAAGCGTTTACCGTTGTACTAAAACCAATTGGTGGTAGTAAATGTTCTACTTTATTTCCTTATCATTTAAGAGTGTGGGAAATCTGTCCCCCCCCCCCAAGTGTTGGGAATCTGTTCAACAGATGCACAATTTTTTTCATTCAAAAGTGTGGACAATCTGTCCCAACAGACCCCCTCAAGTGTGGCCGATTTCTCCCAACACTTGCATTTTTTTTTAAAAAATAATGTTCCAACCAGGGTTCGATCTCGTGACCTCTGGCTCCGATATCATGTTAAAGATCAAGTGTTTACCGTTTTACTAAAACCAATTGATGGTAGTAAATGTGCTACTTTATTTCATTATCATTTAAGAGCGTGGGCAATCTGTCCCAACATGTGACCATATATGCGGTGGAAATAGTTTTTTGTGATTTGAAAATTGTAAAACCTGTTAACGAAATGGATCGGGAGATGATTGGATAAACAATTGTCAAATTGCATGTATCAAGAAGGTTGTCTTCAATAGCATTGACAATGAATCGATCAATTATTTTAGAAAAATTTTATGGTGGTCAATAACCATCATACTCAATATTGAATTCAATGATTATATATGAATTAATACACATGATCCCAATCACTATTGTGATGATACGTATATGGAAAGCATTGATGTGAAAGCTACACCAACTTCGTGCATTGCTACTCGTCGATTTTAAACCTCTATTCCTAGATCGTGTTATTGTGCGAGGCACAAACGTCCCTCCACCGGTTTCGTGTTCCATTTCCATCAATTCCTTAATCTTTTTGCATGCAAGTCTTTTTGCATGCAAGTCAAATTGGCTCAATTCTATTACCTGGAACTCATAACATTTTTGTGATGTTGCATACAATGTTGAAGAGGTTGGCATAATAGTATATATGCACAAATGTACAACAATATAAAATGCATAATCATATATGCTAATATTTCCGATCTACAGGTATCTTTCCCAAAATACATCTTTGTTTACATTTCCAACTCAACATACTCAAGACGTGAATTACAAGTAGCACCCGATAATAGTTATAGCGAAAATAAACTTGAATTGGGATTACCATTCTTATTTTATTGGATATGGAATAATCTTAGTAATTCACATCTTTAAAGGCTTAAACAAACAATATTCAAGAGTAAAAAAAAAACAAAGAACAAAGAAAATCCGAATCTAATCAATAAAGAGGAACGCTTTTTGGAACTTTCCTGCTCCTCTTCAAGTTTCTCATTCTTTTTACCTGATCAATTTGTATGTATAAGTACAATGGTGGATAGGAGCAGAGTATAGTTGTACATTATCCAGTTCGATCGGTTTTCTATAATTTTTTGTACCGACTTGTTGTATTCCGGTTATAAAAAATCAGAACTAAATTGGAGTGTTTAAACCTTCCGGAAGCTGCTTTTTCAGACCAAAAAGTTGTAAAACCCCAGACGCTAAAATTTGTCATAAATGATCCAGTCAACTGCTTAGACCGTCGTCAACGCATGGTCTATAAAGGCTAACCCGAGTTGACAAGACATTTATGTCTCACACTTATATGGGAGGTGAGTATTCTACTACTTTACCGACGTGAGACTTTACTGACAAATTTGATAATCAATGATATTTTTCTGATTTGATTCACCAATTGATCGAGTATTTATACATCATGAGAGACAACCCTATCTCCATAAAATACCGACTATATCTTTTTCCTACTCAAACTCAATAATCTAATAATACAATTTAATAGATATATATAAATATATCCGCAATACCCCCCCCCCCCCCCCCTCAAGTTGGAGCGTGAAGATCGCGCACGCCCAACTTGCAAAGCAAAAACTCAAACTGTTGTTTCCCTAGCGCCTTGGTAAATATGTCAGCTAGTTGTGCGCGTGTAGTGACATACTCCGGGGCAATGAGTCCTTCAATAATCGTGTCTCGAACAAAATGACAATCCGCTTCAATATGCTTTGTACGTTCGTGAAATACCGGATTCTGTGCAATGTGCAACGCAGCCTGACTATCGCAATGCAAAGGGATGCACGGTGGTACGTAGACTCCTAAGTCACCAAGAAGTTGCCTGAGCCACTTGAGTTCACATGTAATAGCAGCCATCGAACGATATTCCGCCTCAGCAGAGGATCTCGACACCGTCTGTTGTTTCTTAGTCTTCCATGAGATCGGCGAAGTTCCAAGAACCACAAACCATCCACTCAACGATCGACGAGTAACCGGACAACTAGCCCAATCCGAATCACACCATCCCTCCAGGCATAAAGGGCTATCAGCCCACAAAAGTATACCCTGTCCTGGGTGTTTCTTCAAGTAACGAACGACCCTCAACGCTGCATCCCAATGCGCAATCCGTGGCTTTTGCATAAACTGAGAGAGAATATGCACTGCATAAGCCAAATCAGGGCGGGTAACGCCAAGATAAATTAGACGACCCACCAATCGCCTGTACATACCCGGATCCTCCAACAAGTCACTGTCATCGGTGGCCAGGCGATGATTTTGCTCCATGGGAAACTCGGCTGGACGAGCTCCCAACAACCCTGTTTCCTCGATAATGTCCAAAGCATACTTCCGTTGCGAGAGGAAGATGCCGTGTGTATTCCTGGCAACTTCCAATCCAAGAAAATATTTTAAACGCCCTAAATCTTTCATTTTAAAACAACTGCTCAAGTAATTTTTGAAGACCTGAAGAGCCGTAGCATTATTACCAGCAAGGATCATGTCGTCGACATAGACCAACACATGAATTTGTGAACATCCCCACGAACAAAAGTAAAAAGAGAGTAATCCGAGTAAGATTGTTTGAATCCATACTGCTTTTCAAATGCGGCCGCGGTTTGGCAAACCAAAGACTGAGGTGCTCGCTTCAATCCATATAAAGATTTACGCATATGACACACCATATTCCGGTGTGGATGTTCGAAACCAGGAGGAACCTTCATATATATCTCCTCATCCAGATCGCCGTGAAGGAAGGCGTTATGGACATCCATCTGGTGAAGTTCCCATTGTTTAACCGCAAAGAATCGAGAAAAGTGCGAACGGTGACCATTTTCGCCACTGGAGCAAATGTCTCATGATAGTCGATGCCTTCGACCTGGTGATTACCAAAGGCAACCAACCGAGCCTTTACCCGTTGAAGATTACCCATCTCATCATACTTTTCGGTATATACCCATTTGCTCCACAATGCCTTCTTTCCCGGAGGCAATTCTTGCAATACCCATGTGCCTTGTTCTTCCAGAGCACTGATTTCCTCTGCCATAGCCCGACGCCATCCCTCAAATTTTACTGCTTCTTTAAATGATCGAGAGGGTTGTCCTGCACTCACATTTGCTAAAAATCTTCTATGTTTGTCAGAAAACAAGTATAATCAACATAATGTGTAAGCGGATATAAACTACCGAGGAGGCGAATGAACAGGAGGAGCGCTCTGAAGGACTTTTCTTTTCCACTGACATATGAGTCACAAAATCCTGATACCGGGAATTGGGAATTTTTGTCCGTTTCCCTCTTCCCAACTCCGTGATGGTCTCTGTCAAATCTGTATGTAAATCTGCAACCGGATCAGCATGTTCTCCAGCCCCCCCTGCGTCAGGTTGGGGGGTCGGCCCCCCAACTAAATTATCAACATCCGCATACACTTCTCCGCTATCACTTTCTGGACAAATCATTGGGGAAGCGGGGGTAGAGGATGACGCTCCCATCGGAAAAATATGTTCAAAAAAACTTGACTTCCCTCGACACAAATATCTCTTCTGTTTCTAAGTCAAAAAGGGTCCAGCCTTTCTTTGCAAAAGGGTTTCCTAAAAAAACACACTTACGACTCCGGCTTTCAAACTTATCTCCTTGTGCTGCAAATTATGTGCAAAACACAAACATCCAAAGACACGGAGTCCTTCAAGATTAGGTGATTTTCCAAAAAGGCATTCATAAGGTGTCTTATAACCTAAAATGCGCGACATAGTTCGATTGATTAAGTAGCACGCGGTCATAACACACTCCCTCCAAAACTTTAATGGAAGTTGCCCCTCAAAACGCAACGCCCTAGCTACATTCAGAATATGTTGGTGTTTCCGCTCTACTCTACCGTTTTGTTGAGGTGTGCCTACACACGACGTTTCAAAAATAATCCCTTCTTTCTGAAAATGCGGAAGCAAACGTTTAAATTCTGTCCCATTGTCACTTCTAACACGTTGAATTTTTACACTAAACTGCCGCTCAATCAAAGCCAAGAAATTCAAAAAAATATGTTCAACTTCCCATTTATTATATAATAAATAAACCCAAACAGAACGAGAAAAATCATCCACAATAGTCATAAAATAAGAGGCACCGCACGACGAAGGAGTTGCATACGGTCCCCACAAATCACAATGTACGTGTTCAAATATCCTACTAGCCCTGCTATCACTATTGGGGAAACTCTCCCGTGGTTGTTTGGCTCGGAAACAAGCCTCACACCCATCCTTATTAAGAAAACTAGACGCACTCACACTGGGAAGTTGTTTCAACACTTTTTCTGAAGGATGTCCCAACCGCTTGTGCCATAGATCAATGGATTCTGCTCCACTAACTGCCATAACCTTCACATGTGGTACTCCCCGGAAAAAGAAAAGTCCGTCTTCGCGCTCACCCACTCCAATCAGCCTCCTCTTCATTCGGTCCTGTATAACACACAATGTGGAAGTAAGTTGGATCTGACAGTCAAATGCATCAAGTAATTGAGTCACAGACAATAAATTGCATGCTAAATGTGGGACAAACAGCACATTTTCAAGTTTCAAACCGCCGGGCAAAATACTCGTTCCTTCATGTGTGGCATGAGATGTTCGGCCATCGGGTAGTTCTACGGAACATTGTTCTATTTCTCATACATCGATTAAATTATTTAACTCACCAGTTACATGATGAGTAGCACATGTATCTATTATCCATGAGTACTCACCCGTTAATCGATCTTTAGGCTTAGCAAGGTTCAAAATATCAATAATTCCTTGCCATTGTGCCGGTGTCAAATTGGACAAACCAGCCTGCTCCATCGTCGTCGGAACCTTCGGCACACCTGAATTTTAGCTGGATGCACCTACGGTTGTCTTATTCGCACGAAGCCGAAGTGAGTCATGTTATCGAGCCGCCCGACCCAATGTACCCCAGGACCTGCTTGATTTCCTCTTCCTGCTGCCATTCCCGTCCGTCCTCCACCTCGATTTCCACGTCCTGCACCTCTACCACTTTTTGGCCGATTCCCCACCATTCAGGATACCCATGAAACTCAAAACACGTCTGTTCATCATGCCCATTGCGCCGACAGTGGTAACAAAATTTTTCAGCGTTTTCAGCCTTGATTTTTGCTCTATTCTCAAGCTGAATCTTAAACGCCATCATATTTTCTCGTTCATCCTTCTGTTGCCCAGAATTTCCTCCCCTAAGGTGTTCTTCCTTTATCAAATTCTGGTAAGCTCGTTCAATAGTGGGAAGAGGATCTTGATTCAATAACTGCGAACGAACCGCTGCGTATGCTCCATCTAAACCCACCAAAAACCAGTGGAGTCGATCTTCAAGAATTAATTTCTGAAATTGATCTGGAAGCTTACACTTGCAGCCTTCACATGAGCAGCCCCCACAGGGGATTTTTTCTGCAAGCAGGTACAGTAATGAGAGTTGCCAAGTCATCCCAGATTTTGCTGATGCGTCCAATGTATGCAGAGATAGACTCGGTTTTTCCCTGCTTACATTCAGCCAATGAAGCTTTTAATTGACAGATTCGTGTGCCGTTTACCACCCCGAATCGTCCTTTTAGCGATAACCAGAGATCACGAGCATCTTCAAAGTGAGAGAGGGTCGATCGAATTGATGGTTCGATCGTATTCATGAGCCATGACAGTAACATTGAGTGTACTATATACCAATCTTCCAATTTTTCTTCATCCGTTGGTTTCTTAATTGTCCCCTCTAAGAAACCGAATTTTCTTTTCGCCCTCAAGGCTGTGCGAACAGCCCTTGACCATTCATCATAGTTGTTTCCACGTAGTTGTGTTGGAGTAATCAGGTAGCCTGGATTATCGGTGGTGCTAAGGAAATAAGCATCCACCTTTTTCACATGTTCTTCCCCGGCAGCCATATTTGCAGTATGTTCAATGCAGCAGGTGAACCCTAAGCTGCGTTCACTTTTTTTTTTTTTTTTTTTTTTTTTTAAAGTGTCGTAACCTGTCTCTGATACCATGACAAATTTGATAATCAATGATATTTTTCTGATTTGATTCACCAATTGATCGAGTATTTATACATCATGAGAGACAACCCTATCTCCATAAAATAGCGACTATATCCTTTTCCTACTCAAACTCAATAATCTAATAATACAATTTAATAGATATATATAAATATATCCGCAATATTTACAAAAGTTCAATCTGGGAACCTGCATATTTCTTGGCTATTGACTGCTGGTACATATTCAATAACTCGCACCAATCGGAGGAAGTGTACCATGTATATATCTTGGCTATAGTCCTATGCATAAAGGTTATAGGTGTTTTGATCCACACACCAAAAGAGTTTATACCACAACGCATGTTATTTTTATTTATTTATGAAGAGACTGTTTATATGGAGCAACACTCAGGTTTTATTGAACCTAGTAAACCAGATCATGTGTGTCTTTTAAAGAAGTCGTTTTCCGGCTTAAAGCATGCCCTGTGGGTTTGGTTTGATAGATTATCTCGATCAATGTCTTTTACAACTAATTTTTTTGGTGTAGTAAAATTGATCCATCAATGTTCGTATATAAAACGCCTCAAGTTACAACTATTCTCCAAATTTACATTGATGATATTATATATAGTTGCTGGAAATTGCAACATCTTTAATACACAGTTATATATTGGACTTGGTAAAGAATTTGCCCATAAAGGACTTGGGATCACTAAGCTATTTCTTGGGGGATTGAAGTAAAGGCTACATCAGATCAGATGGCCGGCTTATTAATTTTTAATTCAACACAAGTATATCAATTAAGTCTCTGTTGCTATAATCACATATGACAAATTGAACTCCTCACGCAACACCAAAATCCAATCGCACAAAAAATGAATACACATCCAGAAGACTCGCATCCATTTGATCCATTTAAGTTGGGGCTCTACAATATTTAACTTTCATGCATCCGGACATCACCTTATGCAGTTAATCGTGAACCTAAATATACAAACTTGAGAAAGCACAAATATACATGAAACTATATGAAGGAACTTTCTGATAAGGATATTCATCCTTTGCATCTCCGGCATGAATTCAAGGGAATTGAAATCACAGGATATTGATCCAAATCCTCATTCAAATTCAGAGAATCATGGGACACAAAAAGATAAAGCAGAAATGGATAAGGATCGGGTTCAAGGCAAGATTACCTGAGAAGCGGCAGCAAGAAGGATTCTGCACAATGAAGAGACCGAATGCATTAGGGTTTTTGAAAAGAGGATAAATGATTATCTGTTTTGTATTTATTTGAATAAACAATAGGATTATCTTAATTAATATTTTTATTTTATTAAGGCTACCTATACACTATAAATATGGTAGGCCGTGCATTGTATCCTTCAAGTATTGGTGAATACAATTTCTATCACTCTTTTAATTTCTTTACTTTGTTTCTTTACAGTATCAGAATGTATTTTTTTTTTTCATGCTTTAATTTGCAGTATAAAATACAGAAGAATGATTCCAATGGAGTGAAAAAGAGGATGGTGTTAAAAATGAAAAAAAAAAAAAAAAAAGAGAGTAAAATAATCGCTTTTTCGAAGTAGAGCAGCTACTTAGGCAGATTTCTGTGAAGAAATGTAGAAAGTATGATTACCAAGGTGCCTGTACAATTATTCAAAGAGGGAAGGGACTTAGATATGGTATATGTTGTTGAACTATCATCTCTCTTCCAAATAATTAAAGATATGGTATATGTTGTGAATCACATACATCTTTCATGATTTTTTTTTTTAAATTATCGACTCTGCAGTCCATTTTGGTACTCTTCTTCATCATTGTTGACTAATTACTTTTAATATGGTTATTGCAGGTAAGGATGGGTAAGGATGGCATTATACATAATTGGGCATTATAAATTCTTCATTTTTTTAATCCCTTTTTTTCATAATTGATTGCTTATTTTAAGAAAAACTTGAATAAAAGAAACGTTCTTCTTAACAAGGTCAATCTGGCTATATGATGTGTTATTTGTTTTCTTTGCTGGTGTGGTCTCCCGTAGCCAACCATTTATTAAAAAAAATGAATAAACTTAACACAAAAGAAGAAAAAGAAATAATCGTAACCTGGTCACGGGCGAACGGCGGGAATTCATGTCCAATTGAACTATGAGCTAGAAGTCTTTTTACTTTCGTTTGGGCCATGGCGGCTGACGATACCGGGTTATGCACCTCGATATATCATCATCGAGTGGACCTTGTGGATGGAATACTTACCAAGGCACATGAACCAGGTAAGGCTTACAAGTCGGACTATCGACTTGGAAGCCGTGGCATTCATGTCGACCTTCGAACCTGAAGCATGGCTAGAGATTCGAGGTTACGACTATCGACTTACGGGCAGTGCAGGGCGTGAGTTCCAGGAGTCGGTCATCCCAGGTCGGGGGAGACCGATATCAAGAACGGAGTCCACACCAGCTACGTTGGCCCATTATCCACAGGATAACTTGGGTAAGGGGTAAAGCCCCAATGGAGGGTAAATGTGACAATAGCTACAAACCGACTCATATTAGGGTTAGGTCACGCATTGTGCTTATAAATACAACGTTCCAGGAACTACGTATGGCTTGATTCCTGGGATAATAACAGGATACGTAGGCACTCTAAGAATTCCACTTAGACTCAGCCGCAAATATACGAAACCCCTTTCTTTGTTCTTGGCATTAGGGTTCTTGATTATTCATCAATAACAGAAGGAAAAGCCCGGATCTTTAAGGTGACTTAATTTGTCATCGTCATTGGCGCTAGAAGGAGGGCCTTCTTTTGTTGAATACGTCAAGATCATCATGCCTCCAAAGGAAAAAACCGTCAGAAAAACCACCTCCAAAAACGTGGATCCATAGAATCTGCAGATAAGTGAGCAGGCAGGTATGGAGCCTCAGGGAGATAAAGATCCAGCCTTAGAGACCGTCCAAGAAAATCCACCACAACAAGCTCAGGGCCTTGCCCCAGAGCATCAGGCCATGGTGGATCAGTTGGCGGCGACAGATCACAACGCTCTGAGAAAAATAATGGCGGAAGCGTTTACATGACAGAAACTTCAGCAACAGCAGCATCAGGCGGAGGGCGATCTGAATATCGCCGTCAATAAGCCTAAGCCAACTCAATTCGAAGAGATCAGCGCTTCCTCAAGTTCTGTCGAAAGAAGGAAGCGAGAAATCCAACAGAAACACATACGCATCGATGAAGATAGCGTTAGGCAGGAGTTAGACGTAATCCTAGGGAGGACCCAGGGCTCGTTGTGGTTAGAGTCTCCTTTCACCAAGGAGATCGAGGATTATCCTAAACCCAAGGGATTTAAGATTCCTAAGATAGACCCGTATGATGGCACCACCGTCCCGGAGGACCATCTTCACAGGTATCTATCCCAGATGAGGCTAGATTGTGCACCAGACGAGATGCGATGCCGGGCATTCGAGACTCTACTCGTAGGGCGAGCCAGGGAGTGGTTTACTAAGTTGAAACCCGGATCCATCTCCAGCTTCACCATGCTTGCCCGAAAATTTAGAGACGCCTTCATCGTCAACAAAAAGTTTCAGTTGAGCAAGACGCACCTCACAAATGTGAGGCAGCATAGAGACGAGTCGGTGTTAGATTATCTGAAGAGGTTTAACCATGAGGCCATGCAAGTCAAGGATCCACAGGATCGAGTCTTGATCACTTCATTTGTAGGGGGACTGCGCAACACAAAGCTATATGAGAAGTTAAGCAGAAACCTACCACGAAACATGGATGAATGTGTGAATGTCGTCCATCGATTCTGTCAAGGCGATGAGGCAGTGCGCAGGCACACCCAAGCCGAGTGGATGGACAACTCGAGGAAAGATGGTCGAGGAGCAAATAGGAACCAGTCTCGACAGCAAGATGTAGAAAGAAAAGCATCTGTTTGGGATCGCATCGAGGCTCCCGTCTCGGGCCGGTCAGAGAGAAAGGGGGGTAAAAGGGACAAAGATTTTACTCCTCTCAACCGATCACGAACGGAGATTTTATCAATCATGGTCTCTAAGAACCTAGCCAAGAGGCCACCTCCGATCAAAAAACCCCGAGAAAAACGAAGGTCGACAAAGTACTGTGTATTCCACGAGGATACGGGTCATGCGACAGAGGAATGTTTCGACTTGAAGAAAGACATTGAAGCTCGCATCCAAGAGGGGAAGTTGGATGAGGTTGTTGACAGATCCCGTTACACTGAGCCCAAGGGGCAGCGAGACTTCAAAAGAAAAAATCCTGACCAGGATAGAGGTCGAAGTCGAGAGAATCAGAGAAGAAGAGATCGATCCCCTAGACAAGACCGATCTCCTGATAACGATAGGGACTACTATGGTCGGGATCGCTATGATGATAATCGCCCGAATAATTACGTGAATATGATATTTGGGCCGGGGGAGAGCGAGAGAGAGCGAGCCAGTCAAGAACCAGACGACAGCTCGAGGCCACGCAAGCAATCTAGATTAACTACGGAAGTCGGGTATGGCCCCAAAGACAATGTCCCTAGGTCGTCAAGTCATAGTGATGGGTTAGTGATTGAAGCGGTCATAAGTCGCGCCAGAGTGTCGAGGGTATGCATCGATAATGGCAGCGCTGTAAATATCTTATACTACTCGGCATTCCAAGGTATAAAGCTCAAAGAGAAAGACTTAGTGCCCATAGCCTCTCCGTTGTTCGGTTTTACAGGTCAAGCAGTCCACCCCATAGGTTCCATCAAGCTACTCACGACGGTCGGTGATGGAGAGAGAGGGAGGACGTTAGAGTTAAACTATGTGGTCGTTAAAGCTCCCTCCGCTTATAATGTCATTTTGGGTAGACCAGCCCTTTTCGAGTTACGAGCTATAATTTCGACGTTCCAAAACAGTATGAAATTCCCAACTCGAAATGGTCCCCACGAGGTAAAAGGAGATGTTGAAGTCGCCAGAAGCTGTAACTCGATAGTGATGAATGGCAAGATGGCGGTACAACAGGTCCTCGTAGAGGAACTTATTCCGGAAGAAGAGGAAGAGAAATGTTGGGTTTCGAGTGAGGCAGTTGAAAATGTCAGCTTGTGGGAAGAGGAAGGCGATCAGAGTGTCCAAGTCGGGATCTGGATCCCGACTCAGGAAAAGCGGTTATTGATCGACTTGCTGAAAGAGTTCAAGGATGTTTTTGCATGGAAGGCGTCCGACGTGCCAGGTCTACCAACAGACATCGCCGTCCATAAACTCGAGATTGACCAGGCCCGAAAGCCAGTCAAACAGAAGAAACGAACTTCACGCCAGATCGGTTGGAAGCCATCGAGTCCGAAGTCGGGAAGTTACTGTCGGCAAATATAGTGAAAGAGGTACTTTATCCGGACTGGCTTGCTAATCCAGTGTTGGTAAAGAAACCAGATGGCAGCTGGCGCATGTGTGTAGATTTCACGGACTTGAATAAGGCATGCCCTAAGGATTCCTATCCGCTACCTAAGATCGACAGGTTAGTTGATTCGACCATCGGTTTTGAGGTATTCGCGTTTCTAGATGCATACAAGGGATACCATCAGATTCTTATGGACCCTCGAGATGCGGAGAAGACTGCGTTTATAACAGAGTTCGGCACTTTTTGTTACGTTTCCATGCCATTCGGACTAAAGAATGCTGGAGCCACGTACCAAAGGGTAGTCAATAAAATTTTTGCGAAGCAGATTGGTAGAAACATGGAAGTCTATGTGGATGATCTACTCATCAAAAGCCGATCGATGAAGCAATTTTTGGCAGACGCCAGAGAAGTATTTGTGGTGTTAAGAGATACAGAAATGAAACTTAATCCAAGAAAGTGCACCTTCGGGGTGAGAACAGGCAAATTTCTAGGGTACATGGTGTCGAGAGACGGGATTCGAGCTAACCCTGATAAGATTGACACGCTAAAGAACATGCCGGCACCTCGAAATACGAAAGAAGTTCAAAGACTCACCGGTCGGATGGCAGCACTAAATAGATTCTTATCTCGGTCAGCGCAGCGCGCACTACCGTTCTTCAAAATTCTTCGAAAGCCCAGTCCTTTCCATTGGGACAGCGAATGTCAGACGGCCTTTGAAGAATTAAAAGCGTATCTGTCAGAACTACCTACTCTCACTTCTCCTCGAGAGGGGGAAAGGTTGTTGGTTTATCTATCGGTCTGCGACGAAGCAGTGAGTTCAGTCTTGGTCCGAGAAGGGGAAAAGGGCCAGATCCCTATATATTTTGTAAGTAAAGCTCTGTATGGCCCCGAAACCCGATACTCACCAGCTGAGAAACTCGTATTGTCGTTGGTACACGCATCGAGAAAGCTTAGGCCATACTTTCAAGCCCATCCTATAGTGGTAGTTACAGACCAACAACTTAAGCAAATTCTTGCGAGGCCCGACACGTCGGGTCGACTTGCGAAATGGGTAATCGAGATGGCTCAATATGATATCGAGTTCGTGCTGCGTACTGCGATCAAGGCTCAAGCTTTAGCAGACTTCTTAGCCGAAGGCATATCAGTGCAACTTGAGCAAGAAAAGCAAAGTCAGGAAGAACGATGGATGCTCCATGATGATGGAGCCTCGAGCAAAGAAGGAGCAGGCGCAGGCCTCCTATTAGTCAGCCCGAAGAGGAAGAGTTTCCATACGCTCTCCGATTCGATTTTAAGGCAACTAATAATGAGGCAGAGTATGAAGCAATTATCACTGGTCTGAAGCTCGCCCTGAAGCTGGGGGTCGAAAACCTCAACGTTTATAGTGACTCGCAATTAGTCGTTAATCATATCAAAGGGGAATACGAGGCTAAGGAAGATACCATGAAGAAGTATTTGGCAGTAGTTCAAGGCCTCAAGCCGAAATTCAACAAGATTCAATTTGAACAGGTACCTCGAACTCAGAACAAGAGGGCCGACACTCTGTCCAAATTAGCATCGAACTTCGTCTCTAGTAAAAAGGTGTTAGTAGAGTTGCTAACAGAAAGTAGCTATGAAGAGATAGAGGCCCAGCCGATATCTCAGCAGGCCACATGGATGGATCCGATTGTCCTTTACTTAAAGGACCAAATATTACCCAACGATAAAGTACAATCAAGAAAGGTCCGTCTACAGTCGGCTCGATATGCATTCTTCAACGACATACTTTATCGGAAGTCATTCACGAGCCCATGGTTGAGATGCGCATCTGAGATAGAGGCAGAGTATCTTCTCGAAGAAATCCATAGAGGAGCATGTGGAAATCACTGTGGGGCTAGGATGTTAGCTCGGAAATGCAAGCTCGCGGGATATTTCTGGCCGTCAATGCAACGAGATGCGAATAGTTTAGTGCAGAGATGCAACTCTTGTCAAATTCACGATAACGTCTCGCATCAACAGGCACAAGAAATGAACGTCGTCTCGTCAGCATGGCCTTTCGACATATGGGGAGTCGATATTGTAGGACCACTACCTCGAGCCCCGGGGAATAATAAGTTTGTAGTTGTTTCGGTAGATTATTTCACTAAATGGGTAGAGGCCAAGGCTTTACCCGATATCAAAGCAGCGACAATCAAGAAATTCCTATGGGTTGATATTTTATGCAGGTATGGTATTCCAAAGGCTTTAATCTCGGAAAACGACACTCAATTCGAAGACCGAAGAGTTCGAGAATGGCTAGCCGAGTATCATATCGACCAGCGCTTCACTTCGGTGGCTCACCCCCAAGCAAATGGTCAAGTCGAACAGACAAATCGACAGATTAAACTCGGATTGAAAAAAAGGCTAGAGGCTGAAGGACAAGACTGGGCGTTGCAACTCCCAAGCATCCTGTGGTCATATAGGACATCTCCAAACTCATCAACGGGTGAAACACCTTTCTCCCTAGCATATGGGTGCGAGGCAGTTATCCCTGCGGAGATCGGTGTTCCTTCCCCTCGAGTTTTAGCATATAATATTGAGACAAACGACCCAGACATCCGACAGGAGAAGGATAATCTCGAGGAGCGGAGAGAAATGGCCTCAGCCAGGATGGCAAGGCACAAGCAGAAAATCTCTCAATATTACAACGCGAGGGTAAAACATAGATATTTCAAGGTCGGAGATTTAGTTCTGAGGAAGAACGAAGCAAGTCGACAAGAGAAGATCGGGACACTTACCCCGAACTGGGAAGGCCCGTATCAGATCTTAAAAGTCCACCCTAAAGGTTCATATCAACTAGGTCGAGCAGACGGAACTACAGTCCCTAGACAATGGCACGCGAATAATTTGAGGAAATTTTACGTCTAAGCCTTAGTCGATCAGTTTGTTTTCACTTGTTTTATAAGCTTTGCAATCAGTCCATGGGACAATTCTATCTTGGTTATAATAAATGATGATTTCTTTTTCTCCCTTTTCTACTAAGTTATTTTTGTAATATTCTAAGTCCAAAAAGACACGAAGTTACAGTCGACAAAGAATGGAGCAATCCGAAAGTCGGAACTCCCGACAATGCCATAAGCATCCAATGCAGAAGGCAAAAAGAAGACTCGCAAGGTCGGGTCAAATGTCCAAGTCAAAAGCCTAACGAGCCTAAGGGTCGAATAAGGCAGACAAAGGACGGTTCGCAGGGTCGGGCCAAGCATCCAAGTCGGAAGTCTGACCAGCCCAAGGAGCAGTTAGACCGAGACAAGGACAGTTCGCAATGTCGGACTAATTCGAAAATCTAGCAAGCCTATAAGGCTAAAAAGCCAGGGCAACTAGATCGACCTAAAGCCATATAGAGCCCAAGTGTGTTATGAACTGAAGTTGATAAAACACTTGGGGGGGAGCAATATTATATCTACAAGGCAGAAGCGAACAGAGCTAAAGGCTAACAGAGCTAAAGGCTCGACAAGCAAGAAAGCCAAAGACAGTAATAAATGAGAGAGCAAATAACAACAAATAGAGGAAAAAGGAGCAGAAATTTCAAAACAAATTAAGGCCAAGTCGAAAAGACCAGCCATGATAAAGTGAACATTCACCTAAGTCGGCTCAAAGTTAATAACATTTACAAATAATGGCGAAGTCAAAGTTCAGAATATCAAAGTTCGGAAAAAAGCAAGGTAACTAAATATCAGCATCGGGGGTCGGAGTCGGATCTTCGGGAGTCGGCGTGGGAGCAGTGACAACAGAAGTCGTATTATCGGAAGTCGGGCTCGTTGTAGGGCCGCCATACTTCTGGGCAAGTGATATACCCTGCTGAAATTCGTCGAAGTACAGGTCGTACAACGCCTCCGAGTCAGGGTCGTAGCAGCCAGGCTCTTCGAGCTGGTCGATCTCGACTTCCGGATAGGCCTTTTTCACTTGGTCCACCGCCTTGGTGAATCCTCCAAGTATAGCCGTCTGCATGATTACATCGAGATCCCTGCCCAACTCGTCAGACTTCCGATACTCGAGTATTGCGGCAGTCCTTACTTCCTCAAGCTGCCTAGGGATCTGATCCAGTTCGGTCTGCAGCCGATCCCTCTCTTCCGCAGTGGCCGCTCCCCGTGCAAGTTCCTGCTCGAGAGCCTCTTTCAGAGCAGCCTCCCTCCCTTCGACCGCAGCCAGATCTCTCCTCAGCTCGGCAACGACAGCTTCCTGCTCCTCCCTTACCCTCTTTATCTCAGCATCAGCCTCTTTCTTGAAAACATTGAGCTGCGATTCTAGACCAGCGACCTCAGCAGACTCGATAGCAAGCGCGTCGTTCAGCCTCCGAATCTGTGTCTTCAGCTCTTCCTCGGTCTCGGACGGCAGGTTCATACGTCGAGAAGCTTCTCGACTCATAAAGTAGTGCTGCCAAAAAGGAAAAATTAAGGCATAGGCTTCGTGAGGTACAAAACAAAAAAGAAAGAGAAATCAACAAGAGTTAGTGTTTACCACATGACCCAGCTCTCGGAGGGAAGAGGCCAGGACCTGGCTGTCCAGCTGCTCGACATCTTCGGCCGACATCCTACTCGTGGCAGCATGGTCGAGAGAGGGTTTGGTGACCTTGGCTTTTTTAGCCTGCTTTTGCTGATCTCTAACCAGCTCCTCGAGGGCCGACCTCCTCTTCTGCAACCGGGTTGCCTCAGCGCTGGAAGCCTCTTCACCCCTTCCGACAGTAAAGTCGATAACATCCTCTTCTTCGCGTATCGACCGGTGCTCATGGGTGAGTCCCCCCGAGGTAGAAGGCGGAGTCGGTTGTGCGACAATGGTAGTTGTCTCGACACCCTCAGTCGAGTCAACAACATGAGCAGGTTTCTCCTCGGACGCTGGGGGAACGACCCTCGACCTAGATGCAGCGACAGCGGCAGCTACTGCGGAAGCCTTTGGGACAGCGACCTTCGAAAATCTCCCCACTACACAATTAAAAAAGAAGTCAGTTTCAGAAGTAGTAAGGATACAACTTCAAAGAACAATAAAACTTAAGCAACAAAATAATAGAGTTTCCTACAGTTTTCCTGATCGACAGTAGGAAGGCTTATGTGTGGTACAGGTCCCGCCTCCTCGAGACGGGCAAGGTCGTAAAGGAGACTCAGGTCTAGCGTAGTCACCTCAAACTTAAATCTCTCGAGAGAAAGAGCCTCGTCGGGTGCGGCCTCACGACCCAGTTTGTCATCCCTTCCGTCTCTCGACCTCCATAAGCCGATATAAGGGTTGTCTGACCCATGTCGGAGAAAGAAAAACCTAGGCTTCCAATTCCCATGAGATGAAGGTCCTCGAGACACGAACTCATGACGATTGGTACGCCTCTGAAACGTGTACCACATTTTATCCGGCAGCGCAGCGATCTTGTACCACCACCGGAATAAAGGAACGCTAAAACTGATGCCCGCAACTCGACAGGCAATCAAAAAACCCATCAAAGTCCGGATTGCATTTGGGCCCAGTTGAGATATGCCAATCTCGTAATGGTGAAGGACAGCCAAGACTGCCGGACACAGAGGGAACCTCAGCCCACTCGACAGTTGGGCCTCATAGACCGTACAGAACCCTTCAGGGGGCTCATCGGTGAACTGATGGTGGCCGGAAGGAAGCTGAACCACCAGTTGGGGGATTGAAAGCCCATATCTCTGCTGCAGTTGGTTAAGATCATCCATGGTAAGGCAGGAAAGGCACCCCTTAGCCCCCTTTCCATCCTTTCTGGTGGACAATTTCTTGGGCTCCCTGATAGTGCCCAAGGGTTCTTCAGGATTTGATTGTAGAACTTGATCGGAAGGGGACAGAGACATTGGTGTTTGATCACCGGAACGAGACTCTATCCTATCGTAAATTGTAGCACTACTAGACATGGGATGATTCAAACAAGATCTTTAGGAACAAAGGAAAAGATGATAGCAGAAAGAACGCTTACTTGTATTTTTCAAGAGAAAACGGAGAAATGGATAAAGCGAAATGATTTTCACCGCCTGGTTCTTCTCCCCTTTTATGCTTTGTTGATACCAAATGACGGTGAAAAGACGTGATTAGGTGGGTTACTTAGTAGTTATAACTCCCCCATGAATCGCGGAAATCAAGGGTGACATCATTTATGGCAGAAGACGAAAAGATAGTGCGCTCTGACGTCATAATGAACGGCCACGATTGGCTGGGGAGACAGGTGGCATACGAAGCGGTTACACCATTTCCGCCAAGATTTAGTCCAACTCAAGATGATTTCAAATTGGCAGATCTGACCTCGGAAAACGGAAGTCGCCTCTATCAGGTCTGGGGGGCTTATGACGATACCGGGTTATGCACCTCGATATATCATCATCGAGTGGACCTTGTGGATGGAATACTTACCAAGGCACATGAACCATGTAAGGCTTACAAGTCGGACTATCGACTTGGAAGCCGTGGCATTCATGTCAACCTTCGAACCTGAAGCATGGCTAGAGATTCGAGGTTACGACTATCGACTTACGGGCAGTGCAGGGCGTGAGTTCCAGGAGTCGGTCATCCCAGGTCGGGGGAGACCGATATCGAGAACGGAGTCCACACTAGCTACGTTGGCCCATTATCCACAGGATAACTTGGGTAAGGGGTAAAGCCCCAATGGAGGGTAAATGTGACAATAGCTACAAACCGACTCATATTAGGGTTAGGTCACGCATTGTCCTTATAAATACAACGTTCCAGGAACTACGTATGGCTTGATTCCTGGGATAATAACAGGATACGTAGGCACTCTAAGAATTCCACTTAGACTCGGCCCGCAAATATACAAAACCCTTTCTTTGTTCTTGGCATTAGGGTTCTTGATTATTCATCAATAACTGAAGGAAAAGCCCGGATCTTTAAGGTGACTTAATTTGTCATCGTCAGCGGCCAGTGCTCCTAAGATCATAGAAGCAATGCTGCAGAAAAAGAAGATTTGTTGCAATGTAGCTCCATAAGAACCATAAATAGAAAGACGTGAAATATTAGCAGAAAAGAGAATTAATTATTGGGGACAGGCAGACCAGTAAAACAGCTGTAGCCACAGATACGATTCTCAATCAACAAGGTCAAATGTAATATGTGTTTATGTAGCTATTGGTCAAAAAGCATATTTTGTAGCTCAAGTATGAGATTCCATTGATACAGAGCCAAGTCCAATAGACTTATTGGAGGGTCCCATTAGCGTGCATCCAGTTGGAATTGAACCTACGAATTCGCCAATTATGAGTTGGGCGCTTTAACCATTCAGCCATGGATGCTTAGCGGGGATCCTCGTACATGGCGAATAACCAAATTTCTTAATACTCATTGTACTTCAGTTCAGCAACTAATGATGTGTTATTTGATTTCTTTGGGTCCAGGTTGCAACAGAGCCCATATAGAGATTGAATGCTTCCTACGCACATTCTCAAACATTTCAGGTTGCATAAGGTGCGGTTTTAATTAACCATTCTTTAATATTAGTAGTTTGTGTCAGCTGAATGTATTCACAATGAGAAAAATGATCTTTTTTCCCTTCTATGACTTAAACAAATGACAATGACGGCTTAACAGGAGGTGAAGATGAATTGGGCACAAAAGATTCATTTCTCTTGGTGTATGTTTGGCATTTTTCCGTTTAATTTGGGGTTCATTTAGAAGAGTTAGAAAGAAAACCAATATCCTGGATTTTCGGCTTTTTGGTATTACAAAAGAATTTTTTTGGAGTGCAAAATGAAACATTGCGTGTTCATACTTATGAATTTCACATCTTCCAGAATTCTTTGATGTAGAGCAGCTTTTAGCAATTTCATGAATGTGATGTGTGTTCAAGAGGTGGATAGTCACAACACAACCGTGATGATGTTTGGTGTACGATGGTGAGGGGCATGTGTACATAATTTCATGAAATGAATGGTTGATTTTACGGGTTTCTTTCTTTTATCCTACATCAAAGGTGGATTTTGATGCAAAAAAGTATGACATTCCATCTGTGAAGTATTGTCTTTTACACTACTTACATTTTGTAACTTAAATGACTTAAATGTTATGCCATTTTTTGCTATTATCCTGATCGGTGGTAGATGTGGATTTGTCTGTATTGGTTTTCGGGATATTTGCGATGCTTATGAAGGTAAAATTTTGCATCGTTCTATTTCATGGGCTCTTTGCTTTATAGGTTTTGAATTACCTGTTTATACATGCGTTATTTCCCAACGTGTATTTTTCGTTTTTCTTATTTCGATAGTGAACGATCAGCTTTTCCCAATTCTTAATTTTCTTAATCCACTTTTTTTCTTAAGTTATCTTTTTCTTTCTTTTCAGAAGTGGTAGGCCTTTGCAACAAGAGAAAATTGTGGTGGGAGATGAATATGTTAGCCTATGAAATTGGGCCATTCCGTAAGTCCTTTACTTTTCAGGATGGCATTTTAACACATAGTAGAAATACATGTGACGATACCGAATCTCGTACCTCCACGTGGTGTCACGACATGGTCCTCCTGAGCAAGAATAAGTGATAGCCCAAGGGTCGAGTTACGAGTTGAGACATCGACAACTGGTATGATCAGAGAAGCGAGACGATGGGCCCGTCTTGATACCGTAAGTCGCAGGCCCATTGTCCATGTGGTTACTTGCATAATTGGGTAAAGCCCATATAAGCTCACAGTATAAATATGTGCCAAGACATGCAAGTCGGACCATCGACTTGGGAGTTATTGCACTCATGTCGGCCCTCGGGTCTAAGGCATGACTATGGACTCGAGGGTATGACCATCGACTTACGAGCAGTGCAGGGCGAGAGTTCCAGACTCGATCACCCCAAGTCGGGCAGGTCGATGTCGTGAACAGAGTCCACACCAGCTACGTTGGCCCATTATCTACAGGATAACTTGGGCAAGGGGTAAGGCCCAATTAAGGGTAAATAAGACAATAGCCTAAACCGACCTATTATTAGGATTAAGTGCACGCATTGTCATTATAAATACACTTCCGTGAGCTACGTGTGATTGATTCTCGAAACATAACAGAGGATCGTAGAAAGAACGAGAGAGACTCGCGTTTCGATCTAAAATCACCCACAAAATCATCCTCGATTCAATCATCCTAGATTAAACGACCCGGATTTATTCATAGACGAAATCCAGCGTCGTCAACATGCGTGGTGTGCCTTCTTACTACTAAGAAAGTGTGGCACCTATTTTCCTGCTGATCTTTTTTCACATTTAGGTTCTTATTCACATTTAGATTTTTCTTCACCTCTGAGAAAAAAAAAACGACAACGACTTCTGACATGATTCGTCTGAGATGAGTAAACTGTGACAATGCTTTTAAAAAAAAATGTGACAATGAAGAGCAAATATTTTTGGATTATTTTTGTCATTGTTTTATGTATTCATTGAGTGTTTGAACAATTCTAAATTTTGAAACACTCCCTCTTGCTTATAATTTCCCCGTGCAAGACTCTTTTTGCTCCCCCATTGATTCAGAATATTGGTTGGGAAACAGTATTTTACATATTTGGTTTGCTTGGTAGCTTGGTAAGTTTAATAAAATTTAGAATTGAGAATAAAGGGAGAAAAGAGCAGGAGAAGATAATTGTGGCTAACAAAGATTAACACAACTATTTTCTCTGTCGTTCTTTAGCCGGGTATTTTGTTTCCTTCTACTTTTATTATGAAGTAAATGTCTTTGTTGAATTTGTTTTCAAATGTTATTTTTCTTTAGGAATAAAAATTGTTCCGATTCAGCTTTACATTACATAGACCTCTTTCAAGAAGTTCTATCAAACTTGAATTTCATCCGAATGCATTCCGTGAGCAATTCTAAGAGCTAATCTATATGTCTACACTTTATGCTTTATGTCATCATCTCTAGCTTTCAAGTAAAAAAAAGGGATGTGGTGCTAATAATTTGCCGTATGATTTGGGGGAACTTCATGTGTAATGGCACCCAAGCTGGTCAAGAAGAGATCATTGGAGAAGAAACTACCGGATGAGAATAAGATAATTGAAGCCGACGAAGATCAATCCAACTATTTTCTGTGTTGCACTTCAGGTCAGTGTTCTTTGTTTTTTTTTTTCCTTTCAATTTTGATGATGTGATGCTGAGTGCAAGGACTACTATTGTGTGGAAAGCGGATACACAAGTGACGTTTCATACACAAGTAAGGGCTCATGATCACCAACAACCTACTTTTAGTTCTTCACAAAATTCAATAAGTTGTTTTCAAAATAATTGCTATATTTAATGTTCTTCAATTCTGTTGACTAGATTATCCTATTTGATTTCAAATTTTGAATCCATTACGGAGACATGACAAAGTTGTTTTATAGTCCGGTGTAGTTTTTGAAGGCATACAGAAAATGAGTTATTTAAATAATTATTTTCATGTAATCTTGTGTTCCTATTTGGTATTTGGTTCAGCACATAAACGTTTGTGGAATGACAATAAGAATATATAGTACATTACATGAACATGATCATTTTTACCTTTTTAAAAACTTTATACTTCATGAGCTTAGAATAGTGGGAGTATACGCTTTCTGATCTAGATGGCCCTTTTTGTTTTATGGTGTGATTTTGATGTCTTTCACCGACCTACAACAAATCCATCAACAGGGGAGAAGGCTGAATATTTGGAGATGAGTAATGAGTAGTAATCAGGGTTACGAGGGTACTATTGTGGCACCTTTTAATCTACTGCGTGACATTTCTGTGGGGTTATTATTTATAACATGTCTTGGATTTTCTCTGAGTTATATAAAAGTGGATGTGTTTTTTTTATTATTATTATTCGAGGATCATTTGAAACGTTGCGAAGGAGCACGCTACACGTTCATTGTACACGCTCCTTCAACGCCACAGTTTACAACACCACTAAAAGTTGCTTATGTTTTGAAAGTAAATTGGTTTGAATGCACTCAGGTTTTCAAACGTAAACACAACACCTCATGTAAGACGTTTAATCTCCTTTATATAGATTTTTGATTTTTTTTTTTCTCATTTTTCTTTCACATGCTCACATATATTCTTTTACTTTTTTATTCCAGATGTTAGTAACTTTATTTGGATGATTGTTGTGCAATCTCACGTTCGCTTTTAAGTGAACCTACGCTAATTTTCATTCTCATAACTATGACATATGTCTACATTTTTATATTTCATTGTAAATATTTCATTCATGCCATCTTTTTTTTTTTGGTTATTTTTGTTTCACTTACATAGCTCTTCAATTACTACAATATCTACAAATTTCTACATACACATATATCATTGTAAATTTTATTCATGCCCTTTTTTATACTTTGGTTTCACTTAAATAGCTCTTCAATTACTACAGTATCTATAAATTTCTATATTCACAGATCAATTTTTTAAATATAACGTTCTCCGTGCATCGCACGGGTTTCCTATTAGTATATATATATATATATATATATATATATATATATATATATATATATATATTGATGTCGTGGCATGCAAGGAAATGAGAATTCCATGAATGTCGTAGTAGTACGAATGGATTTGGCGCAATAAATTTGCAACTGCCAACAATACATACCAACCCACCATTACTCTTGGCTTCCATTTCTATCAACCAGATTCATTAATTAGTACTAGTACCTACATCGTGCAACTTTAAGCACAGACCAAACCGTTTCAAAACCAAATACACCCTCTATTCATACAGTATTTAACTGTAGTATTTGTAAATAAAATAAAAATAAAAAAAGTACATGCCATTTTTATTTGAAACACTTTTGTGTTTATATTCTATATCTATTATTATTTATTAACTGGTTAGATGAAAAGAAAAACTGTATTGCATTAATAATAATCAAGAGGTTAAAATGTTAATTCACTAGCTTCTATAAAAAAATATTAATTCACCATGACTCATTAATTATGTGTTATTGTCAACTATATCTTTTTTGATAAACTATTGTCAACTATATCAATCAAATCAAAAAGCACCATTAACTCGGGAAATTATTGTGCGGAGATAGATTTTGAGGTGAAGTGACGGGTGAAACGATCAAACCACACAATTTAAATACAAAATGAAACTGTGTGGTTGTAGTGTCTCCACACGGTGTCTCCACACGTGTGGAGACACCACACAATAATTTCCCCATTAACTCCCTAAAAAAAAAATTAAAAAAATATATGATGTACTATCATTTAATACAAATTTAATTCAGAGATTTATTTAAAATCTATATATATACTTCTTACTATACCCATTAATATTCGGACCAACAAGGCGCCACGAGGCATATATATAAAAAGAGTGGTGATACGGGTATAACCATTATGACACAATGAATGTCACAACGTGTATATACACCGTTGATTCCTAATATAGATTCGTTGGTCATTATTTTATATATCATGATCAATAGTGTAGATGCACGTTGTATGTGGTACTCGTCGTAGTACAACGGTTGTGACCGTGTCACTACTCGTATAAAAAAATATTGTATTGAGTTTTGTAACACATATTGAGTTTCTTACTTTACCGATGTGGGGGCTCTGATACCAATACATATTGAGTTTCTAGTAATACTCATTTATTAAGGTTAACCTTCGGTTGCCCTGCTTATCGACGTGATCAATTATTTCGATTAAATATAAAACCCTCCAAAAGAAAATGTTTATAAACAATTATCACATATTGATTGTAGTGACTTGTACGAATACTAAGATAATGAAAGTATAAGTGGAAAATTATGATAAGAAGCATTTATTATAGGGAAATAATAAAATAAATTAAAGATAGCTTTTATAAGTTCATCGAGAACGACTTATCCAAGTCTTTCTTGCAACTTAAAGTCTGCCAATTGAAGAGATTGTATGATGCAACGGTTGTAGAAAAGTTTTATCAAGTGAAATACATTACAATCATTCATTTCTAACATCTCACACACGATAAAAGTATATTATGTAAAAGAGAGTAAAAATGAGAAGCTCTAATATATGATATTTGGTATAACCTTCCTACAACCGTTTGCACCATAAAATCTCTCCGACCAATGTCGCTTTCAACGCGCCACATGCACCTATAATATTGTACATGCATGATCTTCCTTTTGTGAAACTTAATTGTATAGTCAACATAAATTTTATACTATCATCTCATTTTTATTATTTATCATTAAACCATATGAAAGTAAAATCCAAATGATCCCACGATACATGTTATTTTATATAAATTTTTGTAACACCTGAACCAATTTTAAGTTCCGGCCCAAACCCAAACCCGATACTTCGTTTTTACATAAAATAATATTAATAATTCAACAAAATAAGATTGAATTTGACATAAATCAAGTTGATAATTTTTGCAACGTAAAGTCTTTCATTGGTTTCAGTATCAACATATATATAGTTACAAAGTATGCCCTATCATAGTATAAATGTACCATACAACCCATATGTCATCTATCATATGTCAAAAATGTATCTATCACATGAATCACATGTCAAAATTATATTTATCGTAGTACATGTATAGAGTATTATTTCAGGGCAGCTAATTCCATCGGAGACCGGTGGCTCAATGTGTCGCGGTAGCGGTGGGCCCAACACCTAGAGCATCAATAACAACCAAGGAGGAATGAGAAATACTTGTGTGGAGAATGAATTTCGAGGTGAAGTTACGGGTAAAACGATCGAAACAATACAATTTAAATACAGAATGAAACTGTGTGATTCATATTAAACTACACTGACAGAGGTCGGACTACGCTCTCCACGTGTCATCCTCTAATTGGCTAAACATTGAATGAAGAGAGAGAAATAAAATGTTAAGGGTCAGGAGCCCACATCATGCCTATTGACATACCTAAGCCCCAGGTGGGAGGTCTGACATGTTCTCCCGTATAGACCACCGCAGGTCGGCTCCATCGTCATGGAGGACGGGTAAGCGCAGTTCGGGCTGAGACGGCTCAGGGGGCTCGACGCGGTCTAAAATTAATCAAACACTCCTCCTTTATTAGTGTTTTGATCTTGTTCTTTGTCATTAGGGTTTATCTTGGCCCGTATTTACATTCAGACGAGATCCAACATCGTCATACACGTGTCTCCACACGTGTGGAGGCATCACACAAGTATTTCCCATGGAGGAATACATTACTCCTATGAGTTATGATTAGTCTCTTGATGTTCTAGAGTTATTAGCTCAGTTTCCAGCTGCATAAATCATTCTTTAACTCATTTCTATTCATTTTCCCTGTTCTCTTAACACTTAGCCAACTTACTCAAACACTTACACAATTTTTCTCAGACCAGCAGTCTTTATATAGCATAATCTATGTGTTTCAACAGCCTTCAAGCCATCATAAGTAGTACTCTTTCGTTCCAAAATAAATAAGGGAGTTGATATATAACAAAGAAATATTAATAAAATACTTAATTGTTTTTAAATTTAATGTGATATGGAATAAATCGCCCGTAACTCAATTTAAAAATATATATATGTAACTACATCAAAACTTTAATGTGATTTGGAATAAATTGCCTTTGTTAAGATCAAGCGCTTATCGTTCTACTAAAACCAATTGGTGGTAGTAAATGTGTAACTTTATTTCTTTAGGCATGAAGAGTGTGGACAATCTCTCCCAACACCCCCCTCAAGTGTGGGCAATCTGTCCCAACACTTGCACAATTTTTCATTCAAGAGTGTGGGCAAACTCTCCCAACTCCCCCCTCACGTGTGGCAATCTATCACAACACTTGTGTTAGGATTTAGGACCCTCGGGGATCAATGCTGATAACAGATTGCAATAATCAAGATGTAAACGAGAAAGCATAAATCAAACAAGAAACAATAACACAGGATTTAACGTGGTTTCCGGCAAATGCCGACTACTCCACGGGCAGAAAGAGGAGAATATATTATCACTGGAGATTTTCATTCTGAGACTCTGTTTTGCTTTCTACAATTCATCGCAATTGTTCTAGTTACAATAGATGTGTATTTATAGCCATAAAAACTAGACTAGCCGCCATAAAGACATACTAGCAGAATGACTAAAATACCAGAGATGTGGACCCCACCCAATTTGTTATCCACTGCACTAAACTCAGCCAAAAAGCGACTTTCTCAGAAAACTCTCTTGTAATCAACAAACACATATGTAGAACTCAGCAAAACTCAGTTTCTCTAAAACTCAGTTTCTCTAAAACTCAGTTTCTCCAAAACTCAGCTTTTCTCCAAAACTCAGCTTTTCCCAAAACTCAGCTTTTCTCCAAAAAACTCAGCTTTTCCCAAAACTCAGCTTTATTTCACAAAACTCAGTTTCAGTTTTCAGATTAGTTCTACTAGTTTTAGAGATCAAGTCACAAAACTTAACAAATTGCACAATTTTTCCCCCCTCAAGTGTGGGCAATCTGTCCCAACACTTGCACAATTTTTTTTAAAATAATGTTCCATCCAGGGTTTGATCATGTGACCTCTGACTCTGATACCATGTTAAGATCAAGCGCTTACCGTTGTACTAAAACCAATTGATGTTAATAAATGCGCTACTATATTTCTTTATACATTCAAGAGTGTGGGAATCTCTCCCAACACCCCCCTCGGTGGGGAATCTGTCCTAACACTTGCACAATTTTTTTTCAATGGTGAGTGTGGGCAATCTTTCTTAACACCCCTCCTCAAACGTGGCAATCTCTCCCAACACTTGCACAGTTTTTTTTAAAATAGTGTTCCAACCCGGGTTTGATCTCATGACCTCTGGCTCCGCTATCATGTAAAGATCATTGACAAAGAAAAGAGGTGTTGGGAGAGATTGTCACACTCTTGAATGAAATTCTCTATCCCAACACTCTGCCAGTTATGATTGCCCATACTTGAGGGAGGTGTTGGGAAAGATTGTTCACACTCTTGATTGAAAATTTGGGCAATTGTTGGGATAGATTGCCCACACTTGAGGGGTGTATTGGGAGAAATTGTCTCTTGAATGCCTAAAGAAATAAAGTTGTACTTTTACTACCACTAATTGGTTTTAGTAGAACGGTAAACGTTTGATCTTAACGGCTTTTAACTCAATTAAAAAAAATAGAACTACATTAAAAATCTGACAACTTCCAAATGAATACTCCAATAGAAGTGAAGTTGAGAGCTAGCTATCTCTCGATCTCTGCCTTATTGTCGTCAAAAAGAATAAAAGAGAAAGGGAATAAATAGTGCTTGTGCATTTACTGTAGTAGAGGAAACATTAAGGGGAAGAGTAGAGTTGGAAAAATGCATTGAATTTTGTTATGAAAGTTGTTCTACATCCCTTATTTTGGTTTTTAAAACTCTATATGTTATTTTGGTAAGTTGATTTAATCATTCTTAATTAAGTCTTTAAATTCAAGCTATGGTTCATGTTTAATCATATGAACCTTATATGAGTTCTTAATTAGTGTGCTATTATGCCTTTATGAACAACCTACAATCAGCAATATGAAATGGTTTGAAGAGGATCATTGACAAAGAAAAGAGGTACTAGTGGTAAGACTTCTTTAACCATGTTATAAGTCATGGATTTTTTTTTTTTTTTTTATCAAGATTAAGAAAATAATTCATGGAGAATTCTTGTGCTTATAGGTCGGAAGAGCACAAAATTATTTTATAAATCTTTTATTTATAAAAAAATTTCCGCTATAAACAAACATTTTAAAAAACTTTATAATATATTTTACTACACATAAACATTTTATCCATTATTATAAACATGTCTCTATTACTCACATACCTTTTCTCTTCCACAAACGAAAGTTTATTGAAGAAACCGGAATAACGGCGGAAGTACAACCGGAAAGAACCGAAACCATCACCCGGTGGACCAAAACGAAAATAGAACCTACGAAACTAGACACACAAAAACAACGAAGCCAAGCAAGGAATCACTTGGAGCGTGCTGAGCAGGAGTGAAATAATAATATTCATCCAAGAAAAGGTTGCTCAAACAGGGAACCTCATAGCAATTCTTGTTCAGCAACAGTACAACATAAAAACAAAAACACATAAAAAATAAAATATAAAATAAAATCCTACAAACGACTTTCTTCCAGGGTAAACCGCCGCCGGGAGTTGCTACTCCACCAACGTGCCACAGAGAGCCGCCACCGGAATGGAGGTAGCCCGTAAGATAAGCATCCCTCTCCACTCATGAAGCAACAGACAGATGGAAACGAAGGCTGAAAACAGAAAACGGCAACCAAACCGCCGGAGATACCAAGCTAAACCCGACAACCACACCCTAGATCTTTACAGGACTTCATGGATCTAGCCACCACCACCACATACAAGCACCATAGCTTGCAGAGCATTTCCACCTTAGAACGTATGGACCGGTTCAAGTTTGTAAAGTTTTTGGTGTCAAGCTTTGATGACTCATACGGAGGTGATATTTTTTACTTGTAATTCTAAATGCTGCATTGGGAGTAATGGGTCCTTTACAATAAAATTTAAACATCACCTTCATAATTTTAAAACAAGTAGTACACCTTTTTTTTATATAAAGTTTAAAATATTTACACCATTTTGGTGGTTTAATAAATAACATACATTTCAATCCCTTAATCCGTATTTTTCCAAGTCGTTATTTAGATACCAAAGCAGTGAATCAAAGGCTACAAACGTGAAATAATCAATTTTTTTTTTCTATATTGGGAATTAAAGAGAATGATCACACGTTTCGATTTAAGTAGTGATTTATTCGACCATTTCGATTAAGTGGTGAATTATTCGATCCTGAATACATCGAGCTCCTCCAAAAAAAAAATAACTCGAGCTATGAAGTATTACGGACTAATTTTTACATCCAATAAAACGTGAATTTTTACGAACAATTGAAATCGAAACCAATAGGAGTGAAACGAAATTCATTTAATTGGTTGCTCAGACATGAATAATTTATGATAAGCTTACTAAAATAAAATCATAAAGAAAAATAAAGTTTTGACCCGAGAAGAGTGTGCCGTGACAATTACAACTCATCACCGCCGGTGAGTCACCGGCAGATTAGGCGGAATATATAATCAATAAAAAATGATTAACCATATTCCCACGAGCGTCTCATAAATATTAATTCCATCCACCCATGCCGACTCCGTGACTCCTTTTCTATTTCGCTTTGTGAAAGCCGGAACAGAACACGTGGTTGTAATGTTTCCATCCTACCTAATACAATTGGTGGTTGTAATGGTTTTTTGTTTTTATTTTTAAAATCTTATTTTATAGTACAATTCGGTTTTATTTTTTATTTATTTATTTTTCTTTTTTTTTTTTGTGTGAACGCCTAAAGGTGTACTATGTTTTATTTAATTAATATCAGTCACACATGCACGAATTACATAAGAGGAATGAGAAGAATCTCATTCTTTACGTCCAACGAGACTAAGGTCCTCTTAGCTAACAAATAGACAGACACGTTGCTTGCTTTGCCTTTTTACGAAAGAAAACGATAGAGATACAAAAACAAGCTGCGACACTTCTGGCATACGACAAGTCTTCCTCTCGGTCTTTGAGGTGTTGATGTATGAGGAGGGAATCCCATTCTAAGATAATATTAAATTGGCCCATGTTAACGCAAAAACAAGAGCATGATAAACCGCGGTACTTCACCAACAATGATGTTGACAATGATGTTGTTAAGTGTATAAGATCTTAATTATCAACACCCCCTTCAACTTAAACTTTTGAGAGAGATAGTAGTTTAAAATAGTATCGGAGTCATAGGTTATGAGATCGAAGCATGGTGTCAATATTATTTTCCACATATATAATGTGCAAGTGCTGGGAGATGTTGCCCACATTTGAGGGGGCGTGTTGAAGTGTTTCAAATTATGCAAGTGTTGGGAGAGGTTGCCACATTTGAGGGGGCGTGTTGAAGTGTTTGAAATTGTGCAAGTGTTGGGAGAGATTGTCCACACTTGAGGGAGCGTGTTAAAGATAAGATGTTAATTATCAACTTCCCCATCAACTTAAGCTTTTGGGAGAGATTGTAGTTCAACAGATGTCATAGTCTCGTTCTAGTTTTTTGAAAAGCTTCGAATAACCTTTCCTTGACTATTGTGAAGTATTCCCCCAACGGCTGTCGATGAATATACAAAAGCGGTATCTACATTAAATTTAAGAATGTCCGTGGGAGGGGGTTTCCTTTTAGTGTCCAAAGGGAGTGGTTGAGTCGTGACTAAGTTCCTTGAAAAAACATTGAGATATTCATTCGCTTCCACCATGGACTGCGAAATAATTGATCGCACGAAAACCGCATTTTGATCAAAGAGCCATCCGTTTCTAACTTTCCAAATGTTCCAAGTCAGGTATATAACTAGTACAAGTTTTTAATCTTCTTTCAAACTAAGAAGCTCATCAAACCAGTTTACAAAAGAATGGGTGAGGATCTTAATTAGAAACGTAATCTCCCAACCTATTTTCCTTTCATACCGTTCTCGGGGTGTCGCGGTCTATAAAGAAGTGCCAAGCTGATTCCTCTTCTCTCAAACAAATTTGACATCGGCCGTCTCCAATTTCTCTTGCTCTCAAGCTAAGCGTAGTATGTAGGGCATTATTAGAAGATTCTAAAGAAAATGTTGAAAATGTTGAATACGGGGCATTATTAGAAGATTCCAAAGCTCCGAGCACAATTTCTCAGACGAGGCTGCCGATGACAATGCTTTTGTCTCCAGTTTTTGAATTTTCATAGCATAAGCCAGTTTATATCATGTCTTAATAGAATATATCTTATTTCTTGAGAAATGCCATATTTACAGTAATAAATGTGACACCAATCAAGGAAATGAAGATTCCAAATAATTCTAGAACCTCCTGTAATTAGACCACAATTATAGCTAGCCTTAATGTACTCTATCTATTTAAAGACAATTGATTTATACTGTAATATCATCAGATCAATGAAATCATTCTTCGTTACATTGTCTAATATGCCAGACCAACTTTCTTCTCTCGCTCCCAATGAAAGAGAAATAGACATGATTTTTCTACTTCAAAAGGGTTGAAGGTATCTCGAATTATGTCTTTCCTCCAAGTTCGATAAAGAGGGCCAATTAACCAAAAAACCTTGCGATTTGGAAGATCTTCAGCGTTGGTGCGTGCATGAAAAGTTGGGAAATCCGGTAGCCAGGGGTCCTGCAAAATGAAAATTGGGATTTCAACACAAGCTGGAAAAAGTGGGATTCGAACCCTTAATAAACAAAAGCCTAATAGCAGTCCCAATGCTACACCTTGAACCACTTTGCTATCTCTCCTATATAAAGATTTTGATAATAAAAAAACAAGTGAATGGCAAGGTAGACATATTACTAAACTATTTCTTAATAGATTATCGGATAGGTATGACTAATCCACAGCTTCACTCGTATTGAGTTCGGTCCTTTTACGATTGTCCAGCTTGTTAATGAACCTGGAAATTTCTCGCCAGATTTCTTCCAACATCTTTTGAAAGTTAAAGTATCGGTGGACGTGTTGGGTGTAGTGCCCGAAAGACAATTTTTGTAATTGTTTTTATTATTAATAAATGACAGATTTATTCATCATTCTATTATGTTCTTCGTTCTCATAAGAAATACAATGCTAAAAACTCTAAGTCGTATCATATGTAGCCATATAACTTAATGTGTGTCACACGTGAGGATTAAGTTTATGGTGATACACTTTAATCGTTAGTCCGTGGTGAACTTAATCAAAGTATGAGTCTATTCATTAAACCACCATTAATGCGCAAAAAACACTTTATGGTGTGACCATCTTATCCAGACCGTCGATATTGGTTATTTCAGTGTGGGCATTTATATATGATGTATTCGTATAAGACTAGACCTATCTAATCTAAATTTCTCATAATTTCGTAATTGAGAAATCTTATTAATTCACAAGATGATCATATATGGATTAACCTTAATCCTGAAGTGATTACAGACTCATGCTTGTTTCAAGATAGAGTTTGATGTGTTCGTTAAGGATTGTAAATGGCGCGGTCAGAATCACATTCACGTTGGCAGTATCGGGAATGAGTAGCTAGGAATGTGTTTCATAGATATGGAATCTATTCCTTATGACGGGAAGTAGATTGACAATCCATTTATTTGTTAATCCAAGATACTGATCGATCGGCCGAGTTCATATTAGTTATGAACTAATTGATCACTAGTGGGTTAATGGTAAATAAGGATAAAATGTAATGAAAAAGATTTACGGAAACATTCATGTTTCATTACAGATAGTCTATGGAAGGTTGGTGTGTATGTAATGATTATATCAATGGACACTTATTGACTCGACATATTGAGAATAAGAAATATCTATAATCGAGAGAGTTCAATTTTGAATTTATGGTGGTGTAATTCCGGAATTAATAAGTTGAATAAATTTTTTTTGGTTGATATATATTTTATTCAATTTATTCGAGTTTCTAGTTATAGGTCCATGGTCCCGGGTTGGCTCCTAAACGCGAGTGAATTCTCGTATTTTGGAACCTCGATGATGTATTAAATAGTTGGTCTATTTAATGAATATGCAAAATATTATTTATTCGATAAATAATATGTAAAATATAAAACACGTTTTCTATTATTCCATTACATTATGGCGCCACATGTGAGGAAAACTAGGAAAATAAATTTTCCTGAATTATGTCACATGTGTAATTAACTATTTATTTGTTAAATAATTAAGGGATAAATAAGAAATTAGTTTTCTTATCGGATAAATAAGAAATTTGTTTTCTTATTTAGATAAATATTATATTTTCCTTAAATAAAAGATAACTGTCCTGTAAAAGGGATAAACTGCCTAGGATATTTTTCTCTATAAAAAAAGTTGCTCTAAATTAGTTTCTTGTCATAGCCATTGATAGAAGAAATCCACGTCCACCAATCGTCGCTTGCAGAAACAATTTGGAAGATCATTGCATCTAGATTCGGTTGGGTAATCTCTAAACCTCATTATAGTCAGATTAATTAATGGTGTGTTTCATATCGTGCTAACATCGAAAACGAATTTAATTCGTAATTTTCGGTGTGCACGATCGAGTGTCTCGATCAGTGCTTAAATTGATTCGTAGACGGATCTGAAAAAGCAGAAAAACCCTAGCCAAGCTAGGCTAACACACCACTGACGGACCCAAAAAACTTCCGGATCAAGTTTACAAGATTCGGATATGGTTCGGGTACAATGTATTTCCAGCAGGACGATGGTGGAATACCATTGCCAGTGATTATTTGATTTGCAAGTTAAAGTGACTATTTGATTTGCAAGTTAAAGGGCCGCATGATTTTTAGGTTTGAAAGGGGTTGCACGATTTGCGGTGAAGTGTTTGGCGGTTGGGTTGGGTTGGGTTTGTGGTTTGAGGGATGGGCGGGAGACGGTGGTATGAGGAAGAAAGGAGATCAGATATGGCTAGCCTGTGGTGTGCTTGTCAGTTGGGGTTCTGCAACTTGCAACTAAGGGCGGTGCTGCAGCTTTGAGGGATTAGGAATTTTGGATTTGAGGAAATGATCGAGGATTGTTCAGGAAAAAATGTTATTTTTTAAAGTTAAGTGGCGTTAGTTGTAACTTGTAATAATTTGTGGTGCTTTGAATAAATGTGTTGTGTCTTTATAGTAAAATATTTTATTCAAACAAATATAACGTTCTCAAATAATAATAATAATATGATGCCACGAGGATTTTGGTGTTATGTTCGGGGTTTTCGTCTATTTTAGCTGTTAGCATTGTGGGAGTTAGTGGGGGTTTGGATCTTTTTTGGATTCAGGATTATGATGTGTCTGTTAAAATTTATTGACATGGTCATATTGATGCTATTGTCACTGGTAATGGTATGCCACCTGGGCGGTTTACGGGGTTCTATGGCAATCCACACCCTATGGATAGACATATGTCGTAGAAATTAATGCGAAGGCTTCCCGACAACTTTCATTACCCATGGCTTTTGGCGGGAGATTTGAATAAGATTTGTTTTATGCACGAGTATGAAAAGCCAACTACCAAATTGATTGTAGGGGCCCTAAAAATGCTCTTGGTCATTGTTAGCTTATGGATATGCAGTTTTATGCCTCTCGCTTCACGTGGTGCAATAAGCACATCTCTGACCCTACACACATGCGTCTAGATAGAGGGTTAGCCAATGTTACATGGAGAAACATGTTCCCACATTACGCGTTCGTTCATCTTTAAAATATAAGGTCGGACCACTTTCCGATCCTAATCGCTGATGAGAAACGGAGGCTTGGGCCTAAGAAGAAGTGGCATTCTCTTCCTCAGTATGATCCTTTCTGGTTGATGGATGATGAATTTCAAGATTTGTCATTTTCTTAGTGACATGGATGTGGCAGAGCTGAATACACAGATTAAAGATATTGGGGGTGTCATTACGTCAATAGGCACGTGATAAATTTGGTCACCTTGATTTGTCACCAAAAAAGAAGGAGAAAGAGATGCCGAACTTGCAGGCCACCCCGACGACATATTTTATAGCATACATATAAGCCCTTATCGGTGAGATAGAGCATTTGCAGTCTATGCTGAAGGAATTCTGGAGGCATCGAAGTAAGATGGATTGGCTTACTCGTACGGACCGTATTACTTCTTATTTTCATCATAAGGCGTCCTCCCGCAAAGAGAGGAGCCTTATTCAATCTTTAAAGCGAGGCGATGGTCATATTGAGACTGAGGAATCGGGCATATAGGAAATTGTTCTTAGCTACTTCGTGGGCATATTTTCGAGTTCAAATCACAATCACCCAAATATTGCAAATCTTAAGTTCAAACATATTTCGGAGCGGGACGTATTGGGTCTACGAGAACTCTTTGCCGAGGAGGAGGTTATTCGGCTCTTTCACAATTGTCGGGGCGTAAGTCGTCGTGTCCGGATGGTATACACATTGTCTTTATGCAAAACTGTTGGGACACTTTGGGTCAGTCTATTATGCCGGTGGTTATGGGCTTCCAGAATAGTGATGTGAAAATTGATGTGTTGAATGAGACTTTTATCGCTTTGATTCCCAAGGTTAAAAGCCCCTTCGGGGTTATTGATTTTTGGCCGATTAGTCTGTGCAATTCGGTATACAAGTTAATTTATAGGGTTTTAGTCATTCGTTTGAAGCGTCTTATTAGCTCGGTTTATTTTGGAAATCAAAGTACTTTCGTCTAGGGGCGTCTCATTACGGATAATGTCCTAACAATTTTTTAGGCCTTTCACTCGCTCAAGGCGGGTCTTGAAGGATGTGACCAGCATGCATCGCTAACATTGGATTTGGTCAAAGCGTTTGATCGGCCGGAATGAAGCCTTCTTTCAGCAATTATGGATGCTATGAACTTCCTGCCCCGTTTTGTGGCGTCGGTTTATAAAGATGGTTAGCTCCGTATCCTTCCAAGTGCACATAAACGGAAAGCCATCTAAATGCTTTCGGCCCACGCATAGTCAACAAGGAGATCCATTGTCTATTTTTCTTTTTATTATCTGTGCAGAGGGGTTCTCAACGCTTATTAATCAGACGGTTAGTGATGGAGCTTTGTAGGGCATTTATTTTGGTAGGAATCAGGAGGTGCGGGTTTCTCACTTATTTTTTACGGATGTTAGTCTCTTATTTTTTAGGGCTAATCTCGATGGTGCGGTGGCGATTAGAAATATTCTTGATCGGTATGAACTTCTCTCTGGTCAAATGGTGAATACGCTCAAGTCCAACTAATTTTTTAGCAAGCATGTCTCTGTAGAGGACCAATATGATGTTATACAACTAGTTACCACTGCAGAAGGGCATTGGCAAGTATTTTGGCATGCCATTCATGATTGGGAGAAATAAAAGGCAAGTCTTTTCTTAACTGGAAGTTCGACTGTGGAAGAAGTTGAGTGGCTGGAAGGAGAAGTTCATTTCGCGGGCAGGTAAGAAGGTTTTGATAATGAGTGTGTTAGGAAATCTACGCGGGAACGCAGCGGAATTCAAAAATTTGTTTCCCATCGACCCAAGATCGACTTCGTTTAAGCAATAAACAAATAAGCTAAAGACGGTGGTTACCTTGGTTGATCTAAAAGATCGACGCTTTGACCGTCTAAGAGAGTAGTTCAAGCATAGAGCCGCCCAAGTGTTCGGCCTCACCGCTAGTCCACACGAACAGCCCCTACCGGAATCCCATCATGGATTGCTATTGGAAAACTCCGGTTGCTAGACCGGCTTTTTCCCTCTCTCCAACTCTCAATATGATGCTCTCTATTTTACACAAGAACTATTAGTTCTTGGAATTATGATGTATAAAAGAGCTTGACACCCACCTCTCTTTTATAATGGATGTGGCGCCCCAAAGAAAGTAGAGGAGAAGAAAACCTTTTCCCAATAAAATAAGGAAAATATAATTGATTGATTTATCTCATTTATTATAATATCTCATATTAAATAAATCTAGGATATTTTCAATATCTTATATTGAATATTTCCAAGATATTGTCAAGATCTTATATTGACAATATTTATCTTTTATTATATTACCATAAATCAATTTACACATGTGTATATATATATCACATATATAAATCTATATAAAATATGTACTACTAAAATATGTCAAGTGGATGCATATCACATATATGATCCACGCCACATATATATATATTTATACATACATATTAATATCTAATATTAATATAAGGTAATACTATTAATTAAATTACACAATCCAAGTGAACATATACATTTCAATGTGGCGCCCCATATAGCCAAATATTGGCTTCCGGAATATTATTTAATTAATATAATACTATTAATATCTTGTATTTAATTTATTCATAATAAATAAACACCACCATATTAATTTACCACTATAACCTTTATAGTCTCGAGATAAACTTTCCTTATTTGGTTATCAACTATAACCACATTTTAATCCGGCTAGATGTTCTTATGTGTGTGACCCGATAGGCTTCCGAATATGTTGGCCGTAGACACAAAGTGCAAATTACTTAAAATGCCCTTCATACCTAACGATCACGGGATAGCGTCTCAGCAACACACCGTGACCCCAATCATCGGAAGAGTCAAATGCAATGACTACTACCTTTCATGTGAAGCGATTACCGTGTAACTTACAATCCTATCATTTGTAATAATATCCATACGGTCGACGTCGAGTGTCAAACATTAACGACCGTATCTTATAACTGGATATCATGCTCTCAAGTAACTCGTTTACTCCCACTTTGCAAAGATTCACGAGAGTAAGACATTCCTTATAAGAAGGCCATTTCGGATATTCGATCCCAATCATAGGATACGCGATTCCCGGACGACCAATCATGTATACTCCGCGATGCTTGAAGATCATACCCAATCACTACCGCATGATCGCCCCGTGGCTAGGGGAAACCTCAATAGTGTCAAAGCATGACAATCCACACCGTGATGCCATGAAGACTCCGGTCAAAAGGATAATTACACAACCGCCACATAGTGTGACACTTATCCGTGTAAGTGGGTCAGTCTAACATACGCATTCTCTAATACACGTCCACGTACAGTCCAAGTGTCTCTACACTTCGATAGACGAGATCTATCCCTGCCCTTAAAGACAGAAGACATCTAATACGTGCTAGTCTGTTTATACTATCAATGCCCTGTTTAATAGTACATCAGCCTAGAGACATTTAAGTATCAAACTTATTAAAGTGATTAGAGATCTCATCAACCATAATCGCCTATCATGGTTTCTCTATCACAATTTAATACTAAGGACGTTATCATATAACAAATTCATAATTGGTTCTTTAAAAAAATGTATATATGACAACATAAAAGCCATTTACTATATATATAAACATAAAGAAATAGTAGAAATGATCCGACCCGGTCGGATCCGGTCCAACCCAATTGGGTTTAGGACACTATTTCAACAATCTCCCACTTGGCCTAAAACCAATCACTCGCACACACAAGACCAAGTTGAAACACAAGAATCTCATGCAATACTTGCAACCAGCCCTATCCATAAACGGATCACTATCCGTGGGGACTCAGACTATCTTCACAACATGTTCCAAATGACCAAGTCAAAGGAACCGCCTTAACACACACACGAATCTCTCGACGAGACCCCTGGTCCTTGCTTCAAGCAATAAATCCACTTACTATATCGCCTATATAGAAAAGGTGGAAGAACTGCATACAAGGTTCAAGAATGAACCTTCTAGATCCATGTATCGCTCCCGCCGCGCTTCTAAGGCACTCACTGTGTTTTGGCCTACTTGTAGAACTTACAAAGTGACCCATAGGCTAGAACATTTCCGACTCAACCGTATCACTTGATCAAAGTGATCGCAAACCAGCATAAGTAGCTCCCACTCGCCTTCATAAGACTCGGGATATACGTCTGTACATCTACGTTTATTTAATTCCAAGTTTCGATAAGCCAGGAATTCTTCCTTAACTTGTTTAAGGATATTCTCGACATTCACCAGATTTACTTTCATACTTGCTCATGACTATTCATGAACTATGAACATCCGGCATTCCTTTTATGATGGTTCCTATCGCAGAGCGAAGGAAACCTTCCATAAACATCATCTTTCACCTTACCTTTGGGACTAACGCCCTAACATAGATAGATCTTGAGAACACTGGCTAGCAGTATCCCCGTCGTGATCTATGCTAAACTCCTTTTAGCATCACATCTATATAGGTAAACTATATAATCTAACAGCAGTTAAATCTATCACTATAGATTCTTATTTCTAAAAATAAGAACTGCCAATCCAAGTGCTTTCGTAAAGACCTTGAACTACCAAACATTAATTGACTGTGACATGGGGTATTAATTTCTAGAGAGATATCTAATATCTTGCTCAAAAATCACAACACACTCCCACTATCCATATTGCACATGGGGCATATCCTTCTTTTGACTAAATCAAAACTCCTTTGATTATCAAACAAAGAAATTGTCTAGAGAAACTTGTTTGAGTCCATAAATGGATCTCGTGGGCTCACATATCATGTTATCGTCTATGAACATCGAGCTGTTTGCCCAACGTCTTCAACACTATCATATAGTCATGATACGAAGTTATAACAAGTATTATCTGAATAGAAATGGGCTCAGCCTTACGGGGACATTCCCTCTAGGTAAGACAGACTAAGTTCATAACCTGGTTGTCACTGATAGAATCTAATTCAGATATCATGGCTCATAGTCATACCTCTCAATCTTGCCTTTCAAACATTCCTTCATAAGTCGTGAGATATTCATTCTTCAAGATGAACATACCAACAGCCTTTTCAGGCTTGAGGTTATCCATAGACTTACAGAACTTTTGTGTGCACTGAGCAGTGTTCTACACCTCATCGCTATGTGGCGTCTGCTCATGTTCCAATGGTTGAATGTATCTTTGTGGTTCTCAAACTCTTTTGAGATCCGATTCACTCCCACTGTTCCTTTTGGAAGAAACACTTCCTTTAGAAGACAGCATGTTTGGAGACAAACATTTTGCTCCGCGGACAAGTAAATAATATCCAGCGTGCTAGCTAAGACATTCCACAAAGTTGTATATGTCGTACTAGGCTCCAAGCCTTTCTGACTCTGCCTATGACAACTTCAAATCATCGGTTAAGATAGATTCGACATTATCATCTTCCATATCTAATATGGAATTTATTCAACCTTTATCTTTGGAACTCGGTTAAGTATAAGAGCACTATCCCGAAACGGGTAAGGGATACTTCGCATGGCTTGCGTCACATCTTTATCATATAAAGTGTTGCTTCCATTCTGGGAACACAATCTAATTGCATATCCCAAATATGGTATCCTTCAAAGGAGAATCTTATTCCTTTTCAGACGACTTCTGAAACACCCTTCAGGTATTAATTACTTCAATCCAATTGAAGATTAATTCCTAAGTAGCTCATCAATCTCATATTCGTACTAGCTCAAACTTTCCGGGCTTCCGAATTATGCACTTCACTGAGTACACTTGACTATTTCTAAAAATAGTCATAGAGATTTAACGAACAATTATTTGTGGCATTAATTGTCACAAGCCAACAAACATCGGTATGTTTAGGCTTCAGACAATTTTTCTAGATTTTACAACCTTTTCATAAAAGGGTATTTTAGTCATCTTTAGGTAAGATACGTATTACCCACATGATTCATAATCATATGGTTCAACATCATCGTAATGACGTTTAATTACACGCTTCCCTCCCCGAGAGACTATGTCAGAACAACCACAAATATTAAGGATAACACCACACACAAATATTTAGTTGAGATCTTATCACATATATCAACTATATAGTGACATCAATCTAGTATGTTAGATTCAAAGTGACCTTCCAACTTTATCGAATAACATTTATTCTTTACAATTGAATATGTCTCTCAAATCTCGACGGATAACCGAAAAAATGCGTTCTTCATAAGAACGGAACATAATAACATTTATTTAGTTCCTTTATCAGTTTACTTTAGATCCGAAATATGGTAAGTGTTACAACGTTTGCTTCACCTTCCATATCTGTATTTAATCTTTCTAATTTAATCACACTCGCAAGATATCATATATCTAAGAGTTGACTTGAACTTAGATAGATTTATCTCAACTCACTTGCCTATAATAGAAACTTCAATAAGTTCTCTATTTAAGCACATGCCCTAAATTTCCCTTTTAATCCTTCAAGCACTTGTAGAATGTTTCTTATTGTAGTCTTCATAAGACTTAAGAAAGATCACAAGAGCCATGTCTTTAATTCCCTTTCTTAAAGAAAATCTAAAGTTTATTAAATAGTTTATTTAACCTTTTAAATCGTATTTAAAACATTAACTATTTAATTAACCTTTAAACAATGATTAAAGAAATAAGTCGATACTTAAATCTTACAATTTTGAAAACAACCTTTCCAAAATTTGATGTGGTCATTCTTATCCAACGTTTGAATTAATTGTCATCGTATGACTGAATGATCATCTTGGATCGTATCCAATATATGACTAATTCGTTGAAACTTATTTCAAATGATTTAATCATATCATGAGCTTCCGCTTTCATTAATAATTAAAGTCTCGGAGCACTGCATCAATTATGTAATCTCCTTGTCTCTAACTACTATAACGGGATTGCTCATGCCATTGCTTATTTTAAAAGGATTAAAATTACTCAACCATATTTGAGAACGTTTCTCAAAATTAACAGTCATAATTTGGTTTTACTAATCGAGAATAAAACATAAATATAAAGTTTGCTAAAACTACAACATAAAAATGAAAATAAAAGAGTGTTGTTGTTTATACACGCAAAATCAAAAATGGTCTTTTGATTTATGATTTTGCTCCCACTAGTCAACTACTCCCAATTGACTTTCAAGAATCTTTCAAAAATTCTTTAGTGGCCAAGATCCCATCTGGTTACCCCGATTCCCGACGAGGGCCGATCAACCGGAATAATTCGAAAGGTATGTAACTCTTACCAATCACATCTCTATGTGACTCTTGGTGGTTGACTAGTCAACTCTTTGACAATTCACATCTTTATGTGGTAGTCAACCCCTTGCCTCTAGAATAAAACGGTCCTGACGAGGGCCAATCACCGCAATACTCTAGTCAAGTCATAACCCAATATTCGCGAGATCTCAGACGATCATATCTCAATAACGACGATATACCCGTGGTAGGTCAACTCCCGACGAGGGCCGATCAGTTGGATCCGAACAAAGGCTCTTCACCGTCGCTATAATATTGGGAGACAATTTTTCGACTTGATTTTTGTTGTGGAAGTATTTACGTAAATTAATTCACTTAATTAATTTTAATTACGGTCTCATCAAATATATCTATCTCTATAGACATACATCCTACACATTTATCTAGATCGTGCCTAGTCATGCATCTATCGTATCATATAAAATAAATACAAGCACAAAATAAATAAATGCGTAAAGTAACCGGTATGATCATGGACTTTTCCTAGAGTGCGGTTTGAATACAAACCTGACGAAACCGCTGGTCACAACCTAAGGTAGTCTGAATCGCCAATAGGATCTTTAATGCTCCATTCTCCAATGGGATCTTTATTTTCGTCTTTCTTTGGTCTTCATCTTCTGCTCCATTCTTGTTACATTTAATTCTATCTAATAAAATAAATACACCCGCCGCACACGGGGGGAGCTAACGGGAATGGGATAAATGCAGAAAATAAACTAGGTCACGTTCTTCATAATGGCCTAGGACAATTTTTAAACCAACAGAAAATTTAAATCATTCACATCTATCATATCGGTCGAGTCCAGCGATCAATCGGGTCCATATAATCATATTATATCTACTATATCTAATCCATACAATAAAATCTTATGAAAAAGATAAAATTAAAAATTAACTACTTGCGTCTTAATTAATCAATTAACATTTAATCTATTAAATAATTTTATCCAATCAATTAACTAATTAACATTTAATTAATTAAATGATTTTAATCGAAATAAAATTAACGATTAATTTTAAACCGATTTTAATTTTAATTTTAATTAATTAGAACTATTCCAAAAATAAATCAAAATTAAAATTATTTCTCTTTTGTTTCTTTCCTTTTGATTCGTAATCAAAAGGGATGCATTTGTTTCTAAACCAAATTTGCTTAAGCGCAGCCACTTTCCAAAATCAAAATTTTGGAAGTGGCTTGCAAGCTAAGCTTTTACAAATCAAATATTTGAAAAGGCGCAAAGCTATTCCAAATCAAATATTTGGAAAGGCTAAATAATTTTGGTTTAAGCCGACCACTTTCCAAAATCAAAATTTTGGAAGTGGCGCAAGCTGCAGCTTTTCCCAAATCAAATATTTGGAAAGGCTTAGCCTATTCCAAACAAAGTTTGGAAAGGCCATTATTATTTATCGCGTGTATGGCAGATCCCAATTACCAAACTATTTGAACCATTGGTTAGCCTACATGACACAACTAAACAAAGGAAATTAATAATCACAACTATGAACCATATTAAATCACAAAATACACAAAACAAAATCGGGGCCACCGATCACACCAAGCGACGGCCGGCGTCAGAGAGGCCGCCGCGCCGGCGATCACACGGTGGTGGTGCCGCCGATCGGCCGAGCACCACCATTGCCGCCTCTTTTTTTTTTTTTTTTTTTTTTTTAGTGTATCAATTTTGCGAATTAAAAATCTTTCATCTTTTAATTACGTGATTTAAACGATAAAATTAACTACGCATAATAACATGCTTATTGCTTAAGCTCAAGTTCTCTCGATACCATTTGTTAGGAAATCTACGCTGAACGCATGAATTCAAAATTTGTTTCCCATCGACCCAAGATCGACTTCGTTTAAGCAATAAACAAATAAGCTAAAGACGGTGGTTACCTTGGTTGATCTAAAAGATCGACGCTTTGACCGTCTAAGGAGAGTAGTTCTGCATAGAGAGCCGCCAAGTGTTCGGCCTCTACCGCTAGTCCACACGAACGACCGCCGGAATCCCATCATGGATTGCTATTGGAAAACTCGGTTGCTAGACCGCCTTTTCCCCTCTCTCCAACTCTCAATATGATGCTCTCTATTTTACACAAGAACTATTAGTTCTTGGAATTGTGATGTACAAAAGAGCTTGACACCCACCTCCTTTTATAATGGATGTGGCGCCCCAAATAGAGTAGAGGAGAAGAAAACCTTTTCCCAATAAAATAAGGAAAATATAATTGATTGATTTATCTCATTTATTATAATATCTCATATTAAATAAATCTAGGATATTTTCAATATCTTATATTGAATATTTCCAAGATATTGTCAAGATCTTATATTGACAATATTTATCTTTTATTATATTACCATAAATCAATTTACACATGTGTATATATATATCACATATATAAATCTATATAAAATATGTACTACTAAAATATGTCAAGTGGATGCATATCACATATATGATCCACGCCACATATATATATATTTATACATACATATTAATATCTAATATTAATATAAGGTAATACTATTAATTAAATTACACAATCCAAGTGTATCATATACATTTCAATGTGGCGCCCCATATAGCCAAATATTGGCTTCCGGAATATTATTTAATTAATATAATACTATTAATATCTTGTATTTAATTTATTCATAATAAATAAACACCACCATATTAATTTACCACTATAACCTTTATAGTCTCGAGATAAACTTTCCTTATTTGGTTATCAACTATAACCACATTTTAATCCGGCTAGATGTTCTTATGTGTGTGACCCGATAGGCTTCCGAATATGTTGGCCGTAGACACAAAGTGCAAATTACTTAAAATGCCCTTCATACTAACGATCACGGGATAGCGTCAGCAACACACCGTGACCCCAATCATCGGAAGAGTCAAATGCAATGACTACTACCTTTCATGTGAAACGATTACCGTGTAACTTACAATCTATCATTGTAATAATATCCATACGGTCGACGTCGAGTGTCAAACATTAACGACCGTATCTTATAATCTGGATATCATGCTCTCTCGAAGTAACTCGTTTACTCTCACTTTGCAAAGATTCACGAGAGTAAGACATTCCTTATAAGAAGGCCATTTCGGATATTCGATCCCAATCATAGGATACGCGATTCCCGGACGACCAATCATGTATACTCCGCGTGCTTGAAGATCATACCCAATCACTACCGCATGATCGCCCCGTGGCTAGGGGAAACCTCAATAGTGTCAAAGCATGACAATCCACACCGTGATGCCATGAAGACTCCGGTCAAAAGGATAATTACACAACCGCCACATGGTGTGACACTTATCCGTGTAAGTGGGTCACCTAACATACGCATTCTCTAATACACGTCCCACGCATACCCAAGTGTCTCTACACTTCGATAGAGACGAGATCTATCCTCGCGCTAAAGATGAAGACATCTAATACGTGCTAGAATGCATTTTATACTATCAATGCCCTGTTTAATAGTACATCACCTAGAGACATTTAAGTATCAAACTTATTAAAGTGATTAGAGATCTCATCAACCATAATCGCCTATCATGGTTTCTCTATCACAGTTTAATACTAAGGACGTTATCATATAACAATTCATAATTGGTTCTTTAAAAGAACAGATATATGACAACATAAAAGCCATTTACTATATATATAAACATAAAGAAATAGTAGAAATGATCCGACCCGGTCGGATCCGGTCCAACCCAATTGGGTTTAGGACACTATTTCAACAGAGTGTCCTTCAGGCGATCCGACTTATGTTATTTAGTGCTTCTGTCTTCCATCGTCGTTTATTGATGATATAGATAAGCTAATTTGAGATTTTTCTGGAGTAGTACGGAGAAGTGTCGAAAGATCCCCTGGAAACGGTGGAACCATTGCACTATTCCTAAGGATCTCGGGGGACTTGGCTAGGGTTGTACACGGTTCGGTTCGGATTATGGCCGTAACCGAACCGAAATTTTCGGTAATTGAAAATCCGAACCGAAACTGAACCGTTTGCAAAAGAAAACCAAACCGAACCGAAATAACCGGTTCGGTTCGGTCGGTTAACCGAAATTTTTGGTTAATTGAAAATCTGAGCTGAAACATAACCGTTTGTAAAAGAAAACCGAACCGAACCGAAATAACCGGTTGATTAACGTAAAAACCAAACCGAAATAACCAAATTTCACAATTACAACAGTTTGATTCACTATATGGTTATAAACAGTTTGGATTTTACTATTTGGTTTTGGTTCGGATATAAACGGTTTGATTTTGGTTCAGTTTTTTTGGTTCGGTTTTCGGTTTCGGTTCGGTTCGGATAATTACAGCACTAACCGTAACCGAACCGAAAATTTCGGTTTTTCCATTTTGAAAACCGAAAACCGAACGGTAGCACTTATTAACCGAGTCGAATTACCCCGGTTCGATTCGGTTTTCGGATTATCCGTATCCGTGTACATCCTTAGACTCAGCTTGCGGGACCTCAATTGCTTCAATTTTTCGCTCCTAGAAAAGCAAGTTTGGAGGGTGAAGATACCGAATATCGCACTTTCACGTGGCGTCACGAGATAGTGCTCCTGAAACGAGAATAAGTGATAGCCCAAGGGTCGAGTCACGAGTTGAGACATCGACAACCGACATGATCAGAGAACCGAGACGATGGGCCTCACAGTTGGTCCCCGCAATACGAACAAGCGTTAAGGCATGCAGGTCGGTTCCTCGACTCGAGAATACGACGATCGACTCTAAGCACTGTAGGGTAAGGGTCCCGAGCTCGACTAACGCAAGTCGATTAAGTCGGCCTCGAGGACAGAGTCCGCACCAGCTGAAGAGGCCCATTATCCACAGGATAACTTGGGCAATGGGCAAAGCCCATATAAGCTGGTAAAAGCCCAAAGGGCTAATACTGTATTTTACCCAAACCGACATGGTTTAGGGTTAGGGTAGTGAACTCCCTATAAATATACACTTCCAGGAACTACGTGTGACTTGATTCCTGGACATTTACAGGATACGTAGGCAACCTGAGAGAGACTCTCAGGCTCAGTCTAAAGCCACCCCCAAAAATCATCCTTGATTCAATCATCCCTAGATTAAATTGACCCAAAATTTATACATGACAAAATCCAGCATCGTCAGAAGGTTTTGAAGTTACCTAACTCTCTAGTTAGCCGTGTTTTGCATGCCAAGTACTTTTATAATATTGATGTTGTTATTGGCCTCCGGCTTTCGTTTATTTGCCAGAGCTTAGAGGGCCGAGACCTTCTTATCCAGGGGATCCGTTGGCGAGTAAGGGATGGAGCTCTGATTAATATTTATTCTGACGCATGGATTCTCTTGCGTACATCTTTTAGAGTTAGTTTCTATGGCCATCCGGCATCTACTAAGGTGAGTTCCCTTATTAGTCCTCACACGAATTCATGGAATTATGAGCTGATTCAAGCATCAATTTGGCCGCGTGAAGCCCAAGCATTTCTTAGTATCCATCTCTCTTCGGGGAGTCACATGGATGATATTATTTGGCACTGCGATAGGCGGGCAAGTATTATGTTCAGTCCGGCTATCGGTTGGCCACTCAATTATACCATGTGGAACTGGTTGGTAGGGCCTCATTTTCATCTTCCCTAGATAGTATATGGCGCTGGGTATGGGGTTTGGCTATTCGACCGGGGGTCAAACATCTCTTGTGGCGATGCATGCATAAATGTTTATCGGTCAGATCCTTATTGCGTGGTCGCTGAGTTGGGGATGGATTGTGTGGGTTGTGTGGGCATCACGAAGAGGATTCTTAGGCATGCTATTTTTCTTGTGATATTCCCACCACAATATGGGACCGTTTAGATAATGGGAATCTTCGAATGGCACTGGCCTCAAGTTCGGATTTCTCTAGGGTTCTCCACTCTCTCTCAGACTGTTCGGTAAAAACTAGTTTTAAATTTATAATTACCGGAACACCCCAAGTATAAGGCTTGTAGTAAAGGTGTTACCGGGTCGTCCTAAGGGAGTCGAATGTTTATCGGATTAAGGTGCAATTATTCTATCGATTATGTCACAATTTATTACCTAAAACTAAGGTCTATACTAACTATAATATAAAAACGATGAGTAAGACTAACCTAAAACAGGAAACAGGAAAATTCGACTATGGACGGGCGTTCACCAAGGGTGGACGGGCGTCCGATAACACGTGGAAACAGAAAATATGCAGAAAAACAGTATGTAAAAACTAGGGTTTTAGAAAAACAACTAAACGAAGCAATCAAAGTCGTCTGAACGATTTGGTTTATCAAATAATTAAAAGGAACGGCAAGGCAACGGGAATCCACCAATCAATCAACTAACCCCAACTAGATTGCGCGCTAAAGATATGATTTTTAGTTATGATCAAATCACGAATTCGATTAAATTTCTCTAATCAATTTCTAGGGTTTCGTTTTCTTTCTCAAGCAAAACTAAACTAGCAGGCATAACCAGATCATGATATTGTCTCCAATATCCTACTCAACTAATCATAAACAATCTCTTGAATTATAACTAATTGCATCAATCGAAATAAATCAAAGCTTGAACAATATTCTCACATAAATTCAATCACAAAGGTAGTTTCATCGATCTATCGATTCAATAAAACATAAACATTACTTACAAAATTCAATTGATGAAAGATCATAAATTTACTCACTAAGATATAGCATAAAATCCTCTAGTTGGTGTAGTTGCTGATCGGTTTCCTCTGTTGTCCCACCGCGAATTGCTTAGCCAACAATCATGTTGGTGATCATGATTGTTGGGATGGAAGAGTTCATCTCCTTGTTTGCTCTGGAAGGATATGCGGCTGCTAGGGTTTTTTTATCAGTGAATAATGTGATAGATGTCATTAGGGTTCAATACACGCTGGTATTTATAGGATTTTGAGGCGGCTAGGGCTAGGTCGGCCGACGGACGCCCGTCCAAGCTGCGTCCAAACTCTCTGTATGTGATTTCCTCTCCTGGACGCTCGTCCGATGCTTTAAACGCCCGTCCACTGGACGGATGCAATGGACGCCAGTTCAGCCTTGTAAACCTTCATGCCAATCTCAAACTTACATCTTTCTCCTTCCTTTAATCTTCAATCAAGCACCGTTCTAACTCCTTCCACAACATGCAAGCATACCTACAAGGCGATAGAAACGAGCAAAGTGTAAAATCGTACATAAATAAATAAAAACCACATAAATAGCTCGATTTTCACACTCTAACAAATTCTAAACCCATTCTTCCAATTTATCCTTTAGCAAGTGATTTTCTATAAAAATCACTAAAACACGGAAGATATTGTCCCGGAATAACTCGATATAAACCACAAAATTAGTCGTAAACAACTCCCCCACACTTAGACTTTTGTTCGTCCCAAACAAAACAATCAAAACTAGCTCACTTTCATGCAATCCACATAGATCCCCAACTCACATAACAAAAGATACAACAACTATAGCAAGTGATACCAACATAGAGATAGATTCTGTGTGTGTGACAAGCCCTTTTCAATCTTCACAATCCTTTCAAACAAATATCCTCTCAAATAATTTTAATGACTATCCTAGGTATAGGCAGTAATCGTTCCACACAAAGTCTTCCCGCGCACTCAGTAGGATAATCCCTACAGCATATCATTCGGTTTATACTGGGTATAAGTTCACCGATAACAAAGTCTTCAATTTTTTCACTTTCTTGTTTCTTCTTTGACGCACATCAGAATGAGCTCTTACCCGTCATAGTAGAATAGGATGTTTCGGGATAACACCCTACCTTACTCAAATCATAGGGTAGCTTTTTCTGACTGTCGTGAGCTTTTGGTCATCATAGTGGAATAGGATATTTCGAGATAATGCCCTACCGCACTCCAATCATCGACCAGCTTTCGACACACCCATTTATTTACTATTATCTCAACTTTTTTTCAAAAACATTAGTTACGTTTCACTTATCACATTCAAACCTTCAGATATTCACAGTGCACGTACTGAACTTAGGTGTTACTGTTGGAATAATGTCCTAAACCCAATCGGGTTGGACCAGATCCGACCGGGTCGGATCATTTCTACTATTTCTTTATGTTTATACATATATATAATGGCTTTTATGTTGTCATATATCTGTTCTTCTAAAGAACCAATTATGAATTGTTATATGATGATGTCCTTAGTATTAAACTGTGATAGAGAAACCATGATAGACGATTATGGTTGATGAGATCTCTAATCATTTTAATAAGTTTGATACTTAAATGTCTCTCAGGCGATGTACTATTAAAGCAGGCATTGATAGTATAAACGGACTAGCACGTATTAGATGTCTTCTCTTTTTAGGCGGGGATAGATCTCGTCTATCGAAGTGTAGAGACACTTGGGTATGCGTGGGCGTGTATTAGAGAATCGCGACGTTAGATCGACCCACTTATATGGATAAGTGTCACACTATGTGGCGGTTGTGTAATTATCCTTAAGACCGGAGTCTTCATGGCATCACGGTGTGGATTGTCATGCTTTGACACTATTGAGTTTCCCCAGCCACGGGCGATCATGCGGTAGTGATTGGGTATGATCATGAAGCATCGCGGAGTATACATGATTGGTCGTCCGGGAATCGCGTATCCTATGATTGGGATCGAATATCCGAAATGGCCTTCTTATAAGGAATGTCTTACTCGTGAATCTTTGCAAAGTGGGAGTAAACGAGTTACTTCGAGAGAGCTTGATATCCAGATTATAAGATACGGTCGTTGATGTTTTGACACTCGACTAACGACCGTATGGATATTATTACAGCGCTAGGATTGTAAGTTACACGGTAACTGTTTCACATGAAAGGTAGTAGTCATTGCATTTGACTCTTCCGATGATTGGGGGTCACGGTGTGTTGCTAGACGCTATCCCGTGATCGTTAGGCATGAAGGGCATTTTTGTAATTTGCACTTTGTGTCTACGGCCAACATATTCGGAAGCCTATCGGGTCACACACATATGAACATCTAGCCGGATTAAAATGTGGTTATAGATGATAACCAAATAAGGAAAGTTTATCTCGAGACTATAAGGGTTATAGTGGTAAATTAATATGGTGGTATTTATTTATTATGAATAAATTAAATACAAGATATTAATAATATTGATTAATTAAAGAATATTCCGGATGCCAATTTATTGGCTAAAGGTGGCGCAATTTTGGAGTGTATAAGATACACTTAGATTGTGTAATTTAATTAATGGTGTTACCATATATTAATATAAGATATTAATATTATATATATTATACACACATGCGTGTGTGAAGTACATTTGAGATGTACATGCGCACTAATTTAGTGTGCACATATAATATGTATAGATTTATATATATGTGATATATACACATGTGTAAATTGATTTATGGTAATATAATAAAAGATAAATATTGTCAATATTAGATTTTGACAATATCTTGGGAATATTCAATATAAGATATTGACAATATCCTAGATTTATTTGATATAAGATATTATAATAAATGAGATAAATCAATCAATTATATTTTCCTTATTTTGTTGGGAAAAGGTTTTCTTCTCCTCCACAACTGTTTGGGGCGCCACTTCTACTATAAATAAGAGGTGTGTGTCAAGCTCTTTTAGACATCACAATCCAAGAACTAATAGTTCTTGTGTAAAATAGAGCATCCTATGTAGAGTTGGAGAGAGGGAAAAGGCCGGTCTAAAGCAACCGGAGTTTTCCAATAGCAATCCATGATGGGATTCCGCGGGTGTTCGTGTGGACTAGCGGTAGAGGCCGAACACTTGGGCGGCTCTATGCAGAACTACTCTCCTTAGACGGTCAAAGCGTCGATCTTTTAGATCAACCAAGGTAACCACCGTCTACTAACTCGTTTGTTTATTGCTTAAACGAAGTCGATCCTGGTTAAAAGGAAATAAAATTTTAAATTTCATTGCGTTCGCGTAGATTTCTAACAAGTGGTATCGAGAGAGAGCTTGAGCTTAAGCAATAAGCATGTTATTTTGCGTAGTTAATTTTATCGTTTTAAATCACGTAATTAAAAGATGAAAGATTTTAGATTCGCAAAACGATACACGAAAAGAATAAATAAATTATAAATAAAAAAAGGATTGGGTGGTGTTCGGCCCGGTGGCGGCGCACCACCACCATCGTCTGGCGCGGCGGCGGCACTTTATGGTATTTGTCGGTTGGGCGGTCGCTTTGGCGGGTCTCTTTCTTTTGTTTTGTGTATTTTGTGTTTCTATATGGTTCATGGTTGTGATTGGTAATTCGTTTTGTTTCGATTTGTGTCGTATATGGCTAACCAAATGGTTCAAATAGTTTGGCCATTGGGATGCCATATGGCGATTAAAATAATAATGGTCTCTTCCAAACTTTGTTTGGAATAGGCTAAGCTGCAAGCCACTTCCAAAATTTTGATTTTGAAAAGTGGCAGGCCTAAACCAAAATTATTTGGCATTTCCAAAATTTGATTTGGAATAAGCTGCAGCGCTTTTCAAATATTTGATTTGTAAAAGCTTAGCTTGCAGCCACTTCCAAAATTTTGATTTTGGAAAGTGGCTGAAGCTAAGCCAAATTTGGTTTAGAAATCAAAAGATCCTTTTATTACGAATCAAAAGTAAAAAACAAAAGAGAAATAATTTTAATTTTGATTTATTTTTAGAATAGTTCTAATTAATTAAAATTAAAATTAAAATCGTTTAAAATTAATCGTTAATTTTATTTCGATTAAAATCATTTAATTAATTAAATGTTAATTAGTTAATTGATTGGATAAAATTATTTAATAGATTAAATGTTAATTGATTAATTAAGACGCAAGTAGTTAAATTTTAATTTTATCTTTTTCATAAGATTTTATTGTATGGATTAGATATAGTAGATATAATATGATTATATGGACCCGATTGATCGATGGATTTCGACCGATAGGATAGATGTGAATGATTTAATTTTCTGTTGGTTTAAAATTGTCCTAGGCCGTTATGAAGAACGTGACTCTAGTTTATTTTCTGCATTTATCCCATTCCGTTGACTCCCGTGTGCGGCGGGTGTATTTATTTTATTAGATAGAATTAAATGTAACAAGAATGGAGCAGAAGATGAAGACCAAAGAAAGACGAAAATGAAGATCCCATTGGAGAATGGAGCATTAAAGATCCTATTGGCGGTTGCAACTACCCTTAGATTGTGACCCGCGGTTTAAATCGATTTGTATTGAAACCGCATCTAGGAAAAGTCCATGATCATACCGGTTATTTTACGCATTTATTTATTTTGTGCTTGTATTTATTTTATATGATACGATAGATGCATGACTAGGCACGATCTAGATAAATGTGTAGGATATATATCTATAGAGATAGATATAATTGATGAGAACGAAATTAAAATTAATTAAGTGAATTAATTTACGAAAAAAATACTTCCACAACAAAAATCAAGTCGAAATATTGTCTCCCAATATTATAACGACGGTGAAGAGCCTGTGTTCGATTCAACTGATCGACCACCGCCGGAGTTGACCTACCTCGGGTATATCGTCGTTATTGAGATATGATCGCATGAGATCTCGTGAATATTGGGTTATGACTTGACTAGAGTCTTTCGGTGATTGGCCACCGTCGTGGCCGCCGTCGACTTTAGAGACAAGGGGTTGACTAACACATAGTGATGTGTATCGCCAAAGAGTTGACTAGTCAACCACTGAGAATCACATAGAGATGTGAATGGTAAAGGGTTACCTACCTATCGAAATTATCTTGGTTGATCGACCACCGCCGGGAATCGAGGTAACTAGATGGGATCTCAGCCACTAAAGAATTTTGAAAAATTCTTGAAAGTCAATTGGAAGTAGTTGACTAGTGGGAGCAAAATCATAAACCAAAACACCATTTTTGATTTTGCGTGTATAAACAACAACACTCTTTTATTTTCATTTTTATGTTGTAGTTTTAGCAAACTTTATATTTATGTTTTATTCTAGATTAGTAAAACCAAATTATGACTGTTACCTTTTGAGAAACGTTCTCAAATATGGTTAAGTAATATTAATCCTTTTAAAATAAGCAATGACATGAGCAATCCCTTATAGTAGTTAGAGACAAGGAGACTACATATTTGATGCAGTAATCCAAGACTTTAATTATTAAAGAAAAACGGAAGCTCGTGATAGTGGATACGATCCAATATAATCATTCGGTCATACGATGACGAGTTATTCAAACGTTGGATAAGAATGACTAGACCGAATTTTGGAAATGATGTTTTCAAAATTGTAAGATTTAAGTATCGACTTAATTCTATCATTGCTTAAAGGTTAATTAAATGGTCAATGTTTTGATACGATTCAAAAGGTTGAATAAACTATTTAATAAACTTTAGATTTTCTTTATGAAAGGAAATCAAAGAAATAGCTCTTGTGATCTTTCTTAAGTCTTATGAAGACTACACTAAGAAACATTTACAAGTGCTTAAAGGATTAAAAAGGAAAGTTAGGGCATGTGCTTAAATAGAGAACTTATTGAAGTTTCTATTCTAGGCAAGTGAGTTGAGATAAATCTATCTAAGTGAAAGTCAACTATTAGATATATGATATCTTGCGAGTGTGATTAAATTAGAAAGATTAAATACCGATATGGAAGGTGAGGCAAACGTTATACCACTTACCATATTCTGGATCTAGTAAACTGATAAGGGAACTAAATAAATGTTATTATTTCCGGTTCTTATGAAGAACATGCTTTCAGTTATTTGTTAGGATTTAGTAGACATATTCAATTGTAAAGAATAAATATTATTCCGATAAAGTTGGATGGTCACTGAATCTAACATACTAGATTGATATCACTATATAGTTGATATATGTGATGATCTCAACTAAATATTTGTGTGGTTTGTTATCCTTAATATTTGTGGTCATTTCTAGACATAGTCTCTCCGGAAGTGAAGCGTGTAACTAAACGTCATTCTGATGATGTTGAACCATATGATTATGAATCATGTGGGTGATACACATCTTATCTAAAGATGACTAAAATACCCTTTTATGAAAAGGTTATAAAATCTAGAAAGTTGTCCAAGGCCTAAACATACCGATGTTTGTTGGCTTGTGACAATTAATGCCACAAATAATTGTTTATTAATCTCTATCACTGTCTTAGAAATAGTTGAATGTACTTATTGAAGTACGACAATTCGGAAGGTGACGGACCTTTTCTAGGCTATACAGATCCTAACCGGCAGTGTACCGGGTCAAATCATAGTGCTAGTATGATGAGTCAGGTGTCGAATCCTCAGGGAACTTGGTAATTTATTTTACGTGTGGTTAAACACCAAAGAGCTGCTATTAACTCGATCTAAATCGCAATTTTATCACACAGATCACTACTATTCTAGTTAACACAAAATAAATACGTAATTTAATAGTTATTCTAATATAATATATATAGATATATAAATATATATAGATGTACATAAATTGCAAAATATATATATAGATATAAATATATAGGTACCAAGATATTAATAGATAATTTTAGAGAAACTGGCCAAAACTTATATAATTGGTTTATACGATCTTTTCGATTAATTGAAATGTGTTCGATCTCTCCTTTTATTTTAGGTCCAATTGAGTAAGTGAAACGGTGCACTCGAGGTAAACAATTTCCTCCTCACACGAGTGTATGAAATTGTCATATGTCCATTGTCATCACCCAAAATCCACAATCTATTACGGTAAACTAATTAATCTAAACAGGTCCCGAGTACAAATCTACCTTTAGATAAAAAGGAGTCATTCCGTTCGTCAAACGGTCAATTTTATTTTAAAGGCTCCGGTTGTCAAAGCCGGACGATTCAACTTTCCGGTTTAAGTTTCAATTAAACGATGATTTAACATTATTACGATCTCGAGTACAAATTATAATAAAATTCATTTCTCCCAAAACAAATTTACCCCGGTTAGAAATCGGATTCCGTCATCACGTTGTTCACACGCCAATTTTACCCTCCGGTTTTTCTATCTTTTATTTCATATCCTGACTACGAGGCGTCAATTCATAATTAGATTATGAATTCCTCAGATCTATTAAATATGTCAATACGAATATGATCAAAATAGAAAAAGATTCAATTAACTCAATTTTAGTCATTTTAACTTAACAACATTTTTTAACTAAAAGATCGAAATAAAACCGATTACATAGTTTTGGCGATATTATATTTAGCCTAAAAACATTATAACAACGAAAAATACAAAAACAAATATAAATACTTAAGAAAAGTTACCCGAATACGGCAGTTGATTCATAAATCGTATCTTCCGGACATTACAACTTCTTTAGCAAAACCGACTTCCGGGATTTTCTCGAGCATTACAACGATATTACATTATTACGGCGTAAGGCCTTATTTACTTACTACTACTACTAAAAAAAAAAAGAAGAAGAGATATATATATATATATAGATTGTTATATATATATATGGTACACCCCATTATTCTTTGCAAATGAGCTCCTTATATAGAAAAAACTTCCAAGGCCGGGACGGTCGGTATTAAGCCGGATCGGTCCGGACTAATGATGATCCCCACTAACTTGATCATTCCAAAGATGTGCGTAGGAGATATTATTTTTATATATAATTATTAAACTTCTAAAATTCATATCTCGAGTTTCGACTTCCAAAATTGCAAACGAAATGCCAAAATTAAGATCTCGAGAAACTCTACAACTTTCATGAAGGACTCTTCTCCAGATAATGCTTTTTGATGACCTCGTGTTCCTCCGAAGCTTTTACGGGATTTTTCTTAATCCAAGTCGATTAGCCACTTGATCACTGTTTAAGTTCTAGACCTCCAATCTTCATAATTTAAATTGCATTGGAAAACTCTCGGAAAAATCTACAACTTTTGTGAAGAACACTTTTTACGAAAATATCATTTTGATGAGCCATTCGTTTGTCGAAGATATTTTCTATTATTACTTATCCAGATTGATTGGCTTACTTGTCACTTAAGCTATTCAATTGACCATTTAAACTTGTGGCACTTTCTAAATCATTCCGGAGATATGATTAAACTTCAATATGTTGATTCTCGGGGTCTTGGTTTATAAATCGCAATAAAACATCACAAATACCCACGTAAATCGATATTTACACTCCGATTTACTAAGATCGGTACAAAATTACAACTTTTTATTATTATTATTACTAAACACTCTAAATTATAAAGACTAACACTTTATACCATAATTTCATATATTTTATATAGAATTCGTTGATAAAACATAATAATATAACGTATTTTTAATCATATAAAATAATACATCAAATTACTCCCACTTAGCTTTTGATCGTCCTCGAGCAAAAATAAGCGGTAATAAAAGATAGTATAATTTTTCAGATTATAATATACTTTGTCAATATTATAAATATATTATCTATCTTAATTTAAAATCTTAAGAGGACAGAAAGAGTATATAACTGAAATAACTTAAACATCAAATATTATTTAGATAAAATTATATATGTAATACTTAAGAAGTATAAATAAAATATCAGAATTATTTTTAATCGCAACTATTATGAAATTTCGGAATCGGAAATTTGATAAGGTAATTGACAAAAATGGCTTATAGAGTTTAGGTTCAAGATGTTGGTTAATCGGAAAAGAAATCAAAAAAGAAGAAGAGAGCAAATAAATGCACTCTACATCTTCATATTTTGAAAAAAAACATATTCTTAGCATCTTTTTCAGATTTTTCTCTTCTTCTTTTTTTTTTTTTTTTTTTTTTTTTTAGAGATTAAGAACTAAAAGCGTGAGTGTGTGTAGAAAATCAAACTTACAGGCATTGCTTCATCAAGATTGATCGGAGTACTACTCTTTCGATCGAAAATTACAAGTCCGGTTTCCTTAAACTTGTAATAATTCCTGAGATCTTATGATTCAACTTTTCCTCTTTCAATTTATCTTGTGCCTTCATTCCCAAAGAATAGGACATTTCGTGATAATACCCTACTCACTCCAATCATTGGTAGCTACATCCGATTTGTTCTTTTTATTTTTAAGTTGTTAATCATGAGATAAGGAAGATACGATATTTGATTAATTACGTGTAAATATGGTGCTTCGTTCTTAATTAATATATCCGAACTTATTACCAAAATCGGCTATGTTGCAAGTGTCATGAGGTAAGATCGAATATACTACTACTTATCTAATTTTTCCAATCTCAAAGATATACCAAAATTTAGCTTTTACGTCACCATCTCTTTTTTATAAGACGTATAAACTTGCGGTATTTCAAGGAAATGTAGACCAAAATAGCTAAAGCTCGGTTATTTAATCACAATTGACAATTTCGAGTGAGGTCTTGATCACTCTAATCAAGGTGAGGTAGGTTATTTATTTATAGTTATATTTTTTGTGGTGCCAAAAATCAATAAACTTAATCCAATTCCAAATTCATAATTAGTATTGAAAATGATTCTAAAAATTTTACTTATAAATATCAATCATACTTATATAATTTTATAAAAACAATATCTAATATTAATTACTCCATTATATAAACTTAAAATCTTCTTAAAATCTAAATTAGACATATAATATAATTATATTTATTTTATATTTATTATTTTTTTTTTTTTTTTTTTTCCGAAAATTTTAATGAATTTTCTAACCTAACTCTACTCCCCACTTACGAAGTGGCATCGTCCCGATGTTCAATAAGTAGTAAAGAAGTAGGTTTGAAAATAAAATTAAAATTATCTATCAACGTTATTTTTCCGATTTTATTTTAGCTTATACTAATTATATCATTAAATAAAAACAAACAACTTAAAAAAAAACTAAGACATATATATTAAACAAGATACATTATTACAAACTTAAGTAAAGGACTTCAAACTTAACTTAAATTAACTTATTAAAACTTAAATATTACTAACAAACCACTAACAACTCTCTAGATAGTAGACGAACAACCCGGTGTATCAACCGGTAGCAATCCAAACCGACTATCTCTAGACGGAAAAATTTCATCCGTCTCCAGCTCTTCTACTCCATTCAGAAGAATACACAAACGTGATATCAACCAAGAATTAGGCATAGGTTTCCCCCTACTACCTCTGGCTATTGCAAAGTCTGACACTGTCCTTTGAATCAATATACCCCAATCAACAAATACACCGAATGCCAAAGCAAAAAGTAGAAGCATTTCATTCTCAGTTAAACTTCCAAAATCCCAGGTTGGATAAACTCGAGAATTTATAAAATGCTTCCACGCCTTTAGATGTGGAAGTAAAGCTCGTGTTGACATGTCGTGATTTGTATCAAAAAGCGGGAACAGACATTGGAAAGACTCGTGTACTTTATTCAAATGATTAGAGGGATTTTGTAGTCCCCATTGCATTTCAAAATGTGGCATAGAAACTGGTGGAATTTCAAAAATTTGGTTGATGATAGATGAAGAGAAGGGAACAGCCACTCCTCTTACCAGAACAATCTGTGTAGACTCTATCGCGAATGTTGAAAGTAGGGCCGAATAAAATTCCCTTACAACCGTAATATTAATTCGCCCTCGTGGTGTACTTACAAATTTTTTCCAACCGAAACTCCTAATGAGAGTTTTACCCCACTGATCAATTTTATCAAAATTCAAACCTTTCTCCAATAGGATTGGAGAATTAGCAAAACGAGGGTGTAAATTTATACTCTCATTAGAAGCTTGCGCTTCCGGATGATCCGGTGTATTAGGCTCGTAAGAATTTACAGATGGTGAGGAGTGGTTCGACATTTTTAAAACTTGGTAAAAAATAAAATTACAGTTGGAAGTAGATAGGCAGTGAAAGAAATGGTATCCTTTCCTCATTCCCTGGCCTCCTTTATATAGATAGAAAGTAATACATACGTGGATGAACGAGACAGACTCAAAAAATGAGTCATGCTGTTTCCCTTCACGGATCGGGCGAGTATAGCCGGACCGGTCCGCCTCATCTCGCTTTTCTTGAGGGACAGAGGTGAAAGTCAATTTGAACTTTGGTTATTTTTACTTCACGTGCCTATTATTAACTCTTTCCTCGAAGATACATTGTAAAGTTAATTTAACTTGATACGAACGGATAAAACGACACATTATATTTTGTAAAATGACGTAGTAATTATACGAAAATTATTTTTGGGTGTTTTTTTTTTTTTTTTTTTATAGTTTTTATAAAAACTAAACCGATTTAAAATGCAAATCAAATTTTTATAAAATCTATTGTAACGAAAATTGAAAACAAACCAATAGTTAAATGACAAAAGTCGAATGCAATAAACATGTTTAATCAATCATTAAAATTCAATCTTCATCATAATCTTCCTCCGGATCAACTTGAAAACTCGAACTTGGAAACGACTGAGAAGCTGATGGATGAGCTGAAGTCGTGGTCCTGACTGAACCATCAAGACCCATCGAACTCATGCCAGACGTAACATGTGCATACTCAGTGAATCCTCCCCAACTCGACATCGCTGGTCTCTGAACACCTGTCGAAAATACACCTGCCCCACTAGATTGGCTTCCAAAAGGATATGACGATGGATGAAAGCTCGACTGTGGCGGAATAGGTGTTTCCCAACGTGGTAAGGTATATGGATCAGGATCGACAAGGTGGATAGGCGGGATCATCAAAAGTAGGATTACGAAGCAATCGCTCGTTCCTTCTTAAACCTCTACGAATATCATCACACCACGCTTAGTACTTCTCAAATGAATAAAGCCACATTGGCTTGACCACGCGCAACATCCATCACTAAAGATTGAAACATGTCATATGTGATAGTGTTGGAGAAAGGAGTTTGTTGAGGTGACTAGAAAAAGATGGAAAAGAAGAAGATGTAAAACCGGTGGAGTGGTTGAGTTTGACGTCTTCTAAGCAAAAAGAGCTAATACTACCATCCGGAAGACTAGTCAAACTAGGTCCAATCAGTTTCCATCGGCCGGAGATAACTTGTCATTAGGCGGGAATGGTACTCCCAACCTACGACATAAATCGAGATAAAACAAGGAAGTAAAGATGACTCCTGTCAGTGCAGCGATGACAATACTCTCAAAAATCCTCTTAAACATGACCTTTCCAACATCCACTCTAACATCATTTACCATAGCCCAAGCGATACATACATCTTCCTTTCCAAAAGCAAGATGTTTACGAGAAGGATAGAGATTATGGCTAATAAATCTTTTAATTGCCCTTAAACCTCTAAAACAGATTCCCGTAATTAAACCGATTTTCAACCCACACCGCGGTCGGGTCAAAAAGCGATCTGGGCTCTCAGGCGATCTGCTCAAAACTAGCAGGATCATCTAAATTATAGACTACCTGTAATCCTCCTCATCGGAAAAACCTCAACTCCTAAAATTGCATTAATGACGGCGGGGTTAAAAGGAATATTTTTGGCTCGTAAAAGGCAGCAGCTCAATCGAGTAAGTTGTTCTTCAGACATAGTAGATAAAACCGAATAAAACTCAGCTACTATAGTCGTGTTAATCTCACCTTCCCTTCTGGCTGCTAAATCTAACCACTGACGCCTTCTAAAGATATTTTTGACTTCATCACCTAAGTCATCCAAGTCTAATCCTTTTTCAACCAGAACATCACACTTACTATAAATTTTTGTATACGCTTTCTTAGCCTCAGGTGATGCGGTTCTTTCAAAACTTACTGACTTCCTCCTCGGGTGATAAAATTATCGTGCTCACGACGGGAGTTGAAATTGGAATTTTGATTTTCTCTTTTAGAGACTCTAGTACTGACTCACCCATTCTACGATATTGGTAATGCCAATCAACAACAAAAACAACAACAAAAACAGCAAAAAAAAATAATAATGTCACAACACACTCAAAAATCAAAACAGTTGAAATTAATCTAAAAAATTATGAAAAATACAAAATTAACAACTAAATAAACTAGATTATACCTTATAGTGTAGAAAACGTTGAAAAGTAGGCCGGAAAAGTGTTAAAGTCGTCGGAATGAATGGAGCTTGTTTTTGACCCTTTTTGAATTTTCCACTTTGTGTTGAAGAGAGGAGATGATAATGAGAAGAAATCAAGTAGTGGTGTAGTGTGAGATGAATTTTTGTGGAAGGAAAGTAAAAAAAATTCGTAAGGTGGGGTTTGGGTGTGGGAGTGTGGTGTTAGAAAAATTAGGGAAGAAGAAGAAGAAAAGAAGGGTCCCCGTCTGCTTTTATGTTTTAGACCCGGACCGGTCGGTAGATAAGGCCGGATCGGTCCGTGAACAAATTTTTCTTTCGATTTTTTAATGATTTTTGAATAAAACTTATACAAATTCTAATAAAACTTAATTAAAGTCTTAAAAATAAGTTTATAAAATTTTCTTAAAATAAAATTTGAAGGAACTTTTATAATTTCATAACAATTTATAAAAATTTAATAAAATCCTTATAACACTTTAATAAAAAGCTTATAAAAATTTAATAAATTTATATCAACTCTTATAAAAAAACATCTAAAAAAAAACTATAATAAACTTTTATAAAACTCCTCAAATTTTATAAAGATCCAATTTTATGAAATTCTCAGAAGTTATGCGAAAATTTTATAAAATAAAATAAAATAAAAGACTCAAACTTAAGGGGTTCACGATTCTTCGATTTCTAAATCCTCCAAAGTTTCGATATAACATTTCGATCAACCTAACTCCTAAAAACGAGGCATTTGAATTATCTCTCGGAATTCCATCGGGATTTTCGGATAACCACCTAATCGCTCCTTCCTAACAATATTCAAACACTCATCCAGGATCTGGTTGTGTTTTTCCCACAGCGTCAACATGTTCACTTTTTCCACAGATTCTCAGATCTCATTAGAAACTTTGCCCTTCTTTTTATCGCACTTCTTGATGTTCCATTACATACTTCTCTTAATCTAATCTCTCTCAACAATTTCTTGTTTTGCTCAAAAACTAAAGCTTCTATAGAAAACGCGACATCTTTATCAAGACCTAATTTCAAAAGTAAAATAAAAACTCCTATTCTATCTAAAAAAGACATCCAGTTCTTTTACGTCTATCCGGTAAAAGATTTAAAAGAGTTTAAACATAATTAAAATTACAGAAAAGTAGAGTAAAGATAGATAGCACTGGTATTTGGTCGATTCAGTTCGCTTTCGCTTTTCATTTTTTTTTTTTTTTTTTCTCTCGCTTTTTTCGGTTTGTCGGGGATCAATCACAGAGATTATTTCTTCTTTCGGTGTGATTCCTTCTCCTTCTACAAATAACTTTACTCTGTGTGTCCATTGGCTATAAAAGTTGTATTTCCATCATTAGTCCAATGACTCAGCTTTGTAAACCGTGTTACTTTAAATGGACTGTCCATCTTGATTTTAGCTTACCTCGAAACAACTTTAAACGTGAATTGTACAAAAGCACTCGATCACCTACATGGAACTCACGCTAAAGATTCTCTTATCATGGAAAGACTTTCATGCCTTGTAGATTCGGCGTTTTCATAAGAATCGAGACGAAATTCTTCTAGTTCTCATCAATTGAAGCAATCTATGATGACCACCGACCTTAGGATCGAAATTTAGAAATCTAATAGCCTGAAGGCTCGGTGTTCTAACTCAACCTGGGAGATGACAAGACTTACCAAAGACTAGCTTATAGGAGAACAACCTATTGGTGTTTTAAAAGTCGCTCAGACGCCCATAACGCATCATCTAATTTAATTGCCCAGTTTTTACGATTTGAATCAACTGTTTTTTCCACGATTCTTTTGATTTCTCTATTTGACACCTCTACCTGACCACTGGTTTGCGGATGATAGGGCGTTCCTAGTTTATGTGTTACACCATATTTCTCAATTAACTTAGTAAATGGTCTATTACAAAAGTGTGAACCTCTATCGCTAATGATTGCCTCGGAATGCCATATCTAGTGAATATGTTCTTTTAAGGAATCGTATGACAACCTTGGTATCATTAGTGGGAAGAGCTTCAGCTTCTACCCATTTTGAAACATAATCTACCATTACAAGAATAAATCTTTTTCCAAACGATATAGGAAAAGGTCCCATGAAATCTATACCCCAAACATCAAATAACTCACATTCTAAAATAGGTTGCATAGGCATTTCATGTTTTTAGATACATTTCCCATTTTTGACAAGATTCACAAGATTTAACATATTTATAAGCATCTTTATATAATGTAGGCCAATAAAACCACATTGTAAAACTTTAAAAGCAGTTTTCCATCCTCCATGATGTCCTCCTGCCTCACGATCATGACAAAATGATAAAATACTTAAAATTTCATTATCAGGCACACATTTTCTAATTATCCCATCCGAACATTTACGGAAAAGGTCTGGTTCCTCCCAGTAATAAAATTTTAAGTCGTAAAAGAATTTCTTTTTTCTGTTGCCAAGTCCAATGAGACGGAATATAATCACAAGGTTAAGTAATTAATGATATCTCCAAACCAAGGTGAGATTTCCTTAGAGGGAATTCTATTTTTTAATAATTGCATGGTTGAAGGAGTATCTATTCTAAATAGTTGTTCATCAGAAATGAATCTTTAATTTCATTCCCTATCTCTTCCTCAATCTCCATTCTACTTAGGTGATCTTGCTACTACGTTTTCACTTCCTTTTTTATCTTTAATTTCAATATCAAATTCTTGTAGTAGGAGAATCCATCTAAGAAGACGTGGTTTCGCATCCTTCTTACTCAGTAAATACTTCAGAGCTGAATGGTCTGTGTAGACTATTACCTTAGAACCGACAATATACGATCTAAACTTATCTAAGGCAAAAATCACAGCCAACAGTTCCTTTTTCAGTAGTTGCATAATTTAGTTGAGTGCGTTTAATGTGTGGGATGCATAGTAAATAGCTTTGAGAATTCTATTGTACCTTTGACCTAAAACACTCCTACAAACTAAATCACTAGCATCACACATAATTTCAAAAGGTAAATTCGATCTGGTGCTACCAAAATCAGTGCGATAATCAACTTCGCTTTTGTGGTCTTAAATGCTTCCATACATTTACTATCAAAGTTAAAAGATACTTTTTCAAGCAAATGACTTAAAGGCTTTGCTATCTTTGAAAAATCTGCAATAAATCTCCTATAAAATCTGCATGTCCAAGAAATCCTCTTAGAGTCCTTAGATTAAGCGGTGGCGGTAATTTTTCAATCACCTCGACTTTAGCTTTATCAACTTCAATTCCTATTTCAGAGATTCTATGACCTAAAACAATTCCTTCTGATACCATTAAATGACATTTTTCCCAGTTTAGAACTAAATTGGTATCCTCACAACGTTGTAAAACTCTTTCTAAGTGCGACAAACACTTACCAAAAGAATCTCCATAAACACTAAAGTCGTCCATAAAAATTTCTAAGAATTTCTCAACCATATCAGAAAATATAGACATCATACATCTTTGAAACGAAAGCGAGAGCATTACATAAACCAAACGGCATTCTTTTATACGCGAAAGTTCCATAAGGACATGTGAAAGTAGTCTTTTCTCTATCTCCCGCTGCAATGAAGATCAGTAAATAACTTTGAATAACCATCTAAGAAACAGTAATACTTATGACCACTTAAACGTTCCAACATTTGAACTATGAATGGAAGTGGGTGATGATCTTTCTTAGTATGATCATTTAGTTTCCTAAAATCAATGCACATTCGATATCCTGTAATTTCTCTTGTTGGAATCCATTCATTCTTATCATTCTCTTTCACTGTGAAACCTCCTTTCTTTGGTACCACTTGAGTTGGACTAACCCATTCACTATCTGATATAGGAAAGATTATCCCCATTTCTAATAGCTTAATGACCTCTTTCTTGACGATTAAGCGTAGAATTCGGGTTGAGGCGGCGTTGCGGTTGAATACAAGGTTTAGCATCCTCTTTCAGAATTATCTTATGAACACAAATCTCGTGGCTAATACCTCGAATATCGGCAATTGTCCATCCAAAAGCTTTCTTATGCTTTCTTAACATTCTTATTAATTGATCTTCTTGTTTGCTTTCGATTAAAGTAGATGAAATAATAATCGGTAATAGATTATCAGTTTCTAGAAAAACATATTTGATTTAAAGGTAACGGTTTCAATTCCAGATTCTTTGGCGGATCTTCTATTGATGATTTAAGAACCGGTCCTTCTAGTTCTAACTCCAAATACTTATGCCATGGTGGCTTAAAAGTAAAGCTTCCTTTATCTAGAGAAAGGATTATCTCTTTCATTTCAATGTCTTCCTCATCTTCTTTATAGATAGAGCAGAGTTAAGCATTCTTCTAACTTTGTCTTCAAAAGTTGGTAATCGATTATCATAGGCAGAATGAATATCTTCTATAAAAGAACATGATTCAGTGATGTATATGGATGGTTCATAGCTTTAAAAATATTGAAAGCAACTTCATCTTCATTGACTCTCAAAATTAACTCTCCTTTATGAACATCGATTAAAGTTCTTCCTGTAGCTAGAAATGGACGACCTAGAATAAGAGGTATTGAATATCCTTCTTCCATTTCCATAACTACAAAATCTCTTTGGAAAATAGAATTTGTCTACTTTAACCAAGACATCCTTAATCATTCCTTTAGGGTACTTAATCGATCTATCTCGCCATTTGCAGAGTCATTTGATCTTAGTAAGCTTTCTATGCCTAGCTTTTTATAATCCTCATAAGACATGAGATTTATACTAGCTCCAAGATCACATAAGACTTTCTTAAAAAGAAATCCTCCAATTTCACATGGAATCGTAAAACTTCCAGGATCTTTTCAGTTTAGGTGGTAACTTATGCTGCAGAATTGCAGAACATTCTTCATTTAGGCAAATATTCTCATATTCCTCTAATTTTTTCTTATTTGATAGTATATCTTTCAGAAACTTTCCATAGGCAGGTATATTAATCCGAGCTTCAATAATGAGGATATTAACATGAAGATGACGAAAAGTGTCAAGGAAACGAGCATACTTCGATCGCTTTTGCCTTTTGATTTGATCTTTAGGAGGATAAGGTAAAGATTCTAAATCTATAACCTTTGGCTCCTTAGTCAATTCTCTTTTCCTTTTCCTTAAACCTTTGAGTATTACTTAGTCGCCATGTTTCGTGTTCTTGAATTTTTTTCCTTTAAATTGTTCCCTGAATCAATCTCTACTTGATTTTTCGGTTCTTCCTGTTTCTCATTTATTCTAACATGTTCCTTGAATAAATTCCTTAAATCTTTATCCATAGGGTCTTTCAAAATCCTGTGGGATTTTTACCCAATTTTCACCTTCATTTTCAGGTTCCAAACTTCTATTCCTTTTCAAGAAATTATCTATAATTTCTTCTTCCTCGTCAGTGAATTCAATTTCATCTTTAGTTTCATCATTCTTTCCATCTAAATCATTTTCTACTTCATTATTCCCAAAGTTTTCTACTCCATTGCTTCCACTAAGCTTCCTACTTCTCGTAACCACAACATTTACCTCTCTTGGGTTTCTGTCAGTGTTGCTTGGTAATCCTCCGAGGGGTCTACTGTTGTTATTCGTTCACCTTCCCTACTCAAATGATCTTCCATATTCCTTAATGAGGCTTCTATTGTTCTCATTCGGTATCATGTCCACTCATAGATGTTTTTATTGTACTCATATCTTAAAGGATTGTACCAATAGAAGTCATCATTGTTTCCATATTCTTAGCTTGAGTAGATACTACACCCATCATATTTTCCATTAGTTTTTCCCATTTTTCAACTCCTTCTGCAGGTTGAGTTGAACTCTGAGTTACTGGTATACTTTGAGTGGTATGTTGAGGATAGGATCTTGGTAATGATTGTAAATTTCGATTAGATGTACTTTCTTGATAAACTTGGTTATTATTCCTATATGGGATTTGGATATGGCGGTTGTCTGGCTTACTAGGGTTTTCGGACCATCGATAAGTAGGATGATCTCTTCTAATAGCATTGAACGAGTTTGAGTATGCATTGTTCAAATTCTATGTTCTTTGAAGAAAACTCACCTCCTCTCTTGAATATCCTGTTGGTTCTTCACTCCCTAACGCCACATTATCATGACTTGAGTATTCATTTGGTGTACTATTTTGAATTTTGGTTCTTATTCGTTGTAAACCATCAAATTTCCTACTCAAATTCTCCAAGTGTGCTAGAACTTCCGTGATTAGACGTACATTCTCTCGCAAAGCTACTTTTTCGGTGCTAGAACCGGTTTCCACATTACGTTATTTTTGGAAATCTTTTCTATAGCATCAGAAAGCTGTTTGAGCTTCACTCATCATTAACGAACCACCACATGCATGATCTACATCCGCACGTGAGTCTTTTCTCAATTCTACGATGAAGAGTTGAATTTGCATATCTAAGGAATAACCATGATCGGGACACGCTCTTAACAATTTTTAAACCTTTCCCACGCATTCCCAAGAGTTTCCTCAGATCCTTGTCTAAAGTTAGCAACCTCGACTTTTAATTCCAAATTTCGTCAGAGTGAAATATTGTTTGAAATTCAGTTTGAATCTCCTCCCAACTAGTAAGTGAATGATGTGGAAGAGACATAAACCAATCTCGGGCTCGTCCTTTTAAAAAAAAAGGAAACATAGTCATTCTCGTTAATTCCTTATGAGCACCTTGACTTTTGGTCAGTATTGCACTGATTCTTCAAAAAAGATAGAGATGATGATGTGGATCTTCATCATCCTCTCCTAGGAATTGGGCTCTTGCGTCAATTAAACCAAAAGATGAGACTTAATTTGAAATTATTTGCTCCTTCATTAGGTAAAAGTATGGGATTATTAGTCCGGTTTCTTCTACTGCTTGATCACATATAGGTCTCGGGTTTGGTGGATTATTACGATTATTCTCGGTTCCGATTTTGATTATTTCTATTATTATTATTATTAGGGTTAACAGGTTTTGTCCATGCCCTAGAGCATGTTCCGAATTCTTGTTCGGTGTTTCATCACCGATTTGACCATTCTTGTATTTCTGTTTGAAGATGATTCTTGGTCGATTTCCTCGACTAGTATGACCGCGTTTACTCTCTACTCTTAATCGCCTTTCGTAAGTGTTTATGTCGGGCTTATAAGGAGCGAGAGGGCCTTACCACTTACGGTCATCAACTAACGAAAATAGAAAATAACACGAAATTGATAGTAGTAAAATTGGTAATTTTCCTAAAAGGTAACAACCAACGAAAAATAAAATAGAAATGAGATAAGAAAAGTGTTGACTTATTCTAGAATTTTAAGCTAATACAAGTAGTAACCATAGACACAAAAAGAAATTAGCGGCGTTCCCGGCAACGGCGCCAAAATGTCTTGACGGACCTTTTCTAGGCTATACTGAGATCCTAACCGGCAGTGTACCGGGTCAAATCATAGTGCTAGTATGATGAGTCAGGTGTCGAATCCTCAGGGAACTTGGTAATTTATTTTACGTGTGGTTAAACACCAAAGAGCTGCTATTAACTCGATCTAAATCGCAATTTTATCACACAGATCACTACTATTCTAGTTAACACAAAATAAATACGTAATTTAATAGTTATTCTAATATAATATATATAGATATATAAATATATATAGATGTACATAAATTGCAAAATATATATATAGATATAAATATATAGGTACCAAGATATTAATAGATAATTTTTAGAGAACTGGCCAAAACTTATATAATTGGTTTATACGATCTTTTCGATTAATTGAAATGTGTTCGATCTCTCCTTTTATTTTAGGTCCAATTGAGTAAGTGAAACGGTGCACTCCTGAGGTAAACAATTCCTCCTCACACGAGTGTATGAAATTGTCATATGTCCATTGTCATCAGTCCAAAATCCACAACTGTTACGGTAAACTAATTAATCTAAACAGGTCCCGAGTACAAATCTACCTTTAGATAAAAAGGAGTCATTCCGTTCGTCAAACGGTCAATTTTATTTTAAAGGCTCCGGTTGTCAAAGCCGGACGATTCAACTTTCGGTTTAAGTTTCAATTAAAGCTGATGATTTAACATTATTACGATCTCGAGTACAAATTATAATAAAATTCATTTCTCCCAAAACAAATTTACCCCGGTTAGAAATCGGATTCCGTCATCACGTTGTTCACACGGCCAATTTTACCCTCCGGTTTTCTATCTTTTATTTCATATATCGACTACGAGGCGTCAATTCATAATTAGATTATGAATTCCTCAGATCTATTAAATATGTCAATACGAATATGATCAAAATAGAAAAAGATTCAATTAACTCAATTTTAGTCATTTTAACTTAACAACATTTTTTAACGAAAAGATCGAAATAAAACCGATTACATAGTTTTGGCGATTATTATATTTAGCCTAAAAACATTATAACAACGAAAAATACAAAAACAAACATAAATACTTAAGAAAAGTTACCCGAATACGGCAGTTGATTCAGAAATCGTATCTTCCGGACATTACAACTTCTTTAGCAAAACCGACTTCCGGGATTTTCTCGAGCATTACAACGATACTACATTATTACGGCGTAAGGCCTTATTTACTACTACTACTAAAAAAGAAAAGAAGAAGGAGATATATATATATATAGACTGTTATATATATATATGGTACACCCCAACGCTGCTGCAAATGAGCTCCTTATATAGAAAAAACTTCCAAGGCCGGACCGGTCCGGTATTAAGCCGGATCGGTCCGGACTAATGATGATCCCCACTAACTTGATCATTCCAGCATATGCGTAGGAGATATTATTTTTATATATAATTATTAAACTTCTAAAATTCATATCTCGAGTTCGGACTTCCAAAATTGCAAACGAAATGCCAAAATTAAGATCTCGAGAAACTCTACAACTTTCATGAAGGACTCTTCTCCAGATAATGCTTTTTTGATGACCTCGTGTTCCTCCGAAGCTTTTACGGGATTTTTTCTTAATCCAAGTCGATTAGCCACTTGATCACTGTTTAAGTTCTAGACCTCCAATCTTCATAATTTAAATTGCATTGGAAAACTCTCGGAAAAATCTACAACTTTTGTGAAGAACACTTTTTCGAAAATATCATTTTGATGAGCCATTCGTTTGTCGAAGATATTTCTATTATTACTTATCCAGATTGATTGGCTACTTGTCCACTTAAGCTATTCAATTGACCATTTAAACTTGTGGCACTTTCTAAATCATTCCAGAGATATGATTAAACTTCAATATGTTGATTCTCGGGGTCTTGGTTTATAAATCTGCAATAAAACATCACAAATACCCACGTAAATCTGACACGACACTCCGATTTACTAAGATCGGTACAAAATTACAACTTTTTATTATTATTATTACTAAACACTCTAAATTATAAAGACTAACACTTTATACCATAATTTCATATATTTTATATAGAATTCGTTGATAAAACATAATAATATAACGTATTTTTAATCATATAAAAATAATACATCAGAAGGCCCGAAAAGTTCGAGCTAGTATGAATATGAGATTGATGAGCTATTTAGGAATTAATCTCCAATTGGATTGAAGTAATTAATACCTGAAGGGTGTTTCAGAAGTCGTCTGAAAGGAATAAGATTCTCCCTTGAAGGATACCATCTTTGGGATAAGCAATTAGATTGTGTTCCCAAAATGGAAACAACACTTTATATGATAAAGGTGTGACGCAAGCCATGCGAAGTATCCCTTATCTGTTTCGGGATAGTGCCCTTATACTTAACCGAGTTCCTAAAATGAAAGGTTGAATAAAGTCCATATTAGATATGGAAAGAAGATAATGTCGAATCTATCTTAACCGATGATTTGAAGTTATCATAGGCAAAGTCAGAAAGGCTTGGAGCCTAGTACGACATATGCAACTTTGTGGAATATCTTAGCAAGTACGCTGGATATTATTTACTTGTCCGCGGAGCAAAATGTTTGTCTCCAAACATGCTGTCTTCTAGAGGAAGTGTTTCTTCCAAAAGAAACAGTGGGAGTAGATTTAGATCTCAAAGGTAGTTTGAGAACCACAGGGAGTTATTCAACCATAGGAGCGTGAGCGAGGCGCCACATAGCGATGAGGTGTAGATCAACGCCAAAGGCACACAAAAGTTACGTAAGTGCGTGGATAACCTCAAGCACTGAAAAGGTTGTTGGTATGTTCATCTTGAAGAATGAATATCTCACGACTTATGAAAGAATGTTTGAAAGGCAAGATTGAGAGATATGGCTAGGAGCCATAATATCCGAATTAGATTCCATCGGTGACAACCAGGTTGTGAACCTAGTCTGTCTTACCCAAGTGGGAGTGTCCTGAAAGGTGACATGGATAGTAATATGATTACCATAAGGCTATAGTGACGGTGAAGGGTATGAGGTGTAAACCTTGTAATTACCTTTATCTTTGCCGGTGAGCCGATTCTATTCGGGATGATGCTTGTTATAACTTCGTATCATGGCTATATGATAGTGTTGAAGGCGTTGGGCGTAAAGCTCAATGTTCATAGAGCGATAACATGATATGTAAGCCCACGAGATCCATTTATGGACTCAAACAAGTTTCTCTAGACGATTTCTTTGTTTTATAATCAAAGGAGTTTGATTTAGTCAAAAGAAGGATATGCCCAATGTGCAAGATCGATAGTGGGAGTGTGTTATGATTTTTGAGCAAGGTATTAGATATCTATCTCGAGAATTATCACCCCATGTCACAGTCAATTAATGTTTGGTAGTTCAAGGTCTTTACGAAAGCACTTGAATTAGCAGTTCTTATTTTGGAAATAAGAATCTATAGTGATAGATTTAACTGCTATTAGATTATAGTTTACCTATATAGATGTGATGCTAAAAGAAGTTTAGCATAGATCGTGAGATCTGTCTATGTTAGGACATTGGTCCTAAAGATAAGGTGAAAGATGATGCTTATGGAAGGTTTTTCGCCCGCTCTGCGATAGGAACCATCTTATAGGTGATGCCCGGATGTTCATAGTCCATGAATAGTCATGAGAAAGTATGAAAGTAGATAGATCGGTGAAGGTTGAGAATACCCTTAAACAAGTTAAGGAAAATTTTCTAGTTTATTGAAACTTGGAATTAAATAAGCGTAGATATACAGACGTAAATCCTGAGTCTTATGAAGGCAAGTGGGAGCTACTGTCTGGGTTTGCAATCACTTTGATTAAGTGATACACGTTGAGTGGAAATGTTCTAGCCTATGGGTCATTTGTAAATTCTACAAGTAGGCCAAAACGCAGTAGTGCCTTAGAGGCGTAATGGAGCAAAGATACATGAGTCTATGAGGTTCATTCACGAACCTTGTATGCGGTTCTTCCACCTTTTCTATATAGTTGATATAGTAAGTGGATTCATTGCTTGAAGCAAGGACCAGGGTCTCGTCAGAGATTCGTGTGTGTGTTGAGGCGGTTCCTTTGACTTGGTCATTTGGAGCATGATATGAAGATAGTCTGGGTCCCCACGGATAGCGATCCGTTTGTGGCTAGGGCTGGTTGCGAGTATTGCATAAGATTCTTGTGTTTCAACTTGGTCTTGTGTGTACGAGTGATTGGTTTTAGGCCAAGTGGGAGATTGTTGGAATAATGTCCTAAACCCAATCGGTGGACCAGATCCGACCGGGTCGGATCATTTCTACTATTTCTTTATGTTTATACATATATATAATGGCTTTTATGTTGTCATATATCTGTTCTTCTAAAGAACCAATTATGACTTGTTATATGATGACGCCCTTAGTATTAAATCGTGATAGAAACCATGATAGGCGATTATGGTTGATGAGATCTCTAATCATTTTAATAAGTTTGATACTTAAATGTCTCTCAAGTCGATGTACTATTAAGCAGGGCATTGATAGTATAAACGGACTAGCACGTATTAGATGTCTTATGTCTTTAGGGCAGGGATAGATCTCGTCTATCGAAGTGTAGAGACACTTGGACTGTACGTGGACGTGTATTAGAGAATGCGTACGTTAGACTGACCCACTTACATGGATAAGTGTCACACTATGTGGCGGTTGTGTAATTATCCTTAAGACCGGAGTCTTCATGGCATCACGGTGTGGATTGTCATGCTTTGACACTATTGAGGTTTCCACAGCCACGGGGCGATCATGCGGTAGTGATTGGGTATGATCTTTGAAGCATCGCGGAGTATACATTATTGGTCGTCCGGGAATCGCGTATCCTATGATTGGGATCGAATATCCGAAATGGCCTTCTTATAAGGAATGTCTTACTCTCGTGAATCTTTGCAAAGTGGGAGTAAACGAGTTACTTCGAGAGAGCTTGATATCCAGATTATAAGATACGGTCGTTGATGTTTTGACACTCGACTAACGACCGTATGGATATTATTACAAATGATAGGATTGTAAGTTACACGGTAATGTTTCACATGAAAGGTAGTAGTCATTGCATTTGACTCTTCCGATGATTGGGGGTCACGGTGTGTTGCTAGACGCTATCCCGTGATCGTTAGGCATGAAGGGCATTTTTGTAATTTGCACTTTGTGTCTACGGCCAACATATTCGGAAGCCTATCGGGGTCACACATATGAACATCTAGCCGGATTAAAATGTGGTTATAGATGATAACCAAATAAGGAAAGTTTATCTCGAGACTATAAGGGTTATAGTGGTAAATTAATATGGTGGTATTTATTTATTATGAATAAATTAAATACAAGATATTAATAATATTGATTAATTAAAGAATATTCCGGATGCCAATTTATTGGCTAAAGGTGGCGCAATTTTGGAGTGTATAAGATACACTTAGATTGTGTAATTTAATTAATGGTGTTACCATATATTAATATAAGATATTAATATTATATATATTATACACACATGCGTGTGTGAAGTACATTTGAGATGTACATGCGCACTAATTTAGTGTGCACATATAATATGTATAGATTTATATATATGTGATATATACACATGTGTAAATTGATTTATGGTAATATAATAAAAGATAAATATTGTCAATATTAGATTTTGACAATATCTTGGGAATATTCAATATAAGATATTGACAATATCCTAGATTTATTTGATATAAGATATTATAATAAATGAGATAAATCAATCAATTATATTTTCCTTATTTTGTTGGGAAAAGGTTTTCTTCTCCTCCACAACTGTTTGGGGCGCCACTTCTACTATAAATAAGAGGTGGGTGTCAAACTCTTTTGTACATCACAATTCCAAGAACTAATAGTTCTTGTGTAAAATAGAGAGCATCCTATAGAGAGTTGGAGAGAGGGGAAAAAGGCCGGTCTAGCAACCGGAGTTTTCCAATAGCAATCCATGATGGAATTCCGGCGGGCTGTTCGTGTGGACTAGCGGTAGAGGCCGAACACTTGGGCGGCTCTATGCAGAACTACTCTCCTTAGACGGTCAAAGCGTCGATCTTTTAGATCAACCAAGGTAACCACCGTCTACTAACTCGTTTGTTTATTGCTTAAACGAAGTCGATCCTGGTTAAAAGAAAATAAAATTTTAAATTCCGTTGCGTTCCCGCGTAGATTTCCTAACAGTTACTTCACTGTTACTATTAAGAACAAATCTCTCTAAGATAAATCACTAAAATAGTGAAAGGATACAGTTCGAAATTGTTGCTTCAATATCAAAGGCTTGTGTGAGTGTGAAATGAATATTATCTCAAATCAGTAAAAGCATGCTATAATTATCTCTCAAAGTCACATAAAATCATTGTCAGGAAACTACAACTAGCAAGCCATTTGTTTCAATTACATGCTCAAGATTTACAATTATCCAAGTTTACTTTGAAAAATTTTAAAATTTTCGAGATAATCACATTTACTCATTTTCAGAAGATATAGCATGATAACATACCCAATTTAGACACCCCTCCACACTTAAATCACATTATGTCCTCAGAATGTCCTCCACACTTAAATCACACTACCCAATCAAATAAAAGAATACTTAGCTGGTTTCAAAGTGGCAGAGGTCAGGCCGTAGCATGAACGTACCACTGCAACTTGTAGCATAAACAGACAACACTAAAAGTGATAACTGGCAAAAACCGCTCAACAATATCTGCAACACTCGACATAGCATATAATCTCGGGGTATACGGGGCATATGAGTAAACATGTATACACAACCACAAATAGGACAAGGATAACCAACACACAACTCACCAAGGTTTTATTCCTAATGCCCTAAAAACTTAACTTAAAAGAAATACTTAAAAGACTAGGCTGCCTCCTAATAGCGCTTCTTTATTGTCATTAGCTTGACAGAGTAAACCAAGTCAACCTGGATCAGGCCACTTGGGTATGAGGCTAACCACTTCTCTGTCAGAATCAGAATGACTAGGACGGAAATGGTTTTCGCCACAACAACAAGTCAAGTGCGCGATAAGATCATGAAACTTTTCTCTCCATATAGCACTGACTATTTTCTTCTTGTTCTTGTTTCTCAGATTCAGCTGAGGTATGCTAACAGGCTCAGGAGCATTGACAGAAGGATCTGCAAGGATAGGGGTAATAAGGTCATCATCCACTCCAAAGAAGTCGGATGGAATCTCTTCACAAATAAACGACTCAACCGTTTCATTTCTTTTTTGAAAGTATAGTACTTCAGGCTTTGCTTTAGGTTGCCCAAAGTACTTCTTAATCCTGTGACCATTGACTTTGAACGGTTGATCGCCGTACCCTTTCAACGTAATGGCTCCACCAGGATGAACATCAAGAATCTCAAAGGGGCCAGACCATCTAGATTTAAGCTTACCAGCAAAAAGATGGAGCATGGTGTTATACAACAAAGCCATGTCTCCCATACGAGATATTTTAAGTCGCTGAAAAATTTCTTCTTTTCCTGATACGTCATTTCTTCTAAATGCCCACCTGCTAAGTAGTTGACGTAATCAGCATATCACGGCCTAACTGTATCAAGCTTCATCAATTGCTCAGTAGGGAAATCGATGCCTATTTCCTTGTGATTTTCGCCACCCTCATTTACTAGGCGAGACAGATGATCAGCCACAATATTTTCACTATCCTTCTTATCTTTGATCTCCAGGTCAAACTCTTGCAAAATTAGAATCCATCTGAGTAACCTTGGTTTTGCATCTACTTTGTCCATAAGGTAGCGTAGGTGCATGAGTCCATGTCAAACCACAACTTGAGACCCTGAAGGTAACTTCTAAACTTGTCAATAGCAAAAGCGACGGCTAAGAATTCCTCTCGGTCGTGGTGTAATTGCATTGAGCGGGTTCAAGGTGCGGCTCGCATAGTAAATGGGCCTGAACTTTTGTCAATTCTTCGGCCTAAAATCGCACTCCACTGCGTAGTTAGAGGCATCGCACATTAATTCAAAAGGCTTAGTCCATCGGTGCGATTAAGATAGGGCACTTATGAGCTTATCCTTTAGGCAATTTAAAGCTTCCTTGCATTTCTCATCGAACAAGAACTCAACATCATCCTTCAGAAGGTTAGATAATGGCTTGGCGATGGTAGAAAAGTCCTGAATAAATCGCCTGTAGAAGCCAACATGACCAAGAAAACCTCGTACTCTTTTCCTTTGCTTTTGGCACGCCATCATCTTTTCAATAGCCTCTACTTTAGCCTTATCAACTCGAATACAAGATGGACACCTTGTGTCCCGAACAATTCCTTCATCTACTAGAAAATGGCATTTCTCCGGTTAAGCACTAAATTCTTTTTTTACAACGGCGTTGAAGTACCATATCTAGATTTTCCAAGATCTCATCAAAGCTATCGCCATAGACTGAGAAGTCATCCATGAAGACTTCCATACATTTCTCCACAAGTCCATCGAAAATGGCCAACATGCACCGTTGAAAAGTTGTTGGTGCATTGCATAACCCGAAAAGCATTCGAAAAGCAAAAGTGCTCGATGGACACGTAAACGTAGTCTTCTCCTCGGTTATAGGTCGATGGCTATCCGGGAAGTAGCCAGAATATCCATCGAGGAAACAATAATACTTATGACCACTCAGTCTTTCAAGAAGCTGGTCAATGAAAGGTAAGGGGAAATGGTCTTTGGCGGTGACTTCATTCAATCTGCGATAATCAATGCAGCACTCAGAGCATGTGATCCACAAGGCGTAAAGTTACTTCTTCCCCTTTTTCATTCTTTTCCACGGTAATACCTCCTTTCTTTGGTACAACTTGGGTGGGGCTAACCCACTCACTGTCGGCGATTGCATAGATGATTCCCATGTCTAACCACTTTATAACTTCTTTTTGACAACCTCCTGCGATATGCGGATTCGACCTTCACGAGGTTGTCTTACTTTCTTAGCTCCTTCCTCCGCTCGGATTTTATGCATGCACACATCGGGGTGATTCTCGGATATCACCCACTTGCCAACCGAACGCGAGGATGTTCTTTTCAAGCACTTTTATCAGCAGTGCTTCTTGCTCGGGCTCGAGTTTTGAAGAGATGATCAAGGGTAACTTATCACCATCCTTAAGAAAAATGTACTTAAGGTGTTGCGGAAGCGGTTCAAGTTCCAAGTCAGTAGGTGGTTGCTCAATACTTGATTTTAAGGGGCCACCTTTTTCCTTATGGGCTTGAAGTGGTTGACTGAAGAATACCTCATCTTCCCGAGGTACAACCCCAGAAAGGTACTGGATCACATCATCCATAGGGATCCTTCGTCAAGACCCGCTTTCTCCTTCTCATGCTTGATCATCTTTCTCAACTCTTCTTCTTCTAGCTCTCTCGCTAATTGTTCCCAATCATCAACCTCCCAATGAGTAGTCTCTCTCCAGAAATCCACTTCATCCCAACTACCCATCAGGGCTTCCTCTTCTATAGGGTTAAAGTCTTCCTGATGCAGCTCCTTGAAATCATCGTTCATTGCTGGGAATCTCCATGTCTCTTGCTCATTGACAGGCTCAGTGTGAGAAAGTTGTGAGGATGATCCACAGTCAGCTTGATCTCTAATGTTTATAGCTTCGAAAACACCTATCTCTGTTAGCTCTATCGCTTCTTCAGAGTTGGCATCTTCTTCGTCCTCATAAATTGCTTCAACGAACGAGATTTCTTCAATCAAGGTTTCCTCAGGACTTTTCCCTCATGTGAAGGTAACAGATGTATCATCGATTCTAAGCGTAATCTGCCCCTTACAGAAATCGATGAGGGCGGCAGAGGTATCCAAAAAGGTCCGGCCGAGAATTAGGGGCATCTCTTTGTCAGGTGGATAGTCTAAGATAACCCAGTCGGTAGGGAAAACCAAGCCTCCAACATGGAGAAGGACATTGGCAACACAACCGGCTGCTGAGCGGCTTGATCGGTCTACCATCTGAAGAGAAATAGGGCGTTCCCGCATTCTTTTATCTAAACCGAGCTTTTTGCAGACGTTCAATGGCATCACATTTATGGAGGCCCCTGAGTCGCATAAGACATTTTGGAACATGTGGCCTTCAATCTCACAAGAGATCGAAAGTCTCCCGGGGTCACCTCGCTTAGTAGCAACTTTCTGTGAAACCATAGAGCAATCTTCTCTTAAAACTTCTTCTGCCATCCCTTGAAGCTTCTTCTTGCTTCCACAAACTTCCTTAAGATACTTAGAGCATTTAGGCATTTCAGTCAATACCTCAGCTAGGGGTATACTCACTTTGGTATCTCTAAGCATCCTCCTCACACCGTCATATTGTCTGTCAAGACTGAGGGTATTCTCTTTCTTCTTTGGTGGATATGGAAGGGCTTTATCATTGTTCATGTCTTGATTTTTTATGGCTTCATCTTCTTTATCCTTCCATCTGACAAACTTCTCATCCCTCTTCTTTGTCAGGGGTACAGCCACCTGACCTTTCCTCATTTCTCTATCAAAATCATTTTCATCACCCGAAGAATCATCATTAAGCTCCTCATCGCTGTTGCTTCCTTCGGTATTTAACTTCTGATTGCCCCCTCCTGAACTTATGGCGTCAGGAGGGGCTACTCGTTTCCCGACATCTTTCCGGGTCCTACCTGCTTACCACTCCTTAAAGTAACCTCATTTAGCTCTTCGGTCCCATAATCTCATTGAGGTGTGATGGCAGTGCAAACATTGATATCTGCTTTAGGATTTCTTTCGGTATAACTTGGAAGTTTACCGTGGGGTCTGTTTGCTTGCTGGTCTGCCATCTGACCAACCTGTCTCTCTATTGTCTTGACACTAGTAGCCAAGGTCTTCACCATGTCTACTAGCTCATCGAACTTATGTTGAGGGACACAAGAGGTGGTTTGGTTATGAGGTTGGTTTTGATTCCAACCACCTTGAGGTCTCTGAGAGTTAGGATTGTGAGATTGATTAACCACCCCGGGAGGTGGTCTTTGATAACTTGAGCTGAAGGAAGGTTTGGAATTGGATGGGCCAAGTGGTGCATTGGCTTGATTAAGATTGGGACGTTGAAATCCGGAATAATTCTGATTCTGATTGAAGTTTCTGAAGGGTTGGTCATGATTCTCCATTAAATTTACTTCCTCAGTCATCTCATTTCCCGCCTGCATCCCCAGGTAATTCACATCTGGCTGCCCTTGTTGCTGCTGCATTTGTAAATCGGCTAGCTACTTGCTAATTACCTCCATTTGAGCAACTAACACCTTAGTCTCAGAATTGCTCGCAGCAGATTCCTTCTTATTCCCACTAACATTGGTCTTCCTAGGACTTGACCACATGTTATTCTTGGCTATAGTTTCACTACCACCTGTGTGGCGTCATCATCACCTCCCCCTAGGAATGATCCATGAGCAGTTGAATCAAGGAAGTCTCTATTTGGTTGAGAAACACCTCTGTAGAACAACTCTAGTAGCTCATGTCTACTGTATCCATGGTTGGGGCACTTCCTCATCAACAGATTTAATCTCTCCCATGTTTTCCCCACACTCTCACCATCAAGTTGTTCAAATGTGGCTATCTCCCTTTTCATGTCCATGATTGTCCCAGGTGAGACAAACTTCAGAGCAAAGGCTCTTTTGACATCATTCCAGGTACGGAGAGAATGATGGGCTAAATATTTGAACCAACGGTTTGCTTCACCCTTTAGAGCAAACGGGAAGAGTTTTAACTTGACAATCTCAGAATCAACACCAGGATAGTGGCCTGCTTCGCAGATTTGAACGAAGGTGGACAAGAAGTCATGTGGATCTTCGTCAGCAGTGCCATGAAAAGAACAACCTCGGACCATCCTACCACTCCATTTTTCGGATCGAAAGTTGCCCCTCGCCCGGAGGCGAATAGGTCTATGCCCTTCCGAAAGTCTTGGTCAAGATAGGGAGCATAGGGGTCTTGATTTAACTGGTTTAGCTGGTTTTGACGGAATTGTTGAAACTGATTATTTATGCCAGCTTGTTGATTCTGTTGTTGCTGTATTGCTTGCATCTGTTGAAGGATCAGATTCATCTGGGCTTGGGGATCTGGATTTTGAACTTCGTTGGCCATAATGTATGGGTCAGGGAAGAGCTTTCTCCTGAGAATAGATCGCTCAGGCTCGGGATTAAAGATAAGAGGTCCCTTCTTACTCCTGGTTTGCATAAACCAGAAGAGCAGATTGGAAAGAAATCAACCTTAGGCTTGATGAGAACGAATGTAGAGGAAATTAGAGGGTTTAGAAAGAGAGAAGAGAAAAGAAGTGACAATTGAAGAGAGTGAACTGGCGTTCAGTATGAGTGAACGCTGGTTCAGGGGAAATTCTGGAAGTGGACGCTCATTCGAGTTCTTGAACTAAGCGCCCGGAAAGAAAATCAGGCGACGGGCGTTGAGTTTGGACGCCTGTTCGATTGATTTCTAAATTTTTTTATTTTTTATTTTTTTATTATTATGTTATTCTTTTTATGTAGAAAAGATATAGAAACAGAAACAGGAAAAGAACCCCTACCTACAAAAAACTTAAAACAGAAAAAAAAAAAAAAAAAAAAAAAAAAAACTAAGACGGTGAAAAAAAAAACGTGTTGAAATCTTCTAGGGCTAAAATGGAAGGGAAAACAGTGGATTTTGACCTCGAAAACGGTGTCGAACGGCCAAAGGCGTTCGCCACGTCGTCGGAACGAGCTTTCCGAATTGGGGTCCTGCGCGCCAATCCGACACTCGAGCGAAAGTTATGGCCAAAATATCACAACTCGTAAAACTACACTATGAAGAATCCGACAACCGTTACCGACTCCCCGGCAACGGCGCCAAAAACTTGTTCGGTAAAAACTAGTTTTAAATTTATAATTACCGGAACACCCCAAGTATAAGGCTTGTAGTAAAGGTGTTACCGGGTCGTCCTAAGGGAGTCGAATGTTTATCGGATTAAGGTGCAATTATTCTATCGATTATGTCACAATTTATTACCTAAAACTAAGGTCTATACTAACTATAATATAAAAACGATGAGTAAGACTAACCTAAATCAGGAAACAGGAAAATTCGACTATGGACGGGCGTTCACCAAGGGTGGACGGGCGTCCGATAACACGCTGGAAACAGAAAATATGCAGAAAAACAGTATGTAAAAACTAGGGTTTTAGAAAAACAACTAAACGAAGCAATCAAAGTCGATACGAACGATTTGGTTTATCAAATAATTAAAAGGAACGGCAAGGCAACGGGAATCCACCAATCAATCAACTAACCCCAACTAGATTGTGCGCTAAAGATATGATTTTTAGTTATGATCAAATCACGAATTCGATTAAATTTCTCTAATCAATTTCTAGGGTTTCGTTTTCTTTCTCAAGCAAAACTAAACTAGCAGGCATAACCAGATCATGATATTGTCTCCAATATCCTACTCAACTAATCATAAACAATCTCTTGAATTATAACTAATTGCATCAATCGAAATAAATCAAAGCTTGAACAATATTCTCACATAAATTCAATCACAAAGGTAGTTTTATCGATCTATCGATTCAATAAAACATAAACATTCCTTACGAAATTCAATTGATGAAAGATCATAAATTTACTCACTAAGATATAGCATAAAATCCTCTAGTTGGTGTAGTTCTTTGATCGGTTTCCTCCGTTGTCCCACCGCTTGGTGCTTAGCCAACAATCATGTTGGTGATCATGATTGTTGGGATGGAAGAGTTCATCTCCTTGTTTGCTCTGGAAGGATATCGCGGTCGCTAGGGTTTTTTATCGGTGAATAATGTGATAGATGTCATTAGGGTTCAATACACTTATTTGGTATTTATAGGATTTTGAGGCGGCTAGGGCTAGGTCGGCCGACGGACGCCCGTCCAAGCCGATGGACGCCCGTCAAGGATCTTGACTTTGCTCGCACGTCCGCCCAAGCTGCGCCCAAACTCTCTCGTATGTGATTTCCTCTCCTGGGACGCTCGTCCGATGCTTTTTAAACGCGTCCGCCCCGGACGGATGCAATGGACGCCTTGATTCACCTTGTAAACCTTCATGCCAACCTCAAACTTACATCTTTCTCCTTCCTTTAATCTTCAATCAAGCACCGTTCTAACTCCTTCCACAACATGCAAGCATACCTACAAGGCGATAGAAACGAGCAAAGTGTAAAATCGTACATAAATAAATAAAAACCACATAAATAGCTCGATTTTCACACTCTAACAAATTCTAAACCCATTCTTCCAATTTATCCTTTAGCAAGTGATTTTCTATAAAAATCACTAAAACACGGAAGATATTGTCACGGAATAACTCGATATAAACCACAAAATTAGTCGTAAACACAGACCCTAGCTCTTGTATGGGGGAGGAATTGATGACTATTCTTTCGACCCTCTGGTATATATAGAAGGCCATGTGCGTGTGGGTTTACGACCATAAACCGGTGAATGTGGCAGGTTAATGCACATGCATCCGAAGATGCAATCGAGTTCTCCACCTTTTTGCGCTCGCGGCTATCTCATTCGCCTTCACCGGACTGGCCGTTGGACAGCCCCACCACCGGGTGTCGTGAAGATTAATACAGATGCAGCTGGTGCGGAAAGGGCATCAACTATTAGCGTTTTGTTTCGCACTCATGAAGGGCAGCTTTATCATGCTATCTTGCAATGTACACATGGTGCTTTGAACGTAGAATCTTTGGAGCTCATAGCGGTTTTCATGCACTCTTCCTTACATCAATTAGGGGGCTTCATCGGATTATTGTGGAAGCAAATTCTCTAATCCGTGTTCAACAGCCGCAGTCTATTGATGACGACTTCTCGTCTTTGGGGTGTTAGGTCTCTAATTATTTTGTGTCTTGCTAGGGCTTCTCACCGTGTTTATTTTCTTTTATTAAGCGCACGGACAACCGTCCAACACAATGTTTGGCTCGGGCTGATCCGTTTATAACGGGTTTAGCTACTTGGGGTCGAGGTGCGACACCTTAAAATGTTTTGGAACGTGTCAAAAAACATATATATAATAAAAATAAAAATAAAAACCAATACAGTTAGTTGGTAGGATGAAATTAGAAATGATTGAATGCAAATCAAATGGCTATTTCCTTTATAACCCTGGGATATATCTTTTATCAGAACGATATTGCGGAGCTTAGGTTCGGGTACTTATATAAAGGGAAACCTTAAAGTTAAAATCGGCAATCGTTGACCGGCCCCGGTGAGGCGACCGGTTGTTCGCATCTTCCTCCGCATACCTACCCACCATTAATTCTCAATATCTCGTGTTCCTATTGAAATTCGATTCCTTAAACCTCCTCAAACACCGCCACAATCCATGGATCTCGACCACCACAAGCTAGATATGTCTCCCGGTTCTTCCACCGACGAACGGAAGAGAAAATCTCGGCGAAAGAAAACGATATGCTGTTCTGTGCTTGCTCTAATACTGGCTTTAGGAATCATCATCCTCATATTGGCTCTCACCGTTTTCAAAGCCAAACGTCCGGTGACCACCGTCAACTCCGTCGCACTGAGGGATTTGAATTTCTCCGTAGATATCGCCAGGCTCCGTTTCAATCTCAACGTCACCGTCGACGCCAATATCGACATCAGCAACCCTAACAGAGTCGGTTTCCAGTATAAAAACAGTACGGCTTTCCTGAAGTTTAAAGGCGAGGTCGTCGGAGAGGTTCCTATACCTGCCGGTAAAATCGGAGCTCGACAAACCCGACCCATGAATATCAGTCTCACACTCATGGCTGATAGGCTTCTCTCCAACTCCGATCTCTACTCCGACATATTGGCCGGATCATTGCCTTTCCAAACTGTTACTAGAATCTCCGGCCACGTCCGGATTCTGGTGAAGATTCACGTCGTCTCCTATACTACCTGCGATTTGATTGTGGATTTGAACAGCAGGAGTATTGCCAATCAAACCTGCCATTACAAGACCAAATTGTAGTAAGAAAGTAGTATAATTTTGCAGAAACTTCCACTTAATACCAGCTTCTTTTTAATCCTCTGTTTTTATGTGAGTAAAATCATATCTTGTATTATTATTATTTTTTCTTGAGGTCCTGTATTATTATGATTAGTAGTAATGATTTCATGCAGTATTATGTAACATTTTCGGACAATCGTTTTAGTTAATTCTGGTTATTACAAATTTTTTTTTTTTTTTTGGGTTGTTCGTTATGATATCATTCTGCTACTTATGAATTATGATGTATGATTTGCAATATTAATAAAATGATTAATATTTTGTTTACCTCAACTAATATGCGCTTTTATAAAAGTTGTGTTTTTGCTTTATATATAAGTTTTTTAAGGAGCATTATTAAAGTAATTTCCAGTTCCTATGCATCTGCCTTTTCTTCTTCTACACAAATAAATTGCAGGAACAAAAGGCAAGATGAAACATTTTTCATTTGTACAGAAAATTAAAACATATAATTCAATAATTCATATCCACTGATTTTTTTCCGGGATAAAAAGGATAGATCAATCAATTACTTTATCTTTACTCAACCTGTTCATTTCGAGAGAAATAATTATGTGGTGTCTCCACACCAGTTTTATTTTGTATTTAAACTGTGTGGTTCTGATCGTTTCATCTGTCAATTAATCTCAAAATCCCCTCTCCAAACAAGCATTTCCGTTGATTACGATTTAGGGCATCCACGATCATGAGTCATAGACCTTTTAAATTGTTTTGTAACTACGTCATTAGTTATGGACCCCTTATTTTATAACCGTATCTCGTCATCATTTTTGTAAATGTTTTTTTCATTAATTTTTCTCATCCCACTATTATAAAAAGGAAAAGCGACTGAAATCGAGAATCAAAAACAAGAAAAGCTAGAATGGAATCGGACATGGGTATGGAGCTGTTAGGAAATCAACCAGTTTAACGCAGCGGAATTTAAAATTTGATTTCCGATCTCAAGATCGACTTCGTTTAATACAATAAACACGTTAAGTTAGTAGACGGTGATTACCTCGATTGATCTAAAAGATCGACACTTTGACCGTCTGGGGAGTGTAGTAGTGCGTGCAAGCCGTCCACGTGTCCGGCCGCTATCAATATCCACACGAGCACATCGCCGAAATCCTCCTTGGATAGCTACTAGAAAAATCCGGTTGCTAGACATGTCTTTTCTCTCTCTCAAAAACTCTCTAGAAGAATCTCTCTATTTTTCACAAGAATTATGAACTCTTGGAATTGTGTTGTATAAAATAGTTAGTCACCCCCTTGCTTATATTGGGAGGCATGCGCCCCACTGTGTCCTATTCCCAATAGGAAAAGCTTCTTGTGTGGAGGCATGCGCCCCACTGTGTACCCAATAGGAAAAGCTTCTTGTGTGGAGTGATGAGAAAGAAAACCTTTTAGGCTTTTACTACTAAAATAAGGAAAATAGATATTCTAGATTTATCTCATTTAATTTAATGTCTCATATTAAATAAATCCAAGATATTGTAAATATCTAATTTTGACTAGCTTTATCTTATTATCATAAATCAATTTACACAAATTTATTAATATCTAATATTAATATATGATAATACCATTAATTAAATTGCACAATCTAACTGTATCTTATACACTAAAAAGTGGCGCCCCATATGTTAATAAATTGGCATCCGGAATATTTTTTAATTAATCAACATAATTAATATCTTGTATTTAATTTATTCACAATAAATAAATACCGCCATATTAATTTAATCACTATAACACTTTATAGTCGAGATAAACATTCCTTATTTGGTTATCGCTATAACCGCATTTTAATCCGGCTAGATGTTCTTATGTGTGTTACCCGATAGACTTCCGAATATGTTGGTCGTAGACACAAAGTGCGAATTACAAAAATGTCCTTCATACCTAACGATCACGAAATAGCGTCTAGCAACACATCGTGACCCCCAATCATCGGAAGAGTCAAAAGCGATGACTACTACCTTTCATATGAAACAGTTGCCATGTAAATAGAATCCTATCGCTGTAATAATATTCATACAATCGTATCTCGAGTGTCAGTACATCAACGATCGTATCTTATAATCTGGATATCATGCTCTCCCGGAATAACTCATTTACTTCCACTTTGCAAAGATTTACGAAAGCTAGACATTCCTTATAAGAAGGTCATTTCGGATATTTACTCATATTCATAGGATACGCGATTTCCGGACAAACATGTATCCTACGCATGCTTTAATATCATACCCGAGCACTACTGCATGATCGCCCCATGGCTAGGGGAAACCTCAATAGTGTCAAAGCATGACAATCCACACCGTGATGCCATGAAGACTCCGGGCTTAGGATAATTACACAACTGCCACATACCGCGGCACTTAATGTAAGTGGGTCAGTCTAACGTACGCATTCTCTAATATACGTCCACGTACTGTCTAAGTGTCTCCACACTTCGATAGACGAGATATATCCCTATCTTCATTAAGATAGAAGACATTCAATACGTGCTAGTCTAATCATACTATCAATGTCCCGTTTGAAAGTACATACGACTAGAGACATTTAAGTATCAAACATATTAAAGTGATTAGAGACCTCATCAACCATAATCACGATCATTGTTTCTCTATCACAGTTTAATACTAAGGACGTTACTATATATTCAATAACATAATTCGTTCATAAAGATAAACAAGATATATAATAACCAAAAGTGATTTTATTAATAATAATAAAGTTATTACATTAACTAAATAGACTATAAACGACCCGACCCGGTCGGATCCGGTCCAACCCGATTGGGTTTAGGACACCATTTCAACATGAAGCTGGACTGGAATCGGGCACTGGGGTAAGGAAAGGAGCCGGAACAATTCCAAACCAAAATCAGTGGAGGAAAAGAAAAGAGGAGGGGGAGGGGGGGTCAGGATAGATGTTATGAACCGGTCCATCAACTTTTACTCACTTTAAATTGTTTAAGTTTTGCTAAGGTTTTCAAATAAACCCAGCCTCCTTTGTAGATGCTCTTAAGGACCACCGTGCGGTCGAGAGTTTATCGGAAAAAGACAAAAAGAAGGAATAATGTGTCGAGCTTCGTATCCATCTCTTCCAAATAGACTCTATCATACCACCAAACCTCCATAGTCTAATTATGTATTGGTCTTACAATGAATTGGTAGTTGAAAAAGCCTTCCGCACTCCTTAGAGAGATGAAAGATATTACTCATAAAGACTATGACATTGAATGAACCTCCGGTAAGTGAGGTGAGAATCATTTCCACACTCTTTAGAGAGATGAAAAAGATTTCTCACAAAGACTTTGACGTTAAGTAAACCAAACAGAGTTGAGAATCATTTTCGCTTCCTCTATATGGTTTTTTTTTTCTTTCATTGATGTTCCCTCTACGATGCTCTACAGTTGTAAGGGGTCAATTATATATGGTTTTTTTTTTGAATTGATTTATATTTAGAAAATAAAAAATTGATTGAAGCATTGTTTGATTTGCACCTATCGAATAAAGTGAAGGTTTTGTATTGTAGAAGAGAATATTTTATTCATCGGATAATATGATGTGAATAGAAGATATTTGTTTTCTCTTCAAAACGACCTAAAAAAATGATTTGCACACTGAGTCATTCCTGTTGAGTTTGTTCAAGTACGCGGAGTTCAACTCTAAGATAAGTTACTCCCGACCTGCGGGTCTTTGTCGTTTAAATGAATTATACCCGACATGCAGGCCCCAACCTACGGTTCTCATATTTTGAATTAGCCCCAACCTATGGGTGTATGTAGACAAGTCATACCCAACCTGCAAGTCTCATCATTCAGGTGAGTTATTCTTCTTAGGGATTTGGGTCTCAACCTTCGAGTGTCTTATCCTATAAGACTTCAAACTTGAAACGGTTGAACAGACCATTGAGATATAGACTAGTCCTGCTAAAATAATTTCCCATAATGTGAAAACAAGGTGATTTCTCTTGCATTTAATAAGTTGGGTTGTGACTTGTGACCTGCTAGGATTACATATGAGGAGCCCGAGACATGCTCAGCTCGTTGATTAACTAATAGACTGAAAATCATTTTAGATTATTTAAGAATAGTTGGTGATACACCAAGCCAGAAAAATGAACCCTCGGATTCGCATTGGGCCTCCAAGCAGACTCAGTAACAAATAGGGTCCTTGGCTCGTCAGTTCACACCTTCATAAGCCGAACATGGCTGGGTAAAATCCAGCCCGCCTCGCGCCATTACGATCCAATCATTGGCTAAGGCAACAGGCGTCGATCAAATAACATCCAGCTTGACGAAACACTGGGGGCCATCCTGCTCGTTCTTTCAGCTCGCCACTCATCAGCTCGGACAGAGCCCGCTTGACTAGACAATAGTCCACAACAGTTAATGTTGGTCCCTTTTAAAGGCTTGTGACAAGTGTGGAGGGGGTGAATAAACTTGTCCTCTAAAACTTTTTGTTTCTTTTAAGTGAGCTGGTATTTAAAAGATAACGGAGTGTAAAAGAACTAGACTGTGATTAAGTCTAGTGACTAAATCAACAACTTAGTTAAATGCAGCGGAATAAATTATTTAAAGACTTTTATCATCTTAATATTGATCTATAATATCGGTTATTAAGTTCTCTTGAAATATGTTGTGTGACTTTCAGTTTACTGGTGCATACTGAGTTGTGCAAAACTAGATAATTAATAATGTAAACAATGACAAACACATATACAAAATACTGTAAGTAAATGCGTAAAGTAAATGACACAAAGTTTATAGTGGTTCCAAGTGGTGTAATCCTGTCAGTCCACTCTTCTCCTGTGATGTTGGAGGAAATTCAATAAGTTCTTGAGTTAACGTTACAAGACACAAAGTAAATAACGATTGTCCTTGACTAATCCCTAGCTTCACAATCTTCGAACCTTAGTCCTTAACAGGTTGAATTGTTGTATCACTAAGTCTACTCCATTGGTCCTTGAAGGGTACTATTGCCTCTTCACCAGCTCCCCCACAAACACAATCTTCATGATTGCACCTCAACTGTCCTTCACACATTTTGGTGTTTCACAGTCTAACCATTGATAAAATCAAAGTTGAGCCTTGAATCAGGTAAGTGATTCAACTTGTGTGTGAGCTAATTCTTCTAGATGTATGTAATTAGCACGGTGAGCTCTGTGTCTTCCAGTGTTATCTTAACTAGATGATTTCTTGAATACTTAGAAACACTTAGAAGATTTCTTGATCTTTCTTGCAATTCTTAGCATGAGTTCTTAAATTCACCTTACCCCTTATTCTTGATCTTTCTTGATGATTTAAACCTTAGAACTCCGCACTTATTCTTGAAGTAATTGTGATCTACTTATAGGGGTTTTTCCAATGTTTGAATTTGAATCCTTATAGCCGTTGGTCGTCCTGCTTAGAATATGTCAGATGTTAGTGTCCTTTTTGACAATTGACAGATTGTTAACCAATCAAGTTGTTTGATCTTCAACGTTTATCTTTCAATAAAACTGATTCATCCGAGTTCTCGGTTTTAAACTGACTTGGAGCATTAACTCAGTTTTTACTCTTCTTCATAAACTGAGTACTCCTAGTTCTTCATCTGATCCTTTGTTTGTGAGATCAGAGTACACCATTAAAATCTCATTAACTAAGTTACATTGTCCTTATGTAACATAGATCTTCTATACAAGATATATAGAGTCAATTCAGGTCATCAAAGACTTACCTGAAGTATAACTTTATAGTCTCGGCGGTTAGTCTTCTTAAACCGAGTTTGAACCCTCAGTTCTTCAGTCTTCAAAACTGTGTCTGATCCCTCGGCCTTCATAACCGAGTTTGTTCCCTCAGCCTTCAGTCTTCAGTTTTAAGATAAGCCAACTGAGTTTGATCCCTCAGCGAACTTACCTCCTTCAGCTTTGGCTGTCATTCAGTTTCAGTTTTGATCCTATCTATTACAATACTTGTATGATATAACCTATACAATAATCAGACTCTAATAAATCCTATACAATCAATTTCTAGACATTTTTTTTGCTCTGCACTATAAAATCTAGTTATGGCACTTCATCAGTGGGGTTTAAACAAACATTAAATAAATGGATGAATCATGATCAAAATTATATTTTATTTCCAACAGTTACAGACAGAGAGATCGCAACAGCCTCAGCATAAGCCCGCTCTTCATAGCTCGCCCACAACTTTGTACTCACGCATTACTCGTGTATTGTAACTGACTTGTAACCGCCGACTATAATCCCTATAAATAGCGGCGTCTCCCCTCTCTCGAGAACTACGTGAAATTGTCTTGATCCCTTGCATCCAAGGGTACGTAGGCATTCACATTGGCACAAACATAATCCCCTAAAAAACACCCCATTTGTACTTGAATTACTTGGAATAATACTTAAATACTATCATGAATATTCTTATTGTTCTTGAGACTCCACAACACTAAAACCAGAAAAATCACGTATAAATGGCCAGATATCCACCGTTTACTCCGTTTGTGATATTTCCGACAATATCAGTTGGGATGTGACCTGATCAGAGACCTAAATCATTTTAACCTTGCACTGCTTGCTAAGCAGGTCTGAAGAGTTTTGAAGTTTCCGGGTACCTTGGTGAGTCAGGTGCTAATGGCTAAATACTTCAACCGTTAGAATATTATCGATTCCGGGCTAGGCCATTCCCCCTTTTCGGGCTATTTAGTTATATAAGTTTTTTGACCAAAATTCTTGCACATATAAGCTTCTTGAACAAATTTTGTATTATATAAGTTTTGAATCATAAAAAGTTTTGAAAACACCCAAAATACCCCCCACCTTCATCCTTCACACCTGAAACCTAAAACCTATACCCGCCGGAAAACCCAACGGAACCCCCCGAACCCCCTGAACCCTTAAAATCCTGAACCCCAACACATTTGAACCCTTAAAATCATGATTTTCCGGCCGTTTTCCGGCGAAGACGCGAATTTTTTTTCTTTTTTTTCCAAATCGTTAACGGATTAAGCAAGAAGAAGATTGAAGAAGATAATAGGAAGGAAGAATAAGAAGAAGAAAGAAGGAAGAAAGGAAGAAGAAGAAGGCATTTCCGGCGAAGAAAGAAGCATTTCCGGTGAAGAAAGAAAAGGAGGAAGAAGGGGATGGGGGTAATTAAGTCTTTCCCGTCTTTTTAGTTTGTTTAAAATTCGAATTTTGGTCAAAGCTCAAATGCGCAAAGACAACAAATCGCGAGCTCATATGTGCCATTCCCCCTTTTCTATAAAGAATCTTGCTGGAGTGGCGAGATATCTGGGGCTGAGCTTGGGCTGGGTTGGGTCGACTTGGTTGGGTTTTTACATAATATAAGTCGGGTTGGTTGAAGAAAAAACTAACCCAAACCAAACCGAACGACTATAAAACCCAATGGGTTGGTTCGGGTTGGTTTCGGGTTGGTCTGGGTTGGGTTTCGGGTTTTCTTCAATGAAACATGCATCTATCATAAAACTTTTATGCTATAAAATCCACACACATGTATACATCAAAATTCGAATTCCGTACCCTATGTTCATAACTATAATCGTTAAAGAAAACACTTTTTTTAGGAAAGAAACGTTAAAATTTGATAATTAAGAGCACAACATATAACAAACCAACAACATATATAGATAATAATTAAAGACCAATAGTCATATATATACACACACACACACACACACACACACACATATATATATATATATATATATATATATATATATATATATATATATATATATATATATATATATACACATCCAAAGTCGGGTTGGGTTGGGTCAACCCGAATAAAAAATAAAAAACACCAAACCAACCCAAAATGTATTCGGTTCGGGTCAAAACCCAACCCAAAAAATTTGGGTTTCAATTGGTTTGGGTTTTCGGGTTGGTTCGGTTTGGGTTGGATTGGATTCATTGGGTTTTCTGCTCAGCCCAAGATATGTTGACTCAAGGGCTCTGTTGGAGGGTTGGAGATGGATCATGAATTCCGGTTTACGCAGATGCATGGCTTTTTCTGCGGCCTTCCTTTTGAGCTGGGTCTGCTAGTCTACCTCTGGAAGCTAAGGTCAAATCCATTTTTCTTCCATATACTCAGATTTGGGATCATGATCTCGTTCAAAACTCTTTCTAGCACCATCAAGCTCAAGCCATTCCGAGTATTCCTTTGCTTGATGGAGCGCATGTGGATGATAATATTTGTGATTTTGATAAGTGTGGCTTTTATACTGTTAATTATGATTACCGTTTAGCTACTGAGCTTGACCATATAATCCTTTTTGCATCTAGGTCGTCCTTCTCTAGCCATTCGGATGGGGTGTAGAGGCGGGTATGGTCAGTCCATCTTCGGCCTCGGATTCAACATTTTCTTTGGAGATGTCTTTAAGATTTCCTAGCCACAAACTTGTCTCTGCATAAGCGTGACATTGGCAATAGTGTAAATGGTGTTTGTTGGAGTGGTTTGAAAACCATACAACATGCGTTTTTTGAGTGTTCTGTCCCATGGTTATGCGTCTTTTGAGTGCTATTTGGGGTGGGTTTTTGGGATGGTGTGGTGGATGAGACGATCTAGTTTAGTGAATGATTTGGTGACTTTGTTGGGTATGTTATTGAATCATGTGGGACAGGCAGACGGCTATTATTTTTACAACTACATGGTACATTTAAAAGGCTTGGTGCTGTTAAAGTTGTCCCAAATTCGGCATTTGATATTGTTGCTAGGGGTAATAGCACCGATCGAGACACTCGATCTTCGCACAGTGGAAGCTTATGCGATTTACGATATGAGACATAACTAATTAATCCTACGAGAAGGTTAAAGATTTACCTGTTCGGAGAGGAAGAATCGACCAAAAGGAGAAGCCGTGATCTTCCGGATTGTATCTCCAAGCGACGACTGGTGGACGTCGATCCTCGCCATAGAACCTCCTTGAATATGCACAAGAAAAATCCTAGATTTTTCTCCTCTTAATGACTAAGGCAAGAAACTAATTTTTCTTCCTTTTTATTTCTAGTGTGGCGCCATATTGTAGTGTCCATTGTGTTGGGAGGAACTCGTAAAGAGAGAGTTATCCTTTTCATAATACAAAAACCTTTTCCCATAAGGAAAAAATATTTTTGCTACAAAATAAGAGATAATTCCCAAAAAACCAATCTCTTAATTTTTTTCATTAATTATCCAACAAATAGATAATTAATTAATTACACAAATGAGATAATCTAGGAAAATTTCTTCTCCCAATTTATCCCAAATGTGGCGCCATTTTTTTTAGTCATTTTAATAGAAAATGTATTTTCTATTTTTTCATATTATTTACCAGATAAATAATAGGAAAAATTAGGTAAAAGTCTCATTTTTTCCCCTTAATAAAGCATTAATCCTGATTCAATTTATAAGTTGCAATAAGGACAATAATTTTCCGTTCGGACTAAAATACCCTCCACAACACCCTCCTGAAAATCCTTCCCTTTTTCTCTGTTTTCTTCCTCCCAATTCTTCGTCATTTGCGCATCATTTTTGTATGCCGCCAAGGACGAAAGGCGGCAGCAGCACCAACAACTGGACCAGAAAAAACAGCCGTCCGAAATATCGTATTTCGTTGTTTGATCGAGTCCGGGAAGCTGTTTTTCGGCTGCTAATGTTTTCTGCTCTGTATAAAGTTCCCTCAACCACCACCACCACCGGCGGCGGCGGGAGGAAGGAAAGACGAGCGTCCTATTTGAAGAAGAATATTTATCAAAATCAACCGTATGAGCCGCATCAAATTGAAGCTGTCGCCGATTGTATAGAGTTCATAAAGAAGTCAGCAAATTATGAATATTTTACATGTTCAAGAGGCTTTTGACATAAGATTATTAGCTTAGCTATTTGTTTCAGCTAATAAGGAGTTCATTGCAAAGATGTGGTTTGAATGGAACGAGTTTGATGGTAACCAAAAGTTCCATATAGAGGGTGGATGTAAAGGATTCTGGTGATGTTTTCTTGGAAGCACCAAGGTTGAACGAAGATGTTGTTTCCATCTATAAGAGGTATGGGGTATAATCTTTGAAATCATGCTCATTACTATTGTTGGTTTTTTTTTTAATTTTTCTTACTCCATTTGGAAGCCCCATCTGATTTGATTGCCTTATTCCATCATTTTCAGATAACTGGTGATAATCTGTGTCTCTGAGCTTCATTTTCGAAGTAGTGGATGCTTACTCTTGCAACACCCAAGTTTATGTTCATGGTAACAATTTTCTGTTTACTTATCAGGGAAAATAATTCAGAGTAGACTGTTTTTGTTCTACATTGGTACAGGTGTATTGTGTAGCTGTGAACTTTTCCATCTCGTACAATGTTTATCTGTTTCTTTTCCAGATCTAAAATGCTGATTTGTTGTCGTTCCATATGGCGTCCGTTCTGTAGCAGTGAAACCTTCCCCTTCTGACTTTTTCGTTTGAGATTATGTCATGTCAAAAATGCTGATATATCCTTGTGAATACTAAGGAGTTTAGAACAAGTTTTGGGACTGAAGTTTAGAACAAGTTTGCCATGTTTGATATTCGAAAATCGATGATCGATGATCGATGATCAGTATCGATATCGATGTCGATGTCGATGTCGCGATCGATAATTTGACTTATATGAGCCAGATATGTGTGCCTTGAAGTAGTCACTTGAATTAAGACTTAAATGATACTGATTACCTGCCTTGAAGTAGTCTCCTTATTTTACTAGTTGCATATTTTGTTCCATTTCTTTTTTGGGGCTTTAGTTTCTGCCATTTTTGATGTTTTCTATTATGGGTGTTGATTTGAGGGGGAAAAATGTACGAAGTTTGAGGTATTACTTTTCAGCTATATTTGTTGTTGAATTCTGTTGTTGTTGGTGTTATTTTGAGTGGAATATGTAAAGATTGGAGCTTTATTCTTCTGCCATTGTTGTTGTTTTTTTGGACTGTTTTTTCTTCCATTATGGTTTGCCATTTTTGATGTTTATTTGGGCCTTAATTTCTGCCAATTATTGCTGATAATTTAAGAGTGATATGCAAAGATTGGAGCTTTACTTCACTGCAAATATGAGGAAAATATGCAAGAAGCATTTTGTTGAAGGTTTTTTTTTTGCCTTATATGATCCTTATATGAGCTAGATATGATATTGTGTCCCTTGAATTAAGCCTTAAATGAGCCTTATATGAGCCAGATATGTCTGCCTTGAAGTAGTCACTTGAATTAAGCCTTAAATGATACTGATTACCTCATATGCAGATGTTTATGCGATCGACGATCGACATCGACATCGACATCGTGTTAGTGTAAATGCTGCGATTAAATTTGGCTTTCAAATACTACGTCGAAATGGTATCAAATGCGGTCTCAAAATGAAGATAAAAAAAAATATGAACTTTGGTGAAACAATTTTGATAATCGGTGTTCTAAATCAAAAGTTACGGTCGTTTATAAGAAAAAACGCTCCGTTTAATACAAATATTTTTTCATCTTTCAAAATATACGTCGGAAGGGTATCGTATTTGGGCTCAAATTGAAGAGCAAAAAAAAAAAACATGAATTTTGGTGAAAAAATTTCGATGATCGGAGTTGTAAATCAAAAGTTACGGTTGTTTTGAAAAAAAAAAAAAAAAAAAAAAAAAGAAGAATATAAACAGCTACAGTAAATATATCATATATGCAAACAATACACTGAAGCTACGCGCGCGTCTCCTAAAGGGTACTTTTGTCCGTCTGAAATTGTTTGTCCTTTTTGCAACTAAAAAAATTTGTATGTCCTATTTATTTATTTTGTTCCAAAAAGAGGACTTTTGGCTCTTTATCTCTAAATAATATTGCATATACATTAAATAGACCAACTATTTAAATTCTCGAGGTTCCTTAAAACGAGAAAACACTCGCGTGTTAGGAGGCAACCCGGGGATCATGGACCTATAACCAGTAGCTACAATAAATTAAATAAAATATTCATCGAACAGAATATTTCTACTCAATTCATTAATTCCGGAATTACGCCACAATAAATCCGATACTGAACTCTATCGATTATAGATATAACTTATTCTCAAAACGTCGAGTCGAGTCGATAAGTGTCCATTGATATAATCATTTCATACAAACTAACCCTCCATAGACTATCCGTACTGATGTAGGATTATTTCCGTAAACATTCTTCAATACATATTATCCTTATTTACCATTAACCCACTAGTGATCAATTAGTTCATAACCAATACGAACTCGGCCGATCGATCAGTTTCTAGGATCAACAAATAAGAGGATTGTCTTTCTACTTCCCGCATGAAGGAATGGATTCCATATCTGTGAGACACACACTTCTCACTCATTCCAGAATAGTGTCAACGTGAAAGTGATTCGGACCGCGCCTCTTAGCGATCCTTAACGAACACATCAAACCCTATCCTGAAACCAGTAGGAGTATGCAATCACTTCAGGATTAAGGTCAATCCATATATGATCATCTTATGATTTAATAAGATTTCTCAATCACGGAATTATATGAGAAACGCAGATTAAATCGGTCCAGTCCTATATGACTCTCATCATATATAAATGCCCCACTTAGACAACCAATGTCGACGGTCCGGATAAGACGGTCACACCATAAAGTGTTCTGGGCGCATTAATGGTGGTTTAATCAATAGACCCCCATACTTTGATTAACTTCACCACGGACTAACATTTCAAGTGTATCACCATAAACTTAATCCTCATGTGTGATACACACTAAGTTATATGGCTACATATGATACGACTTAGGGTTTTAGTAGTGTATTTCTTACAAGCACGAAGCAAGTAATAAGATGAGAATAAATCTGTCATTTATTAATTTTAAAAACAATTACATAAATTATCTTTCGGACGTTACTTCCAACAATTGTATCACCCATCATATTAAGAGATGAACTTCCCTCATCTCATAACCTAGGTTATGGGGATGAGGGCCCTCCTCTTATATGAGTTTGGGCCTAAATTTCTAATGGTATCGGAGCCACTCATTTATTGTGCAAGTGTTGGGTCTCTTTGTTAGCCTTAAGAGTGCCCTAGGCCCATATTTGAGGGGGCATGTTAAAGTTGTCCCACATTGGACACTTGATATTGTATCACTCGTCATATTAAGAGATAGACTTCTCTCACCTCATAACCTAGGTTTTGAGGATAACGCCTGTTTACGGTGATTTTTACGATTTATATTACATTATTTCGTAACAATATCCTTGGTATTTTATTAATTTTTATAGAAAATTAAGTGTTTAATAGAATTATTAAGCAAATGAATGTGGAAATTATTAAAGTGCAAAGTCAGGTTATTTACGTGATTTTATTAGCAATTATCTCTTTATATATGTGATGTTACACTTTGCACGTTTTTATTATTGTAGGTACAACGAACGCATGTCGTGCAATGAGTCAAAGAGCTGAAGGAATTAAAAGAAGCAACATTTATTTGGAGATTAAACAGAAGGGCGAAATAGGGATTATATTTTTATTAGGGTTTAGGGTTTTATTTTTAAAAGGAAAGAAAAAAAGGTTAATAATTACCCTAGGTCGGCAGAACAAGCATAAAAGGGGGGCAGTCATTGGAAGCAAGACACGAGAAATCATCTGGGAACAGAGACGGCATAAAAAATCAAAAAAAAAAAGAGAGGTTCACTCGGTCGACCGAGCCATATTATATATATTTTTTTATTTTTTATTTTTTCGGTCTGAGGATGGTCAGAGGCTGAGGCCGATTTGAACGAGCTCTGTGAAACCGATCGTTGCAGCAACTTGATTTCTACTCTTTTGGATTGTTTTGTGAGTTTTATTAAAGTTGCATCTTTATTATGTTTAATTTGTTTTTATGCAATTGTATCGATGGATTGTTGCATGGTTGATGTTTAACGTTTGATGAGAATCGTTGTTAGACTTAGATCACCGTAGTAAAGATTAGATTTTTTAACCTAAAAATAACGAGAGTTGCTAGGTTAAATTTCTAGGTTGCTAGATTGAGAAATCTTACACCTTTGTTATAGAAGCGTTAATCTTTAAGATCGAGAGATGAAAGATTAATAGGCGAATTATCTACGAGTAGAATTCATACCTTTGATAAAGTGAACCACATCTTTATTAAATCTTCACTAAACGATCTAGAGTAGAAATTGAGGGTTGCGGGATAGGTGGATCAATGCTTGTTCTTCGTTAAAATTAATTGAAAGAATCATTGTGCCTTGTTCTTTGTTGCTAGCTTAGAATTTTATTTTCGTTTTAGTTTATAGAATATCATTAGTTATTTTAGGTTCGTAATCATATTTCCTGACTTTGGATTGACAACCCTCTGTCCAGTTTATTGTATTCGTTTTAGTTTTGTTTTGTGTTTTTCGTGACAAATCTTTAGAAAGATTAATAAACTAGATAAACAACATCGATTCTCTATGATTCGACTCCGGTTGTAATTCTATACTACGATCCCTACACTTGGGGTATACCGGATTTATAAATTTATTACTTATTTATTTTTCATTGCATAAAATTCGAGACAACGCCCATATTCTTATATGGGTTTGAGGCTAGATTTCTACAGGTGTGCATTGATTTTTGAAGTGCAACCGTGAGAATCTCACACAATATTGCAGTCGCGGGCCAGGATTTCGAGGTCTTTCGCAATGTTTCTAGGCTTTCTTCGCAAGTTGGTGGCATTGCTCATTGGCCAACCAACTGGAGGTATTTTTAATCCACCTACCATAAATTTAGTTCCTTCTTTTGATCCCCATCTCTCCCTGTTAGTTTAGTTCCTTCTTTTGATCCACCTACCATAATTTTTTTTTTTTTTGTCACACTACCATAATTATTAGACGGATAATAATATATTTACTGCTTAAACTTTATACCATATCTATTCTCTGCTCATCTCACTACAAGTTTTTTTTTTTTTTTTTTTTTTATATAAATGAAAATTAAATAATAGAAACAATTACAATATGTAAATGAACCTAGCTAAAAAAAAAAAAAAAATGTAAATGAAAAATATAATAATAGAAACAATTACAACCACGAGATCATCCTTCTGGTTTTAATGTAATTATTATCATTATTATGATTTTAAATTTTTTTTTTTTTTTTTTTTTGAGATGGATTTTCAACTTTTCAACCCTATAAAAAAAAATATATGCCAATAAGTATTATCTACCCAAGTATTTTTTTATTTTTAAAACACCCTCATTTTCTACGTAGCCAAGTTCATCCCTTTCTCATCAATTATTAACAAATTTAAATGACATTATCTACTTTTCGCATTATCTCTGCAAACCCTTAAATGTTGACAATAATTTTATTTATTCATGGATAAAATACGTATTCCCTTGCAATTTTTTTTTTTAAAATTTCAATTGTATTGTTTTGAAATCTATTGCTTTAGTATTCTACATATTTATGATAAGTTTACAACATCCGCAATAGCAACATCATAACAATCATATAATTTTGAAAATATAAAATATAAAAAAAAATTATGCGCACCAAACCACCGATAGCTAACAAAGTCCCTCTCACAACGACATCCACGTTAAACTTCACAAATCTTTTGGCTACTCTCTCCGTTTTATAATATAAATAAATTTAGGCTTTTCACACAATTTGAAAAAAAATCCGTTTTATAATATAAATAAATTGACGGTCATTGATGCAATAATGGTACACAGCAATTAAAAGTACTATTTGAATAAAAAATAGTTAAGTCGTTAATTATTAATTTTAATAATAAAAATTGAGAATATTATTTGACGGTCATTGATGCAATAATGGTAAAGCAATTAAAAGTACTAGTTGAATACATAATAAATTAGAGTAAAAGACTTTGACCGTTAATGACAATAATGGTAAAGTAATTAAAAGTAGTTGAATACATAATTAATTAGGGTAAAAGTCTTTGACTGCCATTAATCACAATAATCAGCACATATTGTTCTTGTATCAGGAAAGTTTGGGTGGGTGCGCAAATATGGAGAGGTATATCCATTTTTACGTGTCGAAGATTGTTTTATCCCATTAGTACAAAGTCCTATATAAATTCAAAACTGATGCAAATTGTCCGGATATTTCCATTGGATACACGAAGATTTAAAGCCATGGAAGGACACCGGAATATCGAAAAGAATGATGATAAGAAAGTAGAGGCCATTCTTTCTTTCTTTATTACCTTTTATCGGGTTGAGAGTAGGAATGTGTTGTATATGGGAAGTGGTGGAAGTTATGAAGAGAATGAAAGTGACGCCATTTTCGGAGAAAGAATTTCGCGGAGACTATATTATACACATGTAAAAGATAGCTTACACAAACCATATTTAAGTTTATTTAATATGAAGTGACATTGATGTCACCGCGATATGTCATCGCATACATAAGACAACTAATGAAGTGACATTGATGTCTTTGTAGATGTCACTACATAAATCGATACAATAAGACGCCATCGAATAAATCGATATAATAAGATGTCCTCGCATACACCGATACATACAAAGGTGTCTCTCGTAATCGTGGTGTATCTGCGTCGATCGGTGTGTAAACTTCATCGCTGTGTCTCAGATCGGGGTGGTAATCGCGGTGTCTCTCGCAATGCGGTGTTTTTTCTTTGCATTTGTGAAAAATTGTCTCTGCGTTCGCGGTGTCATTTTAACATACAAAATCAAAGCGTCAAAAGTTAAATGTCTCAGTATCGGAGGTGGTCATGCGCATCAGCGGTGTCTACGCAGATTTATCCCGGGGTTAAAGAAAATTAGATGTATTTAGTTATCTAATCCATCTAATGTTAAAAAAAAAAAAAAAAAAAGCGCCTGAGCGAAATAGATTTATAAAATAATTATTTTTAAAAACATATGAAATAAATTTTGAGTTCAAATGTTCACCCTCAATCTTTCCTTTACAAAAATAAATATAAATAAATAAAATAAAAGTTAGTCCGAACCTGAAAAGGCTCTCTGTCTCCTGGTTGTCTTACTTCAAATATTCATCATTGTTTAACATCCGCACCAACTGTCCCCTCTCTCTTTCCCCTCTGTTACACAAAATAAATGCTTCTTTCTTTCTATGCCGTATCGTCTTCATTTTGGCGGTAAAAAACTTAAACAAGCATCTAATTTGCTTAATTTTGTACCTTCAGGTTTGTCCTTTCGGATTACGCAACCATTTCAACTGATTCCTCCAGCTAATTTTACTCCCTCAATTGACTTGTTTATCTGTGTTGTACCTGAATTTTTTACTTGCAAATACTCAGAGGGAAGATAGACTAATCAGTCTTTGCTGTCTCTCTCTCTCTGAGATTTGCTATTGAAAAAAAAGAAGAAAAAAAAAAAAAAGGTATCTTTGAAAGAAAAGGGATTACGAATCTAGGGATGGAAAGGGTACAGAGGATTCTAACAGAGGTTTTAATGGAACCCCAAAGGGGCGGCGAATCACTTCTGGGAACCATAAAGATTGCTGTTTTACCTATAGCCAAAGTGTTTACCATGTGCTTTCTTGGATTTTTAATGGCTTCCAAGTATGTCAACATTTTACCAGCTAATGGAAGGAAGCTCTTAAATGGGGTAATCATTCTTAATTTGGTTTTCTCTTTTTTTATCTCTGTCTATATATTTATTGTTTTCCTAAACCCCAAGTATTAAGAAGTATTTTGCATAGTTTAAGATGGACATCAAAGGAGACATTTAATTTGGATAATGCAGTTGCAATCTGTTGACATAAGTAAATGAAGGCATAAGAAGCATGTTCTTGATTACACATGGAAATTTATGTTTCCATTTTCAAATAGTATATGATGCTTTACACTTTCCCTCTTACTAATTGTTGCTTTGGCTACTCTAAATTGCTTTGATTGATTCATTGGTTATCTATCAGTTTTAATTGCTCATGTCCTTTGATGCAGCTGGTATTTTCGCTTTTGCTCCCGTGTTTGATATTCTCCCAACTTGGCCAAGCACTTACCTTTCAGAAAATGCTTGAATGGTAAAAACTATATGTATAGAAGTTTGCTTTATAGTTCCTGTTGATTTTTATGTTACCTTTAAGTTTGTCTTGATAGAACATGTTAACAATTTCCTAAGGTGGCACTGATATTCCTTGTTTTATAGGTGGTTCATTCCGGTTAACGTAATTATCACGACCATAACAGGCTCCATCATAGGCTTGATTGTTGCTTGGATCATTCACCCACCCTATCCATTCTTTAAGTTCACCATTGTCCAAATTGGTATTGGTAAGTCAATGTATGCTTTGATCTTTTGTAGTAAACGAATTGATTCAATATAAATTAATTGATATCATTATGGCTATTGATATGCAAATGCATTTTGACATAATAGTGTGTCCTTATTATTTTTGTTTTTGTCAAGATAACAAATATCTGAACCGAAGTTAGGTTTCCCACGATATGTACATATGTATGGATTGGGGTTAAGTAGGATTAGTTTGTTCACGGTTAAGTATGTGTCAGTGCCTATTCACGAAAGAAATTACCTAGGTTGCATACCATTTCTTTGCCTAGTAACACACCACCTTAGTAGTTTTTTGTGTGAATAGGCAATACTACATGTCTAAACTGTGAACAAGCTAACCTTACCTACCCCAATCCATACATATATCCACATATGTACATGTCTAAAGCATGAACATACTAACCTTACCTACCCCAATCCATACATGTGTGCAAATCTAACCTTCTGATGTCACCAATTTTAAGACTTGCTCCAAAATAAAAACAAACACTTCCAAAAAAATAATTCATGGAAATAAACAAATAAATATGTAAAAATAAAATCGAATAACTTATTCAACTTGTCATACCAACCTAGTAGTATTAAATATGTGATAATTGCTATCTGAAGAGACAAGAAATGATTAGGACACAATATTACGTCACATTGCATTTGTATATCATTAGTCATAATGACATCAATTAATTGATAATGGATCAACTCGTTCACCTAAGGTAAGTCAAGTATCCTTAGCTAGAATATTTCTGTGACGGTGTTGATGGAATCCATTCCATAGTTTGTTTTCTCAATGCATTGAAGAAATAATACAAGCAACTTACCAAAAAATAATAATTTTGAAAGGCAAAGGGATAGAAACTAGTGTCTAAATATGCAGAAATTTTTTGTTTCTGGAGAGAGTTTTTTCGTGCACATTTGCTATCTTTAAGAGAGAGGGAGTGTTTTTTTTTTTTTTTTTTTTTGTGTGTGTGTTTGGTGGTGGTGGGGGGGTTAACCTTATTATGTTTTAAAATTGTTCCATGCACTAGTTCTCATGTTGGATAAATAATATAGAATTTGCATTAACTACAGGGAACATTGGGAACGTGCCTCTTGTATTGATTGCTGCATTATGCCGAGACAAATCCAATCCTTTTGGTGAGTACGAGAAATGTTCTGGAGACGGAAGTGCTTACATATCATTTGGCCAGTGGGTAAGTCTTTTACTAAAGTACAGTATTTTAAGTCTGAAATTCCTTCTTGCGTAGTTACATGCACGATTTTTAACCATTCATATCTTCATGGCTTTTTCTTTAGCCTTGTATTTAGAGTAATGGTACATGCTTTGAAGAAATCAGCTGCTATTTATTGCCTTAAGGTCACTCCAGGATGAGTGTCTTCTGTTGAATTCAGTGCACTTGTTAGTTAGAGTTATTTACGAAGTTGCTACTTAAGTTTGGCTCATATAGTTTACTACACCAATTTAGTTTGAGTGTAAGTTTTAATATTACTTGTATGAAATTGATTAAGGTGAATCCCCTGTTATAAATTAATGGGCTATATAACTTGGCATGAAAGCTTAAATAAGCTCGTCAACTACCTTCTTCATTAAACAAGTGCGTCTGCAGCTTGGGCTCATGAAATAAATGAACCAGGCTCGAAAAGATAATCTTTTGCTCATTTACACACTGGCTATATGACCTGCCATAGAAACTAGAATGCGTTGCCAATTCGGTGTCTGGTTCCTCACTCTTTCCTCTATTTCCAGCCTCTGGCAAGAGTAGTTTTCTAGAGTTGCTTTTGGATTTGGCCTTAATTTCGTTCTCCATGTTTTTGTATTCTCTTGTCTGCTACTTCAAAAGACAGATAAGTAACTTAACTCCACTCTAATTGTATCGTTTTATCTCATTGTTTATCTTCTGTGTTAACTTATAATATTGCATGGGTTAGTGCCTCACTTGGTGACCCTGGTGGTTGAAATGTATGGCTTGTTCTTGTTAGACAAATTCATGCACTTGTCTGCTTCATGTAAATCATCTTGTAGACATCTTATTAATTTTGCGCATTAAATGAAAACATGCAATTTGATTTTTTTTTATTAGGTCGGCGCAATTATCCTCTACACTTATGTGTTCCAAATGCTTGCACCTCCTCCAGAAGGCACTTTTGATCTTGAAGATCTTAATCTTCCCATAAAGAATTCCATAAAAGATACCTCTCGTAGCCCTGCGAAGGATAATTCATCAGAGCAGCAGGCACCTTTGCTTACCCAGGAGGTTGTATCAACTGATTCCGACGTTCCAAAAAAGAATAAGGTGCACTTTTTATGATAGGATTTGTTATAAATAGTTTATTCCGTTGTATGCTGTTCAATATTATCAGTTTTGTATGAAGTGCCTCTCTTATGGATTAGCTTATGATCAGGACAAGTTTTGCTTTGACATTGTGGCGACTTGCTATGCATTGGCAGACATGTAATGATGAATTTTACGAATGCTGACCAATATACTTATAGCTGTCTTTTGTTGCTCTTGATTTACTGCAGATTATAGATATTCTCAACTTTTTATATGACAAATTGAAGCTCAAGCAGATTCTTCAGCCCCCAATAATTGCTTCTGTAAGTCTTTGCAATTATTATTATCTTCGAGAGGTTTAGGGCTTACAAATTGTCAGTTACTCTTCGTCGATGCTTTGTAATTGATTTGCTGGAAACGCAGTATTCATCCGATACCAGATTTTTAATAGTTTCCTTTTTCTTTTTGTGGAGGACTGAATCCTGAGTCAGCACAGGCATAAGGCTAATCTGAGTTTTATATATTAGATATTTTTCAAAAAAAAAAAAATCCGGGGTTCGGGAAAGACGACAATATGACCATTAAGTGTCATTAAAGCACAAAGACAACAATAAGGCTAGCGATGCTCTATACTGGGGAGTTATAATTGATGAGAAAATGAGTCATTCACGGTTGTGATGTGCATAGACATTTTGTAGATACACCTTTGGGTGTAGTGGCATACAAGAATACACACATGTCAAACGCGGTAGAGCTAGACTGAAGAAAACATGAAAGGACTTGACGTATATAGGTATCATGCAAGATATGTTTTGTGATAGAGGGCAATGGACACATGCAATCCATATAAACGATCCCAACTGGTGGAAATGTGGCTTGTTTGTCGTCGTCGTTGTTTTTGGGGTGGGTGGTGGGAGTTTATGTAGTTGTTATTTCTTCATAATTATTGCTTTGATGAAGATGTATAAGTTTTGTCTATTGCCTACTGAAAGAGTGCATGTTAAATTTGATCAGTCTTGTGAAACTATACTCATTTTTATATCGTTGTTGATTTTAGGTATTTTGAAAGGAATAACATGTTCTTTTTTGGAAATAAAGGCGTTTTTAACATAAATGGGCAGCAATAAACAATTCCATATCTAATGACTCATTAAACTGTGTTTTTTTCTGTGCAGATCCTAGCCATTGTTTTAGGCTGTGTGCCATTCCTGAAGGGACTAATTTTAACTCCTGATGCTCCTTTTTATTTCTTTACTGACAGCTGCATGATACTAGGGTATGTGTCCCATCCCATGATACTTTTTTGTCGCTTGTTTGCTGGTCCTCTACTTGCCATTATTTAATCGTGTTTATTTTCACCAAGGAAATAAAAGTATAAATACTCAAGGATTCTTCACTTGGAAGTCGTCCTCTTTATCTAGTTGATCCTATTTTCATTGTCGTGAAATACTGGTCCATTTCCGTAGATGAGAAGTTGCTTTACCAAAACCTCATCGTTGAATATGCATTTTTCGTCATTAAAAGCATACTTTACTGGCGAAAAAAACTAGGAGTACAATTAATAGATATATTTGCAAGTTTGACTGGGACAAAATAGTTGCAGGATAGAGGGAGTATACTGTGTTGAGTCTGAGAGTGAGTAGTTCAGCTTGAATTGTTCTAGCATTGTCTTAATCTAACCCACAAAATCCTAGTTTTGACGCACTTTTGGTCCCAGATTTGTGTTTTTCAGGCATGTACATACGCATTTTAGTCCTCTATAAGCACCAAAAGACTGCAAGCCAGAAACTTTTGGGACTAAAAGCATTGTATAGACACAATATGTAAACTAGTTTGGAGTAATAATAATAATGATAATAATAAAAGTGTGGCTAAAAGTGCAATTTTCCCTTTTACCAAGTTTGTTCGCATAGTTTCTTCTTTCAGGCTTTTATTCCATGATGGATCTAATATGACACTTTTAAGCGTTTGACGTCTTTATTCTCTTTAGGGGCTAAAGTTATTGATATGAAAATGTTAGGGGTAAATTTTCTATGAGATGTCAAGAAGTAATTCAGTTTGCTTTGACAAGAAACTCGCAATCAACACGCACTGAGTATGCTTTTATTTCTCTTGTGCTCATGAGTGTAGTTAAAAGTCGGTCTGTATGACTTGTTTCAATAAAGGGCAAAGATTTACATAGTCTGCCATGGCAATGCTGTTAAATTTGTATTATTTACATGCCATCTGCTCTTGATATAATTGTTTGCTTTGAATTTTCAGGGAGGCTATGATTCCGTGCATACTTTTAGCATTGGGAGGCAACCTTGTTAATGGTAAGGAAAAGATTTCGATTGCTATATAGTTTGGTTTGATATGGTTTTTTTCCAAGATGCCTCTTTTTTTGTTTAAATGTTTCCTGTGGGATCAACTTTGCTGCAGGACCAGGAAGTTCAAAACTGGGTCTAAGGACAACTGCAGCTATCATTTTTGCACGACTAGTTTTAGTTCCGCCAGTAGGACTTGGCATTGTCACATTGGCTGATAAACTGGGCTTTCTTCCACCTGGTGACAAAATGTTCAGATTCATTCTCCTCCTCCAGCATACCATGCCAACATCTGTGCTTTCCGGTAAATATTTAAATTCCCATATATTTTGTGAAAATCTAGAAAGTGTATAAACATAAGCTGATTCATGGAGTGTGCGAGTGTGTGTTTCAAAGAAACATAGTAGGAATTTGATAACATTGTTGGGACTGCTGCTGGCAGGTGCTGTTGCGAATTTGAGAGGGTGCGGAAGGGAATCAGCTGCGGTCTTGTTCTGGGTTCATATATTTGCTGTATTTTCGATGGCTGGATGGATTATCATATATCTAAACATACTTTTCTGATGTTAGTAAGCACTTACTGGAATGCTAAAGTAAAGAGGGGGGGTGAAGTGAAGATGCTGTATGGGTTGGTTACTATATAGAATCTAGACACTTTGGGAATATGACTTGGAATTCATTGTTGCAAGCAAAGACTTTCTTGATAGCCATTTCCATCTATTTTTTTTTTTTTTTTATTTCTGCTCCCCTTGGCTTTTTTACCTTTGACAAAAAATGATTTCAAACGCATTCTTTGCGTGTTAGATTGTAATTAGTTGATGGAAATATGGAGTTTAGCAAACTTTGCTTGTAAAGCTGCCTTCTTTTTATTTCTTTTATTTTTACTTGTAATTTGGATAAAAGTTGTATTCTCTCCATTATGAGAGGGTGCCTAGCACATGGTGGCTGGTGAGACCATATCAATTTATTCATATGATCGTGAGTTCGATTCCTATCACTTGTGGACCTTGGCGTGTTTGTTTCGAAACTGTGAAATAGAATGGAATGAAATTATAGAAATGGAATAAACTAATTCCATTATTGCGTTTGGAATTTAAACAAATAGAATGACACAAATTATACAAAAGGTGACACATTAAGCGGGGAGTAGGACATGGCAGTGGATTAAAGTTTGGTGGTGGGGTGGGGTGGGGTAGGTAGTGTAGGATATGGTGTAAGGAGTAAGGTTAGGTGGGTAGCCCTACCCCACCACCACACCGTTCTAGCCTACTCTACCCACCTTCCTTACCTACCAATCACCCCCACAATACTCTACCTTGTTGCCCACCCTACCCTGCTTCACTACCATACCATATACCATCTTACTCTACCAACACAACTTAACCAAACCCCCCCTTCCTAACCTATGCCACCCCACCCCATCCACTATTCCACCCTACCCTACCATCCCACACCTCACCCTACATTACCACATCCCACCGCACTTTACCTCTCTACCCACCATGCTCTACCTTATCAAACCTACCCTACTCTACCACACCCTACACCTACCCTACCCACCAACTCATCCTACCATACCTTACCACACATTACCCTATCTCACCCCACCCTACCTTACCCATCACCCAATCTTACCTACCCTACCCACCACCCCATCCTATCTTACCCACTCTATCCTACCCGACTTCACCCCACCCCAACACCCACCCACCCAACCTCACCTTACCACCCATGTATTTTGTCGATTTTCATTCCCTTCCAGCCATTCAATCTAATTTTGGAGGCTAAATTGCAATTTTAGTCCTCTAACTGGACACGTTTTGCAATTTTGGTCCTGGTTTTTCTCCGGTGACAATTTTAATCCGTGTAAGTGGTCTTTTTTTGTAAAATGGTCCCGAACACCGGAAAGACCACTTAAGGGACTAAAATTGTCGCCGAAAAAGACCACTTACGTGACTAAAATTGTCACCGGAAAAGACCAATTTTAGTCTGTAGTGGTTTTCCGGCGCTCGTTGACTATTTTGTAAAAAGACCACTTACAGGACTAAAATTGTCGCGGAGAAAAACCGGGACCAAAATGTCAGGGTTATGACTAAAAATGCAATTTAGCCAATTTTGGAGGTAATAAAAATGGTCATTTTTCATTTCATTGGAATAAAACTTCATTCCATTCCATTACCTTATAATCGTACACGGACATTGGAATGTAATGAAAAATAAGTCCATTCATACGTAACAAACATGTCATTAATGACTGTTGATGGGTAATCGATAAGTACCCGGTGTAAACACAGATTGGCTCATCTGGTAATATCATGTAATTTTCTTCATAAAGAATCAAACAAACAATAAAAATATTAATGCTATAATTCATGATGCAAACACAAGGTTACGGTTAGAAAAGGACACAGCCTGTAACATATGGAAGCCATGAAAGCACGTATTACACTACTACACACTCAAACATAATTCATTACAGTCATCAAGCAAAAGAAAACAACTCAACATCACCACCAATATCCACTTTTAAATCATTTTCATGCTAACCGGTGCACCGAAACCAGTCTGGTTGAAAGACCACCTTCTGTGTCTGACACTATTCCCAAAACAGAACATAAGAACAATACTAACAATACCTACAACTGGAGCAGCTGCTAGGAAAAAACATCTTCTTGCGCCCCCTTGACTAGGTACCACATTTAAATTATCCAGTGTGTTGTTACGATTCGTCTCAGAAAGCTGAAAATCTGCTTCTGCATCACCAAAAGCTGAGGAATCATCATTCTCTTCATTGGTGTCCTGCTCAGTGATTATGTTCATATTGACTGGACTCCTTTCCATCTGTTTCTTTTCTTCGTAATCTGGATCATCTGTTGGCAGCTCATATCGACAAAGTGGGCACGAGTTACGCGTGCTTAACCATGGCAAGATGCAATTAGAATGATACATATGAGAACAAGGTAATTGGTTTACTACAGTGCCAACTGGGAGTGAATCTTTGCATATTGCACAGCTGAAGTCGTTTAGCTTTTCAACATCTTCTCTAATCACTATTTGTGGAAGATTATCTACAAAAGAAACCGCTGCTGGTGGTGCTCCTATTCTCGACTCATCGGTTCTAGCAAGACTCTCAATCAGTTCATTAAAGACTCTAGTGCCAATGGAGTCCCTTTGAATTGGGTTGTCATTCACCAATTCTGGATGCTCAACATTTAAACTCGGAGATCTATGCAATTGACCTCCAAAACCTATTGCAGTAAATGTGTTGTTTCCAGCATCCATCCCCTCCCATACATTATCTGCAGCTTCAACAGCTTCTTCAGGGTCATCTGAGTCCCAACTATAAAAGCCAGCGTTCATCGGATCAATATCAGTGTCGGATTCAGCGTCTCTTATTTCAACTGGCAGGGGAGAAAGTTCGTTTTCAAGGAAACTATTATCATCTACAGAAACATCAGAGTCCCATACATGAACACCATATGCAGTTATATCACTCCCACCTTGAAAAACACTGCATACACCAAAGCTTAGGCTCGAGTCACTGTCGTACATTTCACTTTCCGTATGAGAAAGTGACCTCCATCTTCTAGATCCACTTGGAGTAGTGCGGGAACTAGATTGAAATGCCAACAAGGAAGCATTGCCATCTATGGAATCATCGTATTCTGAACCAATAGCCCGGATTTGACTAGCAGGACTAGTCCTTTGTGGTGACTGCTGCAAGAAAAGATTCTCATAAGAGCCATTGTTGCTGAACCTTCGTCTTCGTGCTTGAAGAGGTGTCCTGTAAACCTCTTGTATAGGGTTTTCAAAATCCTCAAGAAACAAAAATTTGCAGTCGCCACAAATACTTGATTCACGATCACTAGACAAATCATTGGACAAGAGGTATTGGCGACAAAAAGCACATATAGCCACACGACCAGAATCAGCAGCAGCTAAATTGTCATTCATTATGCCCGGCACAAAGGTCTGAGGCAGCTGCTGAGAAATGCCTTCTGAATGTACTCTTATCTAGTTAAATATTTTGAAAGGAAGATTATATAAAGAGTTAACGCTGCAAAGAGATGAAAGGTTGAGCTATGTGCTAGTTCTTTATAGAGTATGGCAATGTGTTTAAATACTCCCAACATTAAGCATATGCATACCTACACACAAAACAATTCATATCACTATGTAGATTAAAAGTTCATTCTTTAAATTTCAAACTTCAGCTATAATGAACAGCACCAACTTAGAATGAGATAGACAGAGATGAGAAATCTATCAAGCAGCCAGGAGAAAAACCGAGTCTTTACTGAATGGCCAATAAATTTAAGGGAGCCTTTAGTGACACCACATTAATTTTACTTGGGCACCCAAATTAAGTGGCAGCCCACCTCCCTTTGCAGATCAACCGTGATACCACACTAGTTTCTGGCCAACTTTAGATTCTTTAGTAGCACCACACTTTTATTTACAAAAATGCCAATCATATTGTGGCATCAGATCTAGCAAACTATTTACACTCTACATGACGATCGCCTTTCGAAGGGTTGATTCAAGAATCAACATTTCCAAAGTCGATTCTAGGATTGACCTTATTTCATGTGTGGTAAAAAGAAAATGCAAGATAGATTTAGCCAAGTATCATTTTTCAGGTGTTGTGTCACCTGTAGATAGGTGGTGCAACCAATATAACAGGTGTGATGCCGTGGGTCGATGCACGTTATAGAGATTTGTGTGGTGCCACGAATAGAATTAATGCGATTTCATTTAAGGTCCCTAAATTTAAGCATCAATTCACATGAGAGGGAATGGAAGGGAACATAACATGATAAGGGATTTGCATAAGAAAATCTATGCATACTAACTTTTTTTGGCTTTTCCTCATAAGATCACTATTGAAAATTAGAAGCCTGCAAAAGAACTAATAAATGTAAAAACCTCTACAAAATGAATGAAAGAGTGCTGCACCTTAACAAACTCAAGTCCTACTAAGGGAATTTTATACTAGTGAAAACAATCAGACATTAAATCAGCAACAGGGAAAATTCTCATGATGCTCTAACTGCTCGAGTGCAACTTCCTCAGTTCCCCCGCCGCCCATCTCTCAGTAGCACCTTCCGATCAATATCAACGGCGAATAGTATTGTGAAAGTTTTTGAATTTTATTGTAAAAACAAAAAGATGAAGAAATCAGAATCTGAAATCTTGAGGAAATCAAAATTCACCTGGCAGCAATGGAAGATCGAGCTGGTTGACAATTGCGAGGACAGACAAATCAGAGGGGTTATGTACACAACGGTACAAGACATCCAACGAACATGACCTCCATAACTAGCTAAAACTCGAGCACGCGACTAAAATGTTAGCAGAACGGGAATAATAATGAAATTACAAGGAAAGATGGGTCAAAAAAAAAAAAAAAACGAAAAAGAAGATATAGAAAGATATCAGCTTTTGGTTCTTAGCAATAATTATTAATTAGTGTCCATTTAGACTCGAATGAATTTAGTTGAAATAATCTTTGAATTGTATTGGATTTAATAATGTTGAATTGAATAAAATGAATTTGAATGGTTATAAAGTAAATGAATTTGAAGTATTGTCAAGAGATTACTAAGAGTAGTTGCACTAATACTTTTAGTTGAAAGGTCACTTAACACTAATACTTAGGTTTTTTTCTTCTTTATTTATATCACGGTTGATATTGTGTATTGCACTACATGTGCAACACATTATAATCGAGTTTGTGAACATTTAGGATGAGTTTGGATTGCTGGAATGTAACAAAATGGAATGAAACTGATGGAATGGAATGCAATAGAATGGAATGAAACCGATTCCATTCTTATGTTTGGCATTCAATGGAATGAAATATGCAAGATTGTATTAGATGTGACAAGTAACACGGTGGGTGATGAGCGTGCATGATAACAAGGATAGCAAGCGGTGGTGGGTGGCGGAGGATGATGTGAGGTGTGCTATAGTAGTGGTTGTTGTGGTGGTGATGGTGGTGGTTGTGGTGTGCGATAGTGGTGGTTCTGGTGTGCGATACCATTGGTTGTTATGGCGGCGGCGGTGGTGGTGGTGGGTTGTGATGGTTGTGGGTTGAGTTATGATGGGGGATGATGACGAGTTGTGCTGAGAGTGGTGACAGGGTAGGCGGCAGTGGTAGAGGGTGGTGGTGGTGGACTGCGGTGGGGTGGGCAGGTGCCACGGGAGGTTGCGGGTGGGCGGGCGGTGGGTGGTGGTGGTTGATTTTTTATCACTAGGTTATGTTTACATTTCATTCCATCAAACCATTCCGTCCATTCCATCCATTTTTTGATGGAATGAAAATGGTAAAAAATCATTCCAATGGAATGAAAACCCATTCCATTCTCTCGTAGCCAAACACGCCAAAATGATGGAATGAATGAAAAAAACATTACATTCCATTCCATTCAAGCAATCCAAACGTACCATTATGTTTAAGCCACCGTAGAATGTATAAGCAACATTTGATCTTCCCAACTCCCTAATATTATCAATTTCAAACCCTTGATCAATATTAGTTTAAGCCACATTTGTGCTTCGTCGTGTCATTGAACACCTATGTTTGTGTGTTTGCTAATAATCAATATATATCGAGTTGATATAATTTTGACCCATAATGCATTTTTGTCTGCAATAAGTTGTCAAACAAGCTTGACCAAATAAACTAGGTTCGTTATAACAACCTACGAAATCTCAGTTCCCCCGGGATATAAGATTTCATAATTTTTCTCATAACAATGTGTGTAGGCTACAAGAGTCTTCTTCCTCATTCTAAAAAAAAAAAAAAATGTACGGCACATCAACATCAATTTTTCGTTCGATGAACTTAGCCACCGTTAGCCCTGTGCTAAGCATGTCCTTATTTATTAGCCACTGAGTTCTCAGTGCGCTTACTTAGGACCTATATGCATAAATCAAACACGTATGGAGCAAGCAGATCTTCTTGTCTTAAATCTTGTTTGGGTCGAAATGAAGTAAGCCGCTCTATAGTCTACAAATCTGAAAGATTGATAGTAGTAACACATCACATAATAATACACATGATACCTTGGTTGAAGCCGCCGCAAAAACAAAAACAAAAAGTAAATCAAGGTATAATATAAGTATATAACTAAAACAGAACCATGGAATTATTAGGATATAAACTCACGGTTCTCTTTTAATGCAAGAAAATAACATACTAATAATTGTACTAATAAATAAACTCATCACCTGAAAAATAGGGAATATGGAATTGAAAGATGACATAAATCGATGCATCATAACCCTAGTAAAACATATCCTGGAATTATCATAATTAGTCATTACTTGCCATATCATATGGCGATCGGTATGAACAGGGCGTTTTTTGGGACCCTGATCCCCGCCGGTACACATATCCTCGTCAATTGTTCATCAAACGACACCAAGATCGACCAAACGACGCCGTTTGGTTCCGACCTAAATAAAAAATCAAAATCAAAAATCAAAACGGCATCGCTTTTACCCAAACGATATGTCTGACTAAATGCAATGTGAAAGATATACCGTCGATTTTTTTCCCGTTTTTTGATATAAACAGGACAAATGTGTCGCTAAAAATCTTTTTAGCGACACATTTACCATGTTCATACCAAAAAGCCCTCTTCATACCGATCGCCATATCATATTGACAATATCGTTGCATATTTTCCATCAATTATCTTACTATACCATTATTACCATATGTATATTATCATTAGTGAAGTAACTTGTGTGAAATAAGTGAAATGGTGTATCGGATGATTGAAGGGTATTACGCATTTGTAAAGCCCACAAAGGTAGGACAACAATATATCATACTTATCAATATCATACAATACCAATATGTATAAAGCTAACAGTCCTATGTTACTACTTACTACAACATAGACCCGTGGGTGGGCACATCTAACCGGCCCAAAATCCACATGAATTATCATTAACCCTCAGCCGTGGGCACGTCTACGCATGCTGAGGATTCTCGAAAACTCGTAGCTAGAATAAGCGATCTTCAAATACCTAACAATGACTCATCTAACATGCGTAATACACATGATCATATCATGCATCTAACAAAACTACAAATAAATCAATTAATGATTCGTATGATATAAAAATGCTTGATAACTGAACCTCTATGATGATATGTACAATGTATTGTGCATAATCGACAATCTGGAGATAAAATTGGAATTTGGCGCTACCGCAGATTTGGCTTTCTCGGCTTCCATAATTTCTATTAAATTTTCTTTGAATTTTCCCAAGTAAAGTATTAACTTGAAAGTGTGAATTAAATCACTAATTGCATTAAACTAAGAGCGATATTAAATTAAAATTTGTAAAATTTATCCTTGCCCTTCAATTATATAATCTTTAACTTTATCGAATGCCAATTGCGATGTGGATTCGAGAACGATCGGTGTAAACGATGATCTACCTAATAGAAACATGACGATTAGATCAACTAAAAGCTATCACTTTTGATGAAAAAGAGATGAGATAGAAAAGGACGAATTATCTTACCATGAAATTACAGATACACGCAGTGATTATTGTTCTGGGTTATCTTGACGCACATATGATTCATCAAGTGCTAAGACGGGCATATTAGATACCGAAAATATCACTTTTTGGTAGAAAAACATATCAAATTTCCCACGGATGCTTATAGAGTTTGGAAAATGTGCAATTGATGTCAGATTTGCCGTTAAAGATTTTAAACCTATTTTGGTGTGTGATTCTACCGACTCAGCCCTAGGCCTATTGGCTATATATCTAAGATTTTTTTCCGTTAATATCATTGTTAAAGTCAAAAGATTAAATCGCTTCTTTAATGTTTGATTTTGACAATTATCACTTAAATATGAACAAAGAGATGAATCTTAAGGACGGAGGTCAAAGCAATCCGGAGAACAAATTGAATAAATATGCACCCGCGACCCTATTCAATAGTTAGAATGTGAAAGACAAAAAATTATAGAAAAGTTTTTTCACACCTACAATTTATTTTGACCAAATTCGAGCCATTAAATAATTTTTATTCACTGAATTTGAGTCAAGATGTTAGATGTTTTTTAAGTCCAATACTGCTCGGAAAGCATAGTTAATATTTTCTGACTAAAATCTGATCGGCAAACTAGCCGTCAGTCATTATGCCTAAAATTAAACCGGAATCAATTGGTGAAAAAATTGAAGGGTAAATCTTGAATTAAAATGTGATGTAGTTCATTTGACTCGATAGTCTTTCCTATATCATATGGAAAATATTAGTGTGTTGTCTCCACACGTATGTAGATACCGTGTAGAGCAACTATAACCATATAATTTTATTCTATATTTAAACTGTGCGATTCTGATCGTTTCGTCCGTCACTCCATCTTAAAATATACACTCACATAAGTATTTCCCGTATCATATACGTGTTACCTGTTTTTTTCTGAAAATCTTATCTAAACATAGTACTAACGAAAGCAATATCACAAGCATTTGTCCGGACCCGAAAGAGATGTGCATCAAATGAATAGAAAGGAAGAAAATGTCAGCAATAAACATTTATGCTGACAAACATTGTACTATTATTTGCCTTGTAAAAAAAAAAAAAATAAAAAAATAAAATATACTATTGAAGAGAGAAAGAGCAGAGAGAGAAGTGGCTTCTACCCAAATCAGAGTTCATAGCTGTGTGGGTCAGTCCCAGGGTTCATGTCTATGTATATCTATCTGTCTTCTTGTTTTTTTCTCTTTCTCTTTTTCTTTTCTTGAATCACGCCTTTCCATTTTTTTCCGTTAAAAACTTTTATTCTCTCACACCAAAAGTGACACACACTCAAAAAGAACTCATCCCTATTCCTTTTTATCAAATCTGTGGCAAAAATGGAAGCTTAATCTCGTCGCCACACCACCGCATTCTCCCGCTGTCGCCATCTACATAATTTGCTTATGGGTTCCCTTTTTTTATCCTCATTATCGCCATTGTAGTCCCTTTAGCTAGCTTTTATATGGTTTTAATTTCTTGATTTCTAGTGAATTTGAGGAAATGGGGCATTGAATTGATGCGGAGCCAGAGTGGCTAATTACTGGATCTTAGTTCAAGTTCCTGAAGCTGTATGTAGAACGAAAATGCTGCAAGGTTTCTTTTGATTAATGCAATTCGGGTTGTTTTCTATCAATGCGGCGGCGGCACCGTTGAGTCTGGTGGTTTCTTGACTACACTTTACTTTCTTAAAAATCTCAGATTTAGATATTTGCAGGTGGCATCTTTCAGTGTAAAGATTACTAATTGCTCTGTTTAATTTGCTTCTGATTAGAAGGAATCTGCTCTTTTTGCCTCTTTCTTTTCTTGCTATAACGGTTTAAATCATACATGCTTTTTGTCCCCCCCTTCCTGTAAAACAAACAGATGCCTCTTTTCACAACTATTACCGTTAAATTAAGAATCTTTACACGTTTTTTGACACTTTGAAAGCTGCCCACATTGTAATATTAATGTAGCTACACCTACATACACACCATTTCAAGCATTCTTGTTCAACTTCGCTTCTGGGCTAGTTCTGAGTTCAAGATCCATTTACTGTTCTTTCCTTCTTTTTGAGTGTTAATTCGAGTAATCGAAGCATCGATGTGGCTTCATAGAAGTCTCTCGGTGCTTCTTATCTGGTTATTCTATCTGTTAAGGTTAATCAAACCTCAATTGGAACCTTCTTCATTAATGGATGCTAGGGCTTTAGATTGGCGTCTACAGGGGTACGCTTTTCAAGCTTTTCGAAATCCCAAAACCGGTATTATCTATAATGCAGATATCCCTTCTAATTTAACTGGAATTGAAGTCTCAGCAATGAGGCTCAGGAGTGGTAGCTTGAGAGCTAAAGGTGTAACCTTTAAGGAGTTTCAGATCCCATTAGGTGTAACTGAGAAGCCTTTTGTTGAAAGGCTTGTACTAGAATACCAAAACTTAGGCAATTGGTCCTCTGTTTATTACTCTTTATCTGGCTATGTATTCGTAGCTCCTGTATTAGGACTTCTTGCTTATGATGCTTCAAATCTTTCATCCAAAGGTTTACCTGAGATAGATATTGAGGCAACTGATGAGCCCATTTCGATACGATTCGTACAAATGAAAACAATTCCCGACGGATCAGTTGCAAGATGTGTTTCGATAGGCTTGCAAGGTTTTGTGAACTTTAGCAACATGCTGCCTGAGAATACATGCACAACATTTCGACAGGGACATTTCTCTGTTGTTATGCAGTCTATTGCTCCGTCTCCTTCACCTCTGCAACCTAATCCTCTTCCAACCGGATCACAAGAACCTTATTTCCCGAGTGGTAGCAATAAAGGAAAGACAAATCATTCCAAGATGTGGATCATAATTGGTTCTGCAATCGGGGGATTAGCATTGTTGATTATGTTAGTACTCATTTTAGTTTGGGCACTCAAGTTACAAAAGAAGAAGAAATTGGTACAAATGGAGAAAGCTGCAGATTCTGGAGAAACATTGAATATGACAAGAATAGGAAGCACTAAAGCTCCTGCAGCAACTGTAACTCGAACACAGCCAACACTCGAGACTGAATATGTCCCCTGAGAAGCTACCGGCCTTGAAATTATACAGTCAATCCAATTCTTTGTATCGCTTTTGCATTTGTTTTTGTTTTTTTTTTTGTTGGAATCTCCTTCGTACACTTGTTTTTGTTGGTTTTCTGGCTTTATCACCAGTTTTGCGTAGGTTGTAGGAACTAATGTGTGCAGGTAAATAACGTTGATTGCTGCGTAAATACATTACATTTTTCTACATGCATTCGATTCAATTGTTTTTTTGGATGTTTTTTTCCGTATAGTGTAGTGAATATTGAATATCGATGTGCCCTCATGGAATCGAGTCCATTTAGTGTTGTTGATTTATTATAATTTTACAAAATGTTTTTTTTAAAAAAAAAAAAGGCTTAATATGATCGTGGGGAATCAATTACTACAATGTAAGTAATGATTGTGGACTGAGAGCTGTCGCATGTGGGCGATGTCGGAATTCAACTTTTGTTTTCTCTTGAATCAAAGGATCCAATGTACTAGTATATATACATAACCAGAAGAAAATATAATGAGAGTTCAAAGAAACGTGTGAAAGTTGATTCTGAGCTATACAATCGATTATATGTGATTTGATATTTCTAATGCGAGAAGTCCATCAAATATTAGATCCGGGTGAAAGCGAGGATGTTCAAAGTGCAAGAAATGTATGACTGAATAATAAGTGTGAAGAAGACATGTTAAATAAGGTCATCCAAAAGAGATATGTGGAGAGCTTCATAATACTCGACGGGGTTTTGGAGTTTGACCATTCAGAGTCCTCTAGTGCTCAAGTCAGTGTATGGTTAGAGATAAACAAAATGCCGTTAGGTTGTCACTCAAGTACTCACTTAAATATGAGGCAGATATGGTTGTTGAACTGAGCTAGTTGATGACAAGGTCATGTGAAAATTTTCCAAGACATGAATATGGCAGAGGCCGAGCCTGCTGACGGTGAGACGAAGAGTACAACTCCTGTATGAGGCCAAAATTTGGGGGTGAGCGAAGGCCGAGGATAAGTATAGAATACACGATATTAGGCCGATGTTTATGATCAAGCCAAAACGAAGTATGCTGAGAATTAGGTTAACTATATTCAATACCCGAGATTAAGTCAAACTTGCTGAGAACGATACTAATTAAGGCCTTGATTGAGGCCTAGCTATCTAGGCTAGCAATGACCGAGTCTGTTGAGAGCTAGTTTAAGTACATGTACATGTATGAGGTCGAGTTTTATGGACATGCCAAATGTGAGTCTTTTGAGAGTGATGTTAAGTACGAAACCTCTCCGAGGTTTGATAAGGCTGAGCTCTAAAGCCGAGTTGAGCTTATAGACCAAACTCTTTGGATAAGAATATCACAAATAGTGATATATATGCCTTGGGATGCTTACATCATGGAAGTGTTCCTTTAGTCATGAATTTTTTTTTAGGAACGATCCACCGACAATTACAAGAAAAAAAATGAGGTCTAGATTATTCACGTATACGCCAATCACTCCAGGCAAGCCTAAGATTACGAACTCTAATGATGATCTTTGAAATTAACACATATGTAAGGGGTCTCTCATTGTCGTGGCCATGTTGGGCTTGATTCCTCCAGTGCCATTTGTTGTACATCGTCTCACGAAAAATATAGGGTCAATCCTTGTTACCTCCTTGCTTCTGCATATTGTAGAATATCCAGTTTTTGATATCATGTATCGAAAATAAAGATCCTCAAACTCGCATGGTACCAGGGTTTTCCATGGATGTTTGTTTCGGCAGTCTGAAGGCATTGAGGGCAGGTTGGGGAAGAGCTCACATGTTTGTTGTAAATGAGGTCAAACGTGGGAAGAGCATTATGATTTGCCTGCTAGAGTAAGAAGTTGAGGCGATTAGTGTTAGGAAATCTACGCAGGAACACAGCAGAATTCAAAATTTTACTTCCTTTTGGCCAGGATCGACTTCGTTTAAGCAATAAACAAATAAGTAGTAGACGGTGGTTACCTTGCTTGATCTAAAAGATCGACGCTTTGACCGTCTAAGGAGAGTAGCGATGCACGGAGTCGCCCAAGTGTTCGACCTCTACCGGTGATCCACACGAACAGCCCGCCGGAATCCCATCATGGATTGCTATTAGAAAAATCTTGCTAGACCGGCCTTTTCTCTCTCTCTAATCTCTATCTAAGAAGCTCTCTATTTTTCACAAGAAACTATTAGTCTCTTGGAATTATGATGTACAAAAGAGCTAGTCAAGACCTCCCTTAAATAGGGTGACCTGTGCCCCTACATGTCCCAATCTGATTGGGTTTAGCTTCCTAGTAGATTGAGGAGAAAGAAAACTCTTTCCTAATAAAATAAAGAAAATCTCTTTAATTGATTTATCTAATTAATATTCTTATATTAAATATATTTCTAAGATATATATTGACAATATTTTATATTGAATATATCTTTATCTTATCACCATAAATCTATTTTTCCAAAATCAATTAATATCTAATATTAATATTATGGTAATCTTATTAATTAAATTGCACAATTCAAATGTATCTTATACACTTAAAACACGCTACTTCTTTTGCCAAAGAAAGATTTGGCAATTAATATAATTCTTTAATTAATATAATATTATGATTATTTCACAAAATACATGTATATCATATATATATATATATATCGAAATACACATACATTATGTGTATATTTAATTAATCAACATAATTAATATCTTGTATTTAATCTATTCATAATAAATAAATACCACCATATTAATTTACCACTATAACCTTTATAGTCGTGAGATAAATTCCTTCCTTATTTGGTTATCAACTATAACCACATTTTAATCCGGCTAGATGTTCTTATGTATGTGACCCGATAGGCTTCCGAATATTTTGGCCGTAGACACGAAGTGCAAATTACGAAAATGTTCTTCATACCTAACGATCACGGGATAGCGTCTAACAACACACCGTGACCCCCAATCATCGGAAGAGTCAAATGCAATGACTACTACCTTTCATGTGAAACAGTTACCGTGTAACTTACAATCCTATCACTGTAATAATATCCATACGATCGTATCTCAAGTGTCAGTACATTAACGATCGTATCTTATAATCTGGATTCATGATCTCTCAGAATAACACATTTACTCCCACTTTGCAAAGATTCTCGAGAGCTAGACATTCCTAACAAGAAGGCCATTTCGGATATTCACTCCCAATCATGGGATACGCGATTCCCGAAGAACTAACATGTATACTCCGCATGCTTCAGTATCACACCCAATCACTACCGTATGATCGCCCCATGGTTAGGGGAAACCTCAATAGTGTCAAAGCATGGCATTCCACACCGTGATGCCATGAAGACTCCGGTCTTAAGGATAATTACACAACTGCCACATACTACGACACTTAATGTAAGTGAGTCAGTCTAACGTATGCATTCTCTAATACACGTCCACGTACAGTCCAAATGTCTCTACACTTCGATGAGCGAGATCTATCCTTGTCTTAGTTGCCCAACAAATGCGAGGGCTGGCCATGTCTATCCACCATACTTAAAGACAAAAAGACATCTAATACGCATTGCCTGTTTATACTATCAATGCCCTGTTTAATAGTACATCAGCCTAAAGACATTTAAGCATCAAACTTATTAAAGTGATTAGAGATCTCATCAACTATAATCGTCTATCATGGTTTCTCTATCACAGTTTAATACTAAGGACGTTATCATATAATAATTCATAATTGGTTCTTTAAAAGAACAAATATATGGCAACAGAAAAACCATTTAATATATGTATAATAATAAAGAAATAGTAGAAATGATCCGACCCGATCGGATCCGGTCCAACCCGATTGGGTTTAGGACACTATTTCAACAATTAAGACCTTGGAGTTGTCATATTTGATCCCAGTGTTGTGCAGTGTCAGTGGCTGCATCAGTATTTAAGGCTTTATAAGTTGATGCCATAGAGAACTTATAGTGACGAGCCCCTTTCAGATAATAGTTCCATCCATAGTGTCAAAGCCACATTTGAGGAGAGTGTAGCTTTTTGAACCCAAGGCCTCCTTCATCCTTAGGTTGATAGAGAGTGTGCCAAGCCAGGTAGTGAATTTATTTAGTGCCCTCCTTTTCACCCCAGAAAATACTCCTACAGAGCCTTTCCATCTAATATAGGACCCCAGCTAAGATTTTCATGGTTTGCATGGTGTAATAGGGTTGGGTTGCAAGGGAGTTGTTGATCAGAACCATCATATCTTCTAGAAAGAGCCTTCATTTCCCAACTTGCCATCTTCTTCCTCATTTTTTTCCTCCCAAAATTGGAGTAATTCCTTGGTCAATCTAGAGTGAAAAAGGGGGACTCCAAGGTATTTGTCAAAGTCTTCAGTGTGCTGCATTTCAAGTTTTTAAATGAGGAGGGCTTTCACTTGGCTATCTGTGTTTTTGAAGGTGTGGAACTTGGACATCTGAGTGCTAATTCTCTGGCCAGATATCATGCAAAAATTGTCAAGAACTTCTTTAATGAGCTCTGCTTGATCACCAGTAGCTTCCCTGCAAAGAAAATGTGAGACAGGGGTGGGCCTTGTCTGCCAAGTTTGAGAAGTTTCCATCTCTTTTGTTGGACTTGCCTTTCAATACACAGGCTCAAGATATCCGTACATAAATCAACATTAAACACTCACTTGACACCCATTTCCACACTTGCAATTTCTTGAGAAAAAAAAAATATAGTGGTTAAGTAAATTTTCCAACTAGTTGGGGCACACTGAAACACGAACATGAAATTAACATTAAGAATATCTACTCAATAAAGCAATTAACATGAATATGCATCATATACATAAAAACCCTGAAATCATGCTTTATAACATCATATGCATTCTGGAAAGTTACAGGAATTCGTGTTTGACATGTATTTTCATCATTTTACTTCCATAAGACCACTTTGCTTGAAGAAATTATGTTGATTAATGCGGGTTGATGTTCTGATGCTTTAGGAATGGAGAAAAGGAAGAAGAAAGCTTGTGTATGTTAAAAGTCTTATAAGGAAATATAGTATGCTTTACTAACACCAAATTGGTTTTAATCTGGCAAGTAGTCATTGATCCTAATATAGTGATCAGAAATGGAGGTCAGGATCAATCGCTGCTTCCAACATTGTTTCCCAATTATATTGTGCAAGTGTCAGTGCGCTTTTGTTGGCCTTGTGCTTTAAATGCCGCCATGAGCCATGTTGGCCCGTATATTATATAAGCACACTTGAAGCGTGTTAAAAAAGCTTATAAGGAATATAGTAAGCGCTTTTACTAACACCAATTGTTGGCCTTATGTGCGCTTTAAATGCCATGAGCCATGTTGGCCGAGAGCATTATATAGCCACTGACTGAGGCGTGTTAAAAGTGCTTATAAGGAAATATAAGAGGCGCTTTACTAACACCAATTTGTTTTAAAGACAACAGTAGTCATTGATCCTAATAGTGTATGTGTTTTGTAAATAGGAAAACGGGTCATTGATCCTCACAATAGTGTATGTGTTTTGTAAATAGGAAAATGAAACGAAACGAAGGAGAGAATCTACATATTCATTCATTGCAAAATTGAAACAAGTACTATCTTGGCAGAAATTAAAACGGCTCTTTCTACTTGGAACCGATCTCGGGTAAGTGTAGTGTAATAATTTTTAAAAATGAATAAAAATTTAAGGATAAGAACGATACGCTTCAGACATAATGTAGTGAAATTTTAGAGTGGTCAGAGTGCAGTTTTGGACCACCAAGTCAAGACTTTGAAAGGATACAAGTTTTTACAGGTGAGAGGCCCATTTTAGAATGTTGGATTCCTATTTGGTTTTGTCACCAACCAGATTTCAGATCGCAGCCCAACATAAAATTTTGTACAGATGCGTCATATATTAATGTAATTTTTTAGGATTCACTCGACTGATTGTGTATGTAAATCGCCACCGCATTTAAACCTGGTTGTTTTTTCACATTCATCGATCACAGTTGGCGGTTTTCTACACAAGGCAAACCAAAATTTGATGATTCCCCTTTCAACCGTCTACAACAATTTCAAAGAATCTTGATAGTTGATAATTATGTTATTGGTAATTTTATTGTTTATTTCTTGTAAAAGGAATTTATATAGTACGTCAACCATAAAACGACTAAATTATCTATTAATAGTCTTATTATGTGATGCATCTTTTTCCATTAGCTTAGTGAAGCCACTAGAAATCTTACCCTAAACTAAATTTATTCAATTTTTTAATTTAGAGGCAGCCATCAGAGTTTTAAAAAGTTAATAAATTAAAGAAAAGCAGCCGAAAAGTTTTTCCCGTTTTCCCGAAACGAAAGATATTATTATTATTAAAATAAACTAAACAAATATTACAACCGGACATCTGCCGGGACAACACCGAACAAACATGAAAAGACGCTACCGGTCAGCTACAGGACCCAACTATACTAACATTACGAAATAAAAATATCATTGGATAACTTCAATTAAACCAAATACTATTTAATTGCAGGAAAATTGGTTTGGTACGAAGAAAAAAAAAAAGCGAAAACAATCAGTCATATCATGGACGTCCATAACCGAAACGAAAAGAAACCCCCACACCACCAACATCGACATGTCCATATTTCTCTTTCTTCCAATAGTGTGTGAAATTGGCCGACATGAAATTTTTTTTTTTTTTTTTTGAGAATGATTAAGCACTTTCAAAGCATCATATAATAATACATGATGTAGGGAAAATGTAAGTGAATAACAATGCAAAAATATGAAGAATGGTTGCGTGAACAACAATTCTTAGCAATATGATATAACAACCACTGGTCAATTTACTAATTCGTCAACAATAATATTACATAGTACTTCATATTTGCTTAAATCTATTTTTAATATACTTTGCCGTCTGAACATTTCAAGCGCATAGTTTTTTTCTTTTTTCTTTTTTGGGGTGTGGGGGGTGAGGTGGGCGGGGTGAGTGGGGGCGAGGGGCCGGGATTTAATTAAGAACAAATTGCTAAGAAGGTGCTGCATAGCCAGCTCATAGTGAAGATTCAATCAGATACTTAAGGTGACGGATCCAGAAAAATTGTTTAGTAGGATCGAAAAATGTTTTTAAGAGAATTATTTTTTAACGGAGTCCATTAATTTTTTCTATAAGTAAAATTTACATCTTTTCTTGTTTTAGCAGAGTCCATGAACCCTGTTGTGAAACATGTGGCTCCGCCACTGGATACTTGTATTATGTTAGTTAGATATCATGCATTCAGATGTTCCCTTATTTGTGTACTTTTCATTATTGTTGTTTCACTGAAGAGGCGATGTCCCCAAATGTTGAGGCTTGTTTTGTATTCCGTACTTTAGTAGAGTGATGACTTATTTGGTTGGAGATAAATATATGAATATTTATGTTGTCAGTTGATTATGTATTAACTTTTCTTCGGATATTGTTATTACTTCTTATGGTAGATATATATTGATATCCAGATCATAGTGTGGATCAGAAACAAGGAAGTTGTGTCTGTTGGCATTGCTGCTCTGCCAACCTCATATATTATCTTTCTTCATATTTTCATTTCTTCATTAAATGCTTCCACGTGAATCTTATATGATATCATTGTGATTTAAGACTAAACTATTTAATTGTCACATATTGAGCATGTGTCGAATGATTTTTTTTTCTCATTTTACTCCATCGGCTTGAGTTTGGATCGCTTCACACCTTCTTCAAAAATCGTCTTTTTAGAAGGCACCATTTTAATTAATTGACATTAAGCCTCCAGAATCTCATAGACAAACCTCTAAGCACTTAATATGTTAATTTATAATGAAGGACCACATAAAAAAATTGGCATAGAGCTCCAGATTACATGGGGAGAGCCTTATATTGAATTATTGTTGCAATAGCATTCCACCAGAAAGAGAACACAAAAATTGTAGGTGTTACGGTAAAATAGTTATATAGTAATGAATAGATTATGTATTATTATCAATGATGTAAACGTGTTATGTGTGAATTTGTTGTCGAGTAAAACGTTAATCAAGCAAATAATTCCACTCATTAATGGCTTGTTTGTTACGTATTAGTTGAATAGAATTGAATGACATTTCATTTCATTACAATGTCTAGGTATGATGTTTGGTATGATTATAATGCAATAAAATGAAATGAAAAAATATTTATTTTCATTACCTTTAAAAATAGATGTAACGTTCTTTTCAACAAAAAAAATTGACGTAATGTAATGAAATTGAATGAAACCGACAAAACATATGGATGGTATGTAAGAGTGATGTGTAGTAGATTATGATGGGTGAGGTAAGGTAGTTGAGGCAACGTATATTTGGTGGGGCTAGGTCATGTAGGGTAAGGTTGGTGGTGGGGTGGAGTGATGAGAAAGGGCATGGTACGATAGTGTGGATGGTAGGGTAAGTTTGAGTATGGTATGATGGATGGATGAATGATTTAAGATATGATATTGTACGGTATGGTGGTAGGGTACGCAGGCAGGGTGAATAAGGTACGGTGGTAAATGAATGATGTGATATGTTGGGGTGGTGGGCTAGAGTAGGATAAAGTAAGTGGAAAAGTAAAATGAAATGTGTTGATGGGTCTGACGGTGGTAGGTAATGTATGTGTGATGAGGTGGGGATATGTACTATGGTAGGGTGGGGCGTAGTCGTGTAGATAGGATGTAGTTGGGCAGGTGTGTGGTGTGGTAAGTTTGAGGTGATAAAGCATGGTAAGGTAGAATGAGTGAAGATGTAAGATGTCGTGATTGATATGTAGGGTATGATGGATGGTACGTATGGAATAATTAATGTAAGGCATAAGAGGCTTGGTTAGATGGGGTGAGCCATGGTGAGATAATGTGGGGGGTAAGGTAAGATAGGGCTATCCCAACCCCTATCCCTTCCAACCATCACCCATCTATCATACCTTATGCATCACACCTTACTACACCATACTACCCCGCCATACTTCATCCTACACTCAGTGTTTCACACCCTATGAAATTTGTTTCATTCATTTTTTTACGTTCCAAATACATTAACGAAATTAGTTCATTCGTTCAACAAATTGTGCACAACAAATGCCACAAAAATTCTTAAACCATTGATTTCTTTGAGACTTATATGATTCAATAAGTGTCACATCATAATCAATGACTCCGATTGTGTAAAAATGTTATGACTATTTTATTGTGACATTATCAATGCTCTTAATTAAATTAATACAAAACAAAACAAACGTGTCATAAGATTTTATATTACCTTGTTTTCATGAATAATAAATACTCTCTCTGTTCCATAATAACTGAGGCAGTTGCGAAAAAAATTTGTTCTATAATAACTGAGGCAAAACATTTTCCAAAGCAGCATTTATTGCTAATTTTTCTACTTTACCCTTGTTTAATACTAGAGTAGAAATTAAAAAAAGGACTGCATTAATTATATTATAGGGATCTGAAAAGTCATAGCATTAAATCACTTTCTTAATAAATGTGTTTTTGATAAGCTGCTTCAAATATTTTGGAATTGGAACGGAGGGAGTAATAAAGAAAAAGAAAAAAGACGGTAGAGTACAAAGCTTATGACGGTAAATTGAATTCGTAAAAAATCTCCCTCTTGGGAGAGGGCAGCGATCGAGTTTGTTCCCTTCTCTGCGTGTCCTCTTCCCTGTTACTACTACTACTTACTAAAACCCTTCCCTTTCCCTCTGGATAATATCAATCACCCATCATCTTCTTCCTACTTCCATCTCCATTTATCTCCCCTCTACAATAACTAACCATGTCCGGTCTTTATAATTCCGATTTCTCTCCTGCTAGACCTCGTTCTCCCCAGATTAGACGCACGACCGATGTCGACACGTGAGTTTCTCCAATTTCTTGATTTTTCTTTTTCTTTCTTTCTTTCTTTCTTTTCCATTTTCAATTATACAGACAGTGTGTGCAACTGAGGTGGGGTTAGTTACTTTGAACTGCTGTTTGATTTTGTTATTTGTTTTGTGAACGCCTCCTTAGTAAACAGTACTTATCAGAGCTGTTGGCGGAGCGTCACAAGCTTGGACCTTTTGTGCAAGTTCTTCCTATTTGTAGCAGATTCTTGGATCAAGGTATTCTTTTTTAGTTCGTTTGCTCGTCAGATCTATTTTAATTGATTTTTATGGAATTCAACTGCATTCATTCCATTATATGGGCTGTCATTACTGTTTGTTATTGCGGTTCACATTTTTTATTTGTTTAATGTTATATCCAGTTCTCTTATTGAAGTGTCTGTTGGCTTTTAGTTCATCATTTCTTGCTCAATTGTAACCTTGTCTATGGGTTTGGATCCCTCCTTTTTTTTAAAAATCTATTTTCTATTTCTTGTTCTTTTTATCCGGGCTTATATTCCCTCTTGGTAACTGGTTGATCTCTAGTGTCCTTGTATGTTGAATTGTTATTTTGTTTGGTGTTTTCATTTGATATCCTAGAAAAGAGCCAAACGAATTCCTGTGTCCTCCTTATTCTGCTATTGTGTTTCCTATTTCTCGCGGGCTATACGGTCAAGATTTTTCTGCCGGTGCTCCTCCTCTTTTTTCTCCTTCTTTGGATTTTCTCAATTAGTCTCTTTTTAGGTAAATGCTATCTTAGTTCATAGCTTAACCATTATTGGTTTGGAGGCACTTAAAAAAGATTTGTAGGTAGTCCACAAACTAAAAAGATGTGATGGATTTTCCCATCTACTAAAAGTATCCATCAGTCCAGATGTCCTCTTTGTAAGTACAATTAATAAAAAAAATTATGTGTCCTCCGGCTCATTCTGGTTACGATACCACTGTTACTTGAACTTTGATGGTGCCATGTTCCTCCATTTTGTAGTTCAGCTTAATTTAATGCTGTTTTTCTTTCGCTATTTCACAATTCCTCTCTCTTTTTTTCCAGAGATTATGCGAGTGTCTGGGATGCTGCCAAACCAAGGATATAGTGATCTGGACCGACTCCGACACAGAAGTCCTAGTCCCATGGCTTCTACAAACCTTTTGTCAAATGTGTCTGGATCAGGAATTCCTGGCTGGGGTGGTATTCCACATGAGGTATTTTGCACCTAAATGATGTAGCTTGCACATGGATCATGCTGACATAAGCCAACTTTAGCCCTATGCTGTCATTTATATGTTGCTGTGTCATAACTGGTTGAAATATAATATTAAATTAAATATTTGGGTGACTTCAAGCTTCTCTCTTTACTGCTTATAATATTTTTGTATGCAAACAATCTGTGGTTGAAAAAGCTTCGCTCCTCTCCTGAGGGAGAAGAACCATTCTTACCCAAGTGGATAATTGCATAAAGTAATCATAATCAAGAAATGTTCTATATTGGTGAAAGCCTGTCGGGTTCATGTCAAACCGATATGAGTTTTCCTAAAGTAATCCTGATTGTATAGCTTTTGTGAAAAATCCTTTCTTGGCCCCTGATTTGTATTTACAAACATCATCTTTTCTCCGGTCATGTTCAGTTAAGGACAATGTTTAGCGTTAGGTGTGTGAAAGGTCTCTTTTAAATGTTTGATATATGTTTGTAGTTAGTATGTGATATATGTTTTTGAAAGCATGTAGTTTCATACATCTCTTTGCTAAATGATTGGCGGAACCGACTAATACAAGTTTTGCTTCGAATTGCAGCATTTAAATGCTCCCCCTGGAATGACAATGGACTGGCAAGGGCTCCAGCAAGTCCCAGTTCATTCCCTGTTAAACGGGTTTTGCGCCTAGAAATTCCTGTTGACACTTATCCAAATGTACAGTTTGATCTTATCCTTGTATGCTTCCTTCACATCTTATTTCTGAATAAGTTGGTTACTTACTGTGTTTCTTTGTGGATTTTAGTTCAATTTTGTGGGAAGGCTATTGGGTCCCAGAGGAAATTCACTGAAACGAGTGGAAGCTACCACAGGGTGTCGTGTGTATATCAGAGGGAAAGGGTCTATAAAAGATCCAGATAAGGTGGCAATCAGTTTGTTGTAGCTTGTGTTATTATTTTGTTATTTTTACATTTTTTTAAGTTGTACCTAAGTCTAGATGAGACAGACTCTGAATGGGGGTAAGGTCTCCCAGATGTTGTTTTTTCTACACTCACTAGCTTGAACCCAAAACTTTGTTCAGGTTGCATCGGGGTCTTTACTACTTGCACCAACTTGATTGGTGGTGTAACCCTGTTTTCCAAGTCAATGGTAAGCTAATTCGAGTTTTGAATGTGCTTGAAAATTTTCAGGAAGAGAAGCTTAGGGGAAGGCCTGGTTATGAGCACCTAAATGAGCCATTACACATCCTGATTGAGGCGGATTTACCTGCAAACTTGAGTGAAATCAGACTGAGACAGGCTCAAGAAATAATTGAAGAACTGCTGAAGCCTGTGGTATTGCTCTTACACTAATACTTTTCTTGAATTTATATAGCTTGATTTTTCATTTATCTGCAATATCAGAATGAGATATGTATAGTACCGAGAACTAGTGGTCAACATAACTTTAATTGAAAGGCATTGACGCTAATCTATCTCGACTTGGTCAAAATGTCAGCATCTCGTAAAGTGCTTTGCATAAAGAAATTGTTGGTGATCATCTTCCAAAATTTGATCTTGTTAATAGTGTAGGTAAACTGCGTACTTTTTAAGTAAAGGGCTTTACTAAACCTAAAATAATCTGTTCGTTTTGACAAATGCCATGGAGAAATAAGCGACTCTTGAGGAATTGTTTATCTGTGGACCTTTGAATAGAATACTGCGCACATATATCTTGCACGTCTTATTCTTCATTGCGCGACATGTTTTTTTTTCCGGTTACTTTTTTTGTTCATACAAGACTTCACTTAATACTACAAAAAAAAAAATTAAATTAAATTCAGCAATGATGCAACATTAAATATAGGGAAAATTGGTTTGTTGATACCAAGCATGAGCAATGGTGAAATGATGTTTTAATTGTTGCTAATATGTTTATGTGAAGGATGAATCACAAGACTACATAAAGAGGCAGCAGCTTCGTGAACTGGCTTTGCTGAACTCCAATTTTAGAGAAGAAAGCCCCGGACCTAGTGGCAGTGTCTCGCCTTTCACTACCAGTGCAATGAAACGCCCAAAAACCGGGCATTGAAGTAGTGCTCTTTAAAATGAGGTCATCTTCAAATTGGAAATTTACATCTCATGGCATTCTTGTCGGTAATAGCCCTCATCATAGATCCCATCTGTAAGGCTGCCTGAGCAAGAAAAAACCGACACTTGATAAATGGCGCCTTGCAAGTAAGCTTTATTCTATGCTAATGTTGATGTTCTTTTGTTTTTTCTTTAGTTAATATACAGGAAACAGGAACATAAAAGGGTAGGGAAGGAAAAAAGGATGATATTTATATATAGTTAAGGTTGTCAAAATAGGTTTTTGAATGTCAAATCTTGTAAAAGCTTCTTTCATTGGGATTATTCTTGTGTGAATATATAGTGTGAAATATGTGGGTGTTGATAAGTTAATAAGTTTGTAGGAATTTACCATATGATTATAGGAATTCATTTGGCTGGCTTGCCCATTGGTATGCATTTTTATTATACAGTTGACTGAGTGAATGTATGCAGTTATGCTTGAAGGATTGTGTTATGGAATTTGACATCAACCTTGTGATATGTTGAAGATTTTGACTGTGTGTATTTGTGTGTAATGTAACAATGAGTTTGGATCGTTTTATTTCGACTCCCTTTTGAATTTATGTTTGTGACTGTCACTTTGTATGGAAGTATCCCATTTGATTCTCAGTTTGGTAACCATGTTTTTTTTGGGGGGGATGGGGGCTGATCTTTGATTCATACACCCCATGTAGTGTGTGAATCTGTAAGAACGAGTCACAGGGTTGCCCTCAGGAGTTCAGTTGTGAGTATTTTCTTTGCTGAAGGTATCTGTCATGGGATTTCTCATATACTTGTCTGGAGAGCGTGGCCTAAAAAAAAGGCCACTCTCGAGCGAGTCTCCTCATGAAATTCCCCCGCGTAGTTATTAGAGTAAAGAAAGAAAGAAAAAAAAACCTCTTGAAATCTGCCACCTCTACAGGGTCACGGTTCTAACTAATAAGGATATGCATTATTGGTGTAACCTGTAGTTATGTAGTAGCTACTTGTCAGAAGAAAGTTGGTCCTCCTTTTCATACAATCAGAAGAAGCATCTTCTTGTCGATGAAATTAGAGATCTTTCATTGGACACTTGGCCAGAGAGAAGATATTAGTGGTGTTTCTCCTACATATGGAAGCACATCCAAAGTTTGGAAGCAACTCCTTTAAAATTGAAGAGCAAAAGCAAGTAAAATAATAACTTTTCTTGGCAAGGACGCTCTGGACCCAACTTGTTCAAGGACCGTCCTATGTTGGACCCTTATATCGGTGATGATGAAGATGCAAACTATGAATTTGAATGAAACCATGTTAGCTCTGAAATCGAGAAGAAATTGGGGACAACTTCGGTGAAATTGATCGATCTATCCTTCTTGGATTACAAAGAATTGTGGGCTCATTGGCGGCGTGCTTTAGTAATCAAACTGATGGTAAGTCTATGATGTGGGAGCATCCGATGCCTGAGTTATCTGACTCTCATTGTGATTGTTTACACAAAGAAGATTACTGTTTCGACGTGGTGTAGTGTTTTGGCCATCACTTTTTGCTCGTATGTCTGTTTATCACCAATGATCCCATTTCCGATGTCCGTTTCTCTGTTTAAGGCATAGACTTGAAACATAAAGAAAACTACTTTAAGAACATAACTTAAACAATGCATAAAGAACATGTCCTTTTAAAAACTTCAGATCACATTGCACATACTTGTTCATTATCATTAACTACCTACCATGTTTATCCTACTTGTCAACTTGCCATCATGTAAGGTCGGGAAACTAACCTGACCAACCCGTCATGTATGGCCGGGAAACCGACATGAACAACCTGACAAGTCTGATTTTTGAAGCACACCTACCCGACAACTATTCTATACTTCGAATTATGTCCAGGTATAAATCCAAGAAAACAATAAATACTTGAATTAAAAGCATGATCTTTAAAATAAAACAAGCCATTTTTGATAAGAATGCATCCTTACTAATGGAAATAGCACTCTATTGAAGAAGAAAAGAGAAAGCACAGAGCAAGCTCTGAAAATTGATTACATCCAAATCGAAAAACTGGATCCATGAAGCTAAATTCTGGGATCTTATCCTCCTACTGCCAGTACTCGAATAACATAAAATCAAAAGGACAGGATGTGGTACAAAACAAAATGACAGCTACAATATTATTTATTCTAATGGATAGATTACTATTGGTGATGTGAAACCGCCCGGAGGAAGGCTTCAAATCGAATGAATCTTTTGGATCGTGGATTTGAGGTATTTGGAATAGGTCCTTGACACAACCACAACCTGTGTGGAGGCACCTTGGAATCAATAAGCTCCTCGACACAGTCACAACCTGTGTGAAAGCACCTTGGAATAATGAGCTCATCGACACAATCTCAACTCGTGAGAAAGCACCTTGGAATAGCACCTCGACACTTAGAAAACTTGTCTCTAAGCACCTTGGTATATTGGATACCCACAAGGGTTGCTCGGGCCCTTGATAATCCGGTTTTGAATACTCTATCCAGAGAATTCACACAACACTTAAAAAGTGAAGAAAATATATTTTATATTGAGCAAAAAGCTGAATTACAAGTTACAAATGGATGGCTATTTATAGGACACTTGCAAAAACTAAGTATATGAATAATAGCATTAATAAGATAAAAAGTCTTCTTAAAAACTTCAAAAGGTGGCGCCAATTTTTGGGGAGAGGAGTCCAAGGTAACTTCATTCCATGCTTCCAAAAAAATGCAATGTATCTTCAATTGTCCAAGGTCAATGTATCTAGTTTCTTCCAAGCTTTTATCCAACAAATGGCGCCATGCTCCTTGATTTTCAGCATTAATACTTACCTAAAAATACTTAAGGAGGTATATATTATCATGTAGTAACATATTATAAAATATAACATAATAAATAATATTATTCCGATGGCCCGCAAGCATAAATGACGGACTTAACGACTATCAAAATTCTTGGACTTGGATTCATATCAGACTTCAAAATTCTTGGACTTGGATTCATATCAACTGGGGTCCACAGACACGTAGATAAGTGATGTCCCTACATCATTCCTTACCCCCTGGACTTCTGGAATTGATCTTCCTCTAGTTGAACATTGGCTTCACCATCATCAATGGGACAGTAAGTTGAGAGATCAGACACATTGAAGTGGGAGACACATTCCAATCTGGTGGGATGTCCAACACATAGGCATTGTCGTTAACCTTTGACTTGACTATTGAAATAATGTCCTAAACGCAATAGGGTTTGACCGGATCTGACCTGGTTGGATCATTTCTACTATTTCTTTATATTTATACATATATTAAATGGCTTTTCTATTGTTATATATTTGTTCTTTTAAAGAACCAATTATGAATTGTTATATGATAACGTCCTTAGTATTAAACTGTGATAGAGAAACCATGATAGGCGATTATGGTTGATGAGATCTCTAATCACTTTAATAAGTTTGATACTTAAATGTCTCTAGGCTTATGTACTATTAAACAGGGCATTGATAGTACGGACAGACTAGCACGTATTAGATGACTTATGTCTTTAAGGGCAGGGATAGATCTCCTCTATCGAAGTGTATAGACACTTGGACTGTACGTGGACGTGTATTAGAGAATGCGCGACGTTAGGATCGACCCACTTACCTTTGTTAAGTGTCACACTATGTGGCGGTTGTGTAATTATCCTTAGGACCGGAGTCTACATGGCATCACGGTGTGGATTGTCATGCTTTGACACTATTGAGGTTTCCCGTAGCCACGGGCCGATCATGCGGTAGTGATTGGGTGTGATGCTGAAGCATGCGGAGTATACATGTATGGTTGTCCGGAAATCGCGTACCCTGTCAGTAGGGGTGAATATCCGAAAGGGCCTTTTTATAAGGAATGTCTTACTCTCGTGAATCTTTGCAAAGTGGAAGTAAATGAATTACTTCGAGAGCAAGATATCCAGATTATAAGATACGGTCATGGATGTTTGACACTCCCCGAACGACCATATGGATATTATTACAGCGATAGAATTCTATTTACACGATAACTGTTTCACATGAAAGGTAGTAGTCATTGCATTTGACTCTTCCGATGATTGGGGGTCACGGTGTGTTGCTAAACGCTATCCCGTGATCGTTAGGCATGAAGGGCATTTTCGTAATTTGCGCTCTGTGTCTACGGCCAACATATTCGGAAGCCTATCGGGTCACACAAATACGAACATCAAGTTGGATTAAAATGTGGTTATAGTTGAAAACCAAATAAGGAAAATTTTATCTCATACTATAAAGGTTATAGTGGTAAATTAATATGGTGGTATTTATTTATTATGAATAAATATAATACAAGATATTAATTATGTTGATTAATTAAATATACATATGATGTATACGTGTCGAAATTATTTGTGTATATTGATACACATGTATTTTGCAAATTAATTAATCCTAGTATTATATTAATTAAAGAATATTCGGATGCCAATTTATGGCTAAAGGTGGCGCCAATAGTTGTGTACAAGATACACTTGGATTGTGCAATTTAAAATTAATAAGATTACCATAATATTAATATTGGATATTAATTGATTTTTAGGAAAAATAGATTTATGGTAATAAGATAAAGATAAGATATTGTCAATATATATCATGGAATTATATTTAATATAAGATATTGAACATTAATGAGATAAATCAATCATAGGGATTTTCCATATTTTATTATGAAAATGTTTTATTTCTCTTCAATCTACTAGGAAGTTAATCCCAATCAGATTGGGAGACAATAGGGGCACACCACACAATATTTAAATGAGGGGTTGGCTAGCTCTTTTGTACATCACAATTCTAATAGCTAATAGTTCTTGTGAAAAATAGAGAGCTTCTTAGAGAGAGATTAGAGAGAGAAAATGTCGGTCTAGCAACCGAGTTTTTTCTGATAGTAATCCATGATGGGATTCCGGCGGGTTGTTCGTGTGGATCACCGGTAGAAGCCGAACGCTTGGGCGGCTCCGTGCATCGCTACTCTCCTTAGACGGTCAAAGCGTCGATCTTTTAGATCAAGCAAGGTAAACACCGTCTACTAGATTATTTGTTTATTGCTTAAACAAAGTCGATATTGAGTCGATAGGAAATAAATTTTAAATCCCGTTGCGTTCCCGCGTAGATTTCCTAACATTGACAGCATATGGACCTACTTTCTTAGGGTGGAGTTTGTTGTTGACTCCAGCCGGGAACCTCTCCTTCCTGAGGTGTATCATAACTAGGTCTCAAGGCTCAAAAACTTGCCTCCTCCTTCTCTTATCAGCTGCCTCCTTGTATTTTGTATTTGCAGCTTCAAGATGTTCTCTAACCTCAGTATGTAGTCTCTGTATTGCTTTTGCCAGGGTTCCAGCAGGTTTACTCTTCACAGTAGGAATGGGGGAGTGGTATACACTATGGAGAAAGGGGACAGTCCAGTGGACCTGTTAACCATGGCATTGTAAGAAAACTCCACCTAAGCAAGTGTTTGATCCCATTGTTTAGGTTTATCTCCTGCCACACACCTGAGCATGTTTCCCAAAGTCTTGTTGACTAATTCTGTCTGCCCATCCGTTTGAGGATGATAGGCACTGCTGAATTGCAATTGAGTTTGGAACCTTTTCCACAATTCCTTTCAAAAATGAGTAATGAACTTGACATCTCTATCTGAGGTGATAGTTTTTGGTATGCCATGTAGCCTGAAAATTTCTTTAAAGAACAACAGAGCAACCTTGCTAGCATCCATAACCTTCTTGCAAGGTAGGAAATGGGCCATTTTAGAAAACCTGTCCACCACTACACAAATAGAATCACAGTGCCTGTGAGTTTTAGGGAGTCCCAGCACAAAGTCCATCGATAAATCCTCCCATATGGATTGGGGCACAGGCAAAGGAGTGTACAACCCCGTGTTCTATTTGTTTCCCTTGGTAGTTTGGCAAACTCCACACTTTTTGATATAAGTATTCCTATCCCGCCTCAGTTGAGGCCAGTAGAACCTTTCTAAAATAAGAGCTAGAGTCTTGTCTCTCCCGGTATGAGCAGACATCCCTCCTTCATGTAATTCATGGATTAGATAATATCTAAGGGAGGTTCTTGGTATGCATAGTTGGTTGTCTTTAAATAAGAACCCCTGAAGCAAATGGAAGTGTTCCACAAATTCCTTGTCCCTGCAATGTTGCCAAATATCCCCAAAATCTGGATCTTCCTCATATTCTTCAGGAATAGAATTAAAACTAACAGTTCATGTTGCATAAGGGTGAGGAAGCTTTGTTTCCTGCTCAGGGCATCAGCTACAATATTCAATTTCTCTACTTTATGGGCCACCACAAAAGAAAACTTTTGAAGGTACAAGAACCACCTAACATGCATCCGATTTATATGTTTCTGGGTGTTATGAACTGCAATGTCCTATGATCACTGTTGAGGACAAATTCATGATGCAATAAGTAATGCTCTCATTGTTGCAAGGCCCTAACAATAGCATAGAACTCTTGTTCATAGGTTGTTCTCTTGGATCTAGCATGAGACAGTTTCTCACTAAAGAAGGTTAATGGTCTTCCTTTTTGAGACAGAACAACCCATATTCCTAGTGCTGAGGCATCTGTATCCACTTGAAACAACTTCTCAAAGTCAGGTAAGGCTAGGACTGGAGTTGTGGTAAGTCCGTGTTTAAGCTCTTCAAAGCTCCTAGTCTATGTAGTTCCCCAATCAAAGTTTCCTTTCTTCAGGCAATCTGTGAGGTGGTGCTTTGCCAGCTGGCTAAACTCCATGATGAACTTTCTATAGAAGAGGCCAGGCCTAAGAAGCTTCTAAGACTGGTGCTATTGGCAGGTGGGGGCCAATCTTTGATAGCTTCTATTTTCTTTGGGTCAGTGTGTATCCCATCAGAACTGATGACAAACCTCATAAATAGTAGTTTTGTACAACAAATATGCACTTTTTAATATTCAGAAATAGTTTATTCTCTCTCAGAACTCTAAACACCATCTCCAAATGTTTAATATGTTGTCCCAAATCAGAACTAAACACCAAAATATCATCAAAATAGACAATATCAAACTTGTTTAAGAATGGTTTCAATACCTCATGCATAAGCCTCATAAAGGTGCTAGGGGCATTGCACATCCCAAAGGGTATCACCAACCATTCATACAGCCCTTCTTGTGTTTTAAAACTGGTCTTCCACTCATCCCTAGGTCTGATCCTTATTTGATGGTGCCCACTTGTTAAGTCAAATTTTTGAGAAGATTTTAGCCTAATTAGGTGATCCATTAGATCATCTGCCCTTGGCATGGGAAACCTATATTTGACGGTGATCTTATTGATTGCCCTGCTGTCTACACACATCCTCCATTGACCCTCTTTTTAGGCACTAAAAAGGCAGGTACATCACAAAGGTTGTTGCTAGGTCTAATCACCCCCTTCTTCGGTAGCTCATCCACCATATATTGCAGTATTTTGTGTTCCCTAGGGAAAAGTCTGTAATAAGGAAGGTTTGGTAGTGAAGCTCCTGGCATCAAGCCAATATTGTGTTGGATATTCCTGAGGGGTGGTAATCCATTTGGTAATTCAGCAGGGTATAGGTCCTGGAAGTCCTCTAGAAGGTTCTTCACAGTAGGTTCTACAACAATCCCATCTTGGTTTTCTGTTACTTCCCTTATAAATAGGCCAAATAACTCTGAAGTGTCCTCCATTTTGGATTGAAATTCACTAGTGGTGATCAACAATTAGGGGTTGGCCTTTGGTACCCCTTCTTTGTTGATTTCTTTTTGGTTCATGGGTACCTTCACCGCTTTCTTACCCAACCAGCTGAAAGAGTATGTGTTATCCTTGCCCTTATGCATGACATCTCTCTCAAATTGCCAAGGTCTTCTAGAAGGAGGTTGCATGCATCCATGTGCACCACATCACAGTCTACTTCATCCACATAAGTTTTGCCAATGGAAAACTTCACTTTTAAACACTTCAGCCACCTGCTTTCTGGACCTTTTTTAATTCACCCCATCTTATATGGGTGAGAGTGTGGGCTGGTTTTCAATCCCAAAGCCTTGACTGCAGCCTTGGATACCAGATTTTCACTTGATCCACTATCTATGATGATGCTGCAGACTTTCCCTCTTATAGTGCATCTGGTCCTGAATAGGTTATGTTTCTGGCTCAGGCTGGGTTCTGTAAGTAGCAATCTTTCCACAATGCAGATCAACATGTCCCCTTCATCCCTCTCTAGTTCCTCTCTTCTTCATTCTCCTTCTCAGTAGAATCACCAGAGTCTTCTCCTTGTCTGTCTGTCAATGTAACTTGTTTCCTGTTGGGGCATTCATTGGATAGATGTCAAGGTTGTTTGCACCTATAGCATATAACTCCTCTGTTCTTGGCGTAGGGGTCATTGGTTTTGCTTGTTGCTGCTTTGTTGTTCTTTTGTTTGTTCTGTTCTAGGGTTTTTGTAGCTTTTGGTTGAAGGGAGCTCCCAGAATTATGGGTGAAAAGTTTCTTGTTGTGTGGTGCCTTGATGTTCCTTCTTTTCATTTGTTTTTCCACGGTATATGCTAACTTTACTGCCTTATTCAAACTCAGATCGGGGTCAGCCCCAGTCTCTCTTGAACTCAATCACTTAATCCTCCAATATAACAAATCACCTGCACATCTTCTTCTTCCGGAGTGTTGTTTCTGGCTCCTAATTTATAGAACTCTTATGTATATTCCTTGACAGATCTCCCATATTGCTTACAGTTGTATAAATCCAAAATGGTTTGCTTCAAGTAGTTATAGGATAAGAATCTACTAACCAGTAGTTGCTTCATTTTGGGCCAAGTTTGGATTTTGCTCTTTCCCTTTAACACCCTTTTGTTCTGTAATTGCTTCCACCATGCTTTAGCCCCACATTTTAGTTTGTAAGACACTAATTTGCATCTAATCGAGTCAAGGGGTTTCATACCTTCGAAGTAATCTTCAACAGAATCAACCCAGTCCAGAAAGTCTTCAGGGTTCATGCTTCCATCAAAGTTTGAAATCTCCATCTTTAATCGGAGGTTCTGTGATATGGGAAAAGATCCATTCTTGGTTATGGTTTTCAGTCCTTCACTTCTTTCCTCTCTAAAATGGTTCCATTCTAACATTTCCAGCTAGGTGTCGGAGCTGTCATCTTTTCTATCCGGGGGCCATCCCAGGTTATCTCGTATGGGTCGGATTTGGCTCGGTTCTCCCATAACTTCCTTCCATATGCTATTCCCTACTCCTTTTGTTGGTAACTGATGTACTTCTCCATCACCCACCGGAGTTCTAGGCAAATCCGATCCACCGGTTGATGGGTTCTCTTCAGTGCGCTCAGATCTAACCTCATTTCAGCAACGGAGGTTCTCATCTCTCTCATGAAGGCTTCCACTCCTTCCCGAATGGACTTCAGATCTCGATCTACGTCGGAGATCCGGCCAGCTACTGCATCATTGTTTGCCATCGTTAATCCAAGGAGAAACCTTGTCTATGATACCAAATAATGGAAATAGCACTCTATTGAAGAAAAGATAAAGCATAGAGCAAGCTCTTAAAGTTGATTACATCCAAATCAAAAAAACTGGATCCATGAGGCTAAATTCTGGGATCTTATCCTCCTACTATCAGTATTCGAATAACATAAAATCAAAAGGACAGGATGTGGTACAAATCAAAATGACAGCTACAATATTATTTATTCTAATGGATAGATAACTAATGAGGTCCACATCCACGTAGATAAGTGATGTCCCTACATCACTTACCTTATCAAAGCCGACTCTACAAAGAAAACTACAGTTACTTCCCGAACTTACGCGAATCTACGAGCAAGAAACAAATCTAACATGAATACTACGAGAATCTAACCTTATCAAGATCAAAGCTAAGAACTTAGTATATGTAAAGATTAGACTTTTACTTTAAAAGGAAACTTTGAACCCAAATCAACTTCTGCAATCTGATCTGTATCAAATCCAGCACTCAAATATGCAAAACGAACCAAAAACGATCAAACAGAGTCTGCAGACTTCGATGCAACCGATTTCCCGAGGGCACTAGCAGGAACAACGACTGGAGTTACTTCTATAGGACTGAAAACGCGAAATTCTAAAGTCTAGAGCTCTGTGGAACATATTTTATAAAATTTTCAGAACCTTAGTTCGATTTTCCCTTTCTTAAAACCAAAGAAAAGTTTATGAAAACTTAAAGAGAAAATAAAACCTATTATTAAAAAGACAAAATACCCTTAGAAATCAAAGGAAAGTTTACTAAAAAAAAATCGGGGTTTAAGGGCATTCGTAGCATAGTCTCTATAGGGTGTGATATCCCTAAAATGAGGATAAAATATAATGATAGCACTCAAATGTCTTATACCGTAGAGTCTCTATCCATTTTTTATTTTTTGGAATATGAGCATTGCATACCTACATTTTTTAGCAAGGATAAAATATAAAAATAGCACTCAAATGATAGCAATGATAAAATATAATGATAGCACTCAAATGATTTTTTTAGTAAATAACGTTCGTGGTAGTCTTGCTTTTTTCTTAATAATAATAACGCAGATTGGCATTGGCGTTGGTTTCCAATAACGTCGATAATCGACGCGTTATTATCGAAAATGAACATCAAGCGGCATTGACGTTCACTGTGCATGAAATGAAAGTAAATGAAAAACAATAAGGAAAAAAAGTGCCGATAATAAATACGTATTACCGATATAAATGCACCAAATCTGAAAAATCTAATTTAGCTATTCTTTCATGTTAGTGAGTCAGCGTTGTGGGCCATTATTGAGCCCACCCAACAACCCCCAACAACTTCTTCAAGCAACTGAAAGCCCAACCTTATTAATTAATTTACTAGGGTTTAAGAACACCAAAAAGACCAGTCGTAAGAAGACGTCAGTGAGTGAGTCAAAAACAAGAGAGAAAAAAAACCAGCAGATTTATTTCATTTCTTTGATTGCATTTCTTGCAATCTGTTGGCACTTGGCCGTCCCTTTTCCTTTCGGAATCGGAATATAAAAAAAGTAGCACAGACAACCTTTTTGGATTTTCCGTCAGCTTTTATCGCCTGAGGCTTTTTTTAAGATTCATTCATCTTCCTGTACCAAATCATTGCATTTGCAAAACTGCAAAAGCATTGATTGTTGTTGATCAAGATCTTTGTTGAGTTTGTGGAAAGAAATGGCTGCTATGTCTCAACTCCGTTGCTCTCCTCTCAACTCTCAGTCTGAATTTCACTTTTCCGGCAATCATCACCGTAGCCTTCCTATTGAGTCTGCTTCGATCCAGAAATTATCCAGAAGCTCACCATTTTCTCCTCTCAAGTCCTCTATCAACCCAATTCTGCTTCCCAGGTTGCAACCTCCTTGTGCTTCAGGTGGTGTTGGCAGCGGCAGTGGCAGTGGAAGTGGAAGTGGTGGTCATGGAGGTTGGGGTGGCGGTCATGGTGAAGGCGAGGCTGGAGGAGACCATTCCGGATCCGACAGCGGGTTCGGACCCATAGGTGCATTCTTGAGCGGATGGAGATCTCGGGTTGCTGCGGATCCTCAATTCCCTTTCAAGGTATTGATGGAGGAATTGGTGGGCGTTACCGCTTGCGTCATTGGGGATATGGCCTCCCGCCCTAATTTTGGTCTAAACGAGCTCGATCTAGTATTCTCCACACTTGTTGTTGGCTCCATTCTGAATTTCGTCCTCATGTATCTTCTAGCGCCCACCGCCGCCTCTTCCAGCCAGCTTCTTCCCTCAATTTTCGCCGGTTGTCCACCAAGCCACATGTTTGAGCCAGGCCCGTATGGATTATTCAGCCGTTTCGGTACATTTGTCTACAAAGGAATAGTCTTTGCAGGAGTTGGTTTCGGGGCGGGTCTTGTAGGAACCGCTATCTCAAACGGGTTAATCACCATGAAGAAGAAGATGGATCCAACTTTCGAGACGCCCAATAAGCCACCTCCTACACTATTGAATGCTTTGACCTGGGCTGCTCACATGGGAATCAGCAGCAATTTTAGGTATCAAACGCTTAACGGAATCGAGTTTCTGCTGGCCAAGGGGTTGCCACCATTGATATTCAAAAGCTCAGTGATTGGCTTGAGATGCATGAACAATGTACTTGGAGGAATGTCATTCGTGGTATTGGCTAGGATAACTGGATCACAGGCAGCTGCCGCCGCTCCGGCGTCTCCTCCTCCTCCTACTCCCTCAACGGAGGAGTCTGATACAGAAGCAGCACTGAGAGAGAAATTATTGGTAACTAAAGATGATGAACCTTTGTCCAATAAAGATTCTGCTTCCCAGTGATTAATGTAGATTAGTTTCATTTGCTTGTTTTTTAGTGTTTTGTTTTCATAATATTTGCATTTCCCTCTTGTTCTTGGCATGATCTGCCCTTTTCCTACTTCCTTCAGATCTTTCATGATATGAAATATATATAGGCAACTTCTTTATCGCACATTCTTATAAAAATAAAGTTCTGTTTTCTGCTGGAAATAGTATCAATGGTGTCTCAAAATCATGTTACATTTCGGACAAATAAAAAAATAGCAGTGCAATAATATAAATGACCATTTGACTTCGTGTTGTGCACTTTGCGGTGTAAATAGGGTGTTAACCACAAAATTTTTTTTGGTGTATGATGGATTGCTAAACACTTGAAGAATGGAAATTTAGACTGCTTTTGCAGCTTTACTATCTTATTATTATTGTTTATATTGTATACATAAAGTATTGTAATATACAGGTATCTATTTTCTTCAGTATCTATCTGGGTATATAGTAAACTAAAGCTAAGCTATGGTGCCACAACATTAGGCTCTCTTAAGGTACCATTAAAGATGGGGATGCCCTTAAGGAAAACATATGTTGGGGCATGGTGATCTTAACGCGGTATAATCGTCATACTGATGCCGCTAACAAGATCAGAACCTGAAACATTTGATGACAAACATGGTTTTCTAGCTGGAGGAATTCCTGAAGAAGATGATGATGGCAGTGACTCCGATGAGTATTTGTAGGTTGATTCCGTAGAGTGAACTCCTCCGGTATTTGGAAACATTGTGAAGATCTTTTCAAGTTCTCTAACCACATCCATCATTGATGGCCTCATTTCTGGCTTTTCCTCGCAACACCTTAGTCCCAAAGTAACAAACTTTTCCACACATTCTGACGGGTAAGCTCCCATCCTGTTGTCAATTATGGGGAACATTGTTCCTGACTTCTGTCCCTTTTTTACCTGTTAAGTAAGGTAGACCGTCTAACATTTACGGTGACATCAATTTGTGAAACATTTGACTTTTTTAAAGTCATTTCTAGAGCATAGAATCGACATAAAAACAGTCGATCTTTACAATCAACTGTCTAAAAGACGATTGTATGCTCTATAATCGACCTTGAAGCACAGTAAGTTTGTTGTGGTGTCATTAAGTAATTCAGATCAGAAAGTGTACAAGTTTGGTTTCAAAGTGCAGGAAAGATATTTGCTTACCTCACGAACAATATTTTTGCCATGCAATATGGGATGCCTTCCTGTTAGGATCTCCAAAAACACAACTCCGAGGCTATACACGTCACTTTTGTCAGTCAACTTGTTGGTCAAGAAGTATTCAGGATCAAGATACCCCTGCGTATTACAAATCATTTTCAGCTCATCGATAAATGATTAAAGCCAGCCTCACATACACATATAGGAATGTGCAGATTAACATTTTATTTGAAAAACATAGAAGAACGACACAAAAAGGACATACCGGAGTTCCCCTGACCATAGTAGATACATGTTGTGGTACGCCTCCTATTTCATCATCGTCTATGAGTGGAGCGAGCAGTGAAAGACCAAAATCAGCCACTTTAGCATTGAGTTTGGAATCAAGAAGAATATTGCTTGATTTGATGTCTCTGTGGAATATTGGAGGATTTGCTTCTGTATGTAGGTACAATATCCCCCTAGCTGCCCCTAATGCAATATGCAATCTTGCTCCAAAATCCAAATTCTTGCCACAGTTTCCTGCATGCCATGTCACCAAAAAATAAATAAAAACAGAAACCTGACCCTGTCTTAATAGCCTGGAAAAGATTATCAGAAATTGAGGTTGACAAATCATTCTGGTTTCATTGCACTAGAAATTTCAAAAAACCTATGGAGGCCTAAGATACAGTAAATAGTACGTTAAAGCATGCGAGTTTTTAGAGGCAAAGTTGACAGGAAAAACAAACGGTGGAGAGAGAAGTCCCATAGACATACCAGAAAGCCATTCTCGCAGTGATCCATTAGGCATAAACTCATAAACCAGCATCTGCGTAAGTGTGAACACTTGTATAAGAAATATTGTGTGATATGTCATCTTTTCTATGAGCAATAGATACTGTTTTACAAGATAAATTTTTAAAATAGATTTTCAGATCCGCTAAAAAACCATCTCTACTCTGATTTGTAACATACAAAATCTACTTTTGCACTGCAGAGCACAAAATACAGAGATTCTGATGTATTCACTTTGAATAGAGAAAAAAAAAAATGGTATTTGAATTTGGAAAATAAAAAAAATCTGTGAAAGGAATGCTAGTGCTTTTATAAACCTCATAGCCTGAAAACATGTACATTGTGAACATGTCATCTAAAGAGCTACAAGGAAATCCATCTTTTTGCAGTAATATTACAAAAAAACCAGGTTTCAGTGATGTAAGAATTTTAGACCCTTCACCCTTCTTACATACCTGCTCTGCTTCCTCATCACAGTAACCTAGCAGAGAAACAAGGTTTCGATGATGTAATCTCGACATCAGTTCTATCTCTGTCAGAAACTGCTTCTGACCTTGCAACGAACCTTCTTTCGCACGTTTAATGGCTGCAACAGTCCTGTCAAATAGAACACCTCTATAAACATTCCCATAACCTCCATGGCCAACTTGAGTTGAAGGGCTGAAGTTATTTGTTGCCAATGCCAGTTCTTTAAAGCTAAATGATTTTACACCTTCTATCTTTATCGAGAGCTTTGAAGCTGAAACGAATAATGTCTGTCAATATCTATCATCAAAATTACCAAATAGTACAGATGTGTCCAAACAGATTCATGCTTTATTTTGATTTTTACTTGAACCTTTTCTGGTTAGTGGATGATGGCGGAATCTATCATATTTCCTCATGATTAAGACTGTTGCAATTGTCGAGGCTGTAATTGTAAAGACCGTTGCTGATAATACAATAGCTATCAGAATGTTCTTACTCATGCCTTTACTTTCAGAAGACAAATTATCTGCAGTAGCCATAAGAACGCATAAGACAGACGTGCTGCAATTAACCAGCTTTACACTATCAATTAACAAGTGAAACTAAGCAGTCCAGTAAGTTTCAAGATTTTGTTTTAAATGTATCAGAATATCAGATAAAAGGAGAGAGAAGGGCAGGAAGTTACCATAAGAGTAAGGTCCCAAGAGGGTGAAGTTGAGAATCTCATAAGGTCCAAAAAAGTCACTTCCAGGAAATTGCCAAGTTGTGAAGTAATCTATGATACGATGAACCTCACTAACGTTGAAAGTACCCGAATGATCGTCATTATTTGCAGGGTAAAGCTTCAAGTACATCCTTAATCTAGGTCCTTCTTCCCAATCATAAGAGTCTATCAACACTTGATAGAGTTGCAGATTCAGAGATTTTACTAGGTATAACTCAAAAGGAAACTCATATGGAGGGAAGTATGAGAAACTAGGGCTTTTGAGTCGATAACCGATACGCAGAGGAGACGCGCAAAAGCAAGGGATAGGTGATGCCACGACATATTCATAGTAATTTCCGACTGGACATGCTTGAATAGGACAAGTCGAATTTGTTAAACGGATTGGAACATCGTTTATTTCAGCCTGAGGACTGCAAAATTTGTAAATATTCTTTATATCGGTTTTTCTGCAGACAGGATTGCCAAGTAACCTGGAAAAGAACTGTAGAGGGTAAGCACAAAGCATAAGCCACAAATTTGAAGCTACAAGGACTAAAGATGACCAGGTACTAGGTTAAGACCAGGTACTAGGTCAAGAAAAACATTAATAACCTCAGACTAATGATACTGTCACTACGTGAAAGACACTACAAGTGCCACCACAGGTTATGATTCTTGTACTGCCTTTCTTGTAGTGACAGTAACATTAGATATCAGGTCTAAAAGCAAACTATAGTACTTGATTTAGGGACTAATAAATCGTGCGAATTTGGTAACATACCTCAGAGTGACGTTATCAGGAGGATCAAGATCTCCTACGATGCTTGAAAGGATATTATTCTGAAGATCGCTGCATGTTAGAAGCAACAGAAAATGGGAAATTAGTAAGATAGATCATGAAATACGCGGTTAAGTGCAGAGTTTAGGTATCAAAGTTTGTCTTACACTATAAGCTTGGCTTCTGAACTGAAGGTTCGGTTCTGCCAGATATCAGTAGATATAGTCCCTGCCAAAAAGTTGTCCTCAAGAGACCTAGAACAAAAGAAAACCGTACCAAAACGTTATACACAAAAATGCTGTATATCAACTTAATGTTATTCAGGATGAGTTTCAGTAACCCTCTTGAACTCGAGAAATTCTATTGCAGCGAGGCTTCATAGCACACTTTGCAACAGAATTTCCCTTTGAACTAATATAACATGACACAGATGAAGAATCTCACAGTTTCTGCAGAAAAGGGAAACTGGAATAACTTTCAGGAATAGATCCATTTAGCTGATTATGGGGCAGAGCACTGGACATTAGAAGTATAAATTTAACATTAGTTCTGTAATAATAAGATGATGAACATATGTGTGACGTAAAAAGATAAAGATGCATGGGCTAGTAAAAAGGTTTAAAAAAGAAGAAGAATTTGTTAGAAACTCAAATACAGGATCAGCAAATCTAGAGCCATACATAGTAATTATTCCACGTGAGAGGTTCAACGGTAAGCCTCCAGTCAGCCGATTCCAGCCAAGATCTCTACAACAGTCAAAATAAGCAAATCAGTCAAAAGGAAATTCCTAGAAGGAAACAAGAAATCGAAATAAGTCGTAAATCATGGAAATAATTCAAATGAATACTTTAAGAAGAGCAATAAAAATAGCATAATGTCATAAAAGATGGGAACACATCAACCAACACTTTAGCTCACAGATAAGTAAGGTTCGGTATCCTGCTGATATCAGGTATTTGTCCTGTCAAGCTGCAATTTCTTAAACTTCTGCAAAATCAGCAAGAAAGGTAAGGGAAAACAATCATATGGATACAAAGCAGGATGTGTGCTTAAAACGCATTAAAAATCATATGGTAGCTCCTTTTATGAGGAATATGTGCATGGAACCTGAAAATCATGACCGTCATAACATTGAGTTTCAGGTAGTAGTAGGGTATTTTCAGAAGGCAAACTTACAATTTAACCAATTTGGGCATTTTTCCATATGAAGCTGGAATTTCAGTACCACTGAAGTTGTTGTTGTCAAGTTGCCTGCAGACACGAATTTATCTTGTATCAGTTGCGGTGAAAACTCAACCCGAAGAGTAACAAAAAATACTCAGATCAGATTGTCAGTTGTCTGATAAGCATTTAACTAAGTGTTTAATAATGGAGACTCAGTTCACTAAAGTGTCTTAACTTTAGCCTAACTCTCAATAGTAAAGCAAGAAATCATTTTCTTGAATGAAATAAAGTCTCCATGGCCAAAATAAGTACGTCAAACTTACAGTATGCGTAATTCTGTAACACTGGACAGATCTGGGGGGAGGTACCCTGAGAAGTTATTATTATCCAGAAGCCTGTGAAAAGAAAACGCACGATAACATATTTGTACATCCCTCAAAGCATATAGGAATTGGGGCAAGGGGAGGGGGGTAATACAAAGATTAATGACTTACAAGTGAACAAGGCTTGATAAGTTAGAAAGTTCATCAGGGATTTGACCACTTAGTGAGTTGTTGTTAAAGTGGCTGCAGAGATCAGATATTAGTAATTCAAAAGGCAAAGATAATAAACATAACATGAAAATTGAAGCTATAAGTATTAGGATAGAGGAACTTACATATGTCTGATACTGTTGAGATTGGAGAAAGATTTCGGTATTGGTCCAGATATTTGGTTCTGATCTATTTGGAATCGATCTAGATTGGTTAGATAACCAAGCTCATCAGGCAATAGACCTGAAAATCTATTTCCATTTAGCAGCCTGCATGGATAATGCAACATTGTCAAAGAAATGATACACATTTAGATATTTCACAGTTTACGCATTCACATGTTTCCAAAGATTCTGCAACTCTCTGTTTCAAAGTCTCATTGAACAATGTTTAAATTGAAACAGGAAATTGGACTTTAGGGCTAGTATGAGTTTCAAGCTCTTGCATAAACCTTGAGCTCAAGGTGAATTTTGTGGACTTAAAAAAAGTTGCCAAAGTTTGGACTTACAGTAGGTTTAATGTTGATATGTTACCAATCTCTCCTGGTATGTTGCCGCTCAGATCATTCCACATGAAATTTCTTCAGAATACACAGAAAAAAAAAAATCAATATTTTAGCTGCAAAAATGTGCACCAATCTATAAATTTGGAAATTTGAGAACAATATCCGTGCTCGTTACTCACATTATTTGAAGGTGAGATAGCTGACCAATCTCAGAGGATAAATTTCCAGAGAGATTCATGTTCATTAACAGGCTGTTTTAAAAAGATAACACGTCTGTTTCAGATACTTGGAGGCCAATCTTAACTGAGTGCAAAATGAAAGGGGGTGTGGGGGCTCAAATACAAGGGCAATTGGAAAGTGACATACAGCTCCCTGACATGGAAGTAGCCATCATCACCAACTTGATTAAAGCACAGAACTCCGGTCCAGTTTGCACTGCAAGGATCACCATTCTTCCAATTCTCAAGATTCTTATTAAGATCAAATAAGCTTTTCTTTATAGCCTCCAATGCTGAAACTGCAAGCATATGCATACATACATGAAAGAAGAACATGTTCATTGTACAATGTGATATATATTTTTATTGGTGAACAAAACTAATTATACTATCAGAAACACCATAGCATGTATATCATTAAGAACAGTGACCGCGGAGTGCAATTGAAGAACTGGGAATAACAGTAACTTGAATGTTATCTTACAGTACAAGTAATACAACAGTTTGAAAGAATTCACCTTCAGAAGGATGAGTAAGTTGGCTAAGTGTAGGCGGTAGATGGTAAGAAAATAACACAGCAAATATGCAAAACCAGAATCTTGACCACAAAATCTTCATGCCCTAGAGGAAAAAAAAGACAAAAACAAAAAGGGTTGATTCTAGCACCAATGACCATAAGGTAGATAAAAAAAAATCAAAACCTAGTTTTACACCTTCAAGATAACTAGATAAGTGATAGTACTTCTAAAAAAAAAAAAAAAAAAGATGAGTGATAGTCAAACCCCCCCACCCCCCCACCCCCCCTACACACACACACCCCCAAAAAAAAACACAATGAAGAAAGAGCATGGTGACATGACTGACATCCATGAACCAAAGTTAGAGACTTTCTTTTCTTCAAGGTCAATTGAGAGATGAGGCATGTACACCTTCTTGTTTGATATCATGAAAACATGATTAATCATAGATGCAAAAGGGCCTGCAATACACAATAACACAAACCAAAAACATAAAAACAAATGAAAAGGCAACAGACTAAGTACCTAGTAAACTGAACTTTAGTATGGTTTGAATCATTAGTTTCTGAAATCACAAGTTTTCCAAAAGAAATTAAGCCCAGAAGAAATTGAACGGTGTATGTAATTTCTAAAAAGGCCAGAGAGAGATAGAGGAGATTGAGGTTTATGGAAAGTTATTTTTGGCCAAGCCAAGACATCACCTTCATCAATTATATCCAATTCATTAATTCCCTATCACTCACTCTTACGTAAATTATTGTCTGGACTATTCAATACGACCAAATGAGGGAACTTGATCTTTTTTGCCTCTTATTTATTATGGCCTCATCTTCTTCAAACACCTATTGCATGGCAAATTGAATTAATATAATGAACAAGGTGTCTTTTTCGTGTTTTTTTTTTTTTTAAAATTAAAAAATAAAAAATAAAAAGCTGTTGGAATTCTGTATTTTTATCTTTCATTACAATAATCAGTCCAGCTAGTTTACCAGGTAATACCAACAATCAACATCATGTTTACCCTCCCTGGTAAAATATATTTTTCTATACACATCACCATACCATTGGATGATTATAGCAATAATAAAATGAGATTAATAATAATATTATTTGTGTTGTGTTATTGTGAAAGATAAATTAATTATTATCAACCAACAACAACCAGCGCCATGTCCAAACGATTCCTAAATTTGGTTTGGGTTTAGTTTATAGCACTGAAATGTTAGCCACAAGACTTTGGCGTTGATTCCCATGTCACTATTAACAAATATTCTCCTCATTATTAATCTTGTATGTATTCATCTACAATAACATATACTCCATCCGTTCTCTCTTCAAAAGGAGTTGTCAAAAAAAATAAATTTTTTTTTATTTGATGGATATTTATTTTCAAGATATTATTTAGAGGAAATGAGCCAAAAGTCCAATTTTGAGCCAAAAGTCCAATTTTCAATACAAAATTAATAAAGATGACACACTTCTTTTTTTAGTTGCAAAAAGGACAAAAAAAATATATATATATATCCACCGGACAAAAATACCCTTATTTACAAAAGGAACGCGCGACGGAACAGATGTATTACACTGCAATGCAACTGATGTGTAACTGTTGTTGCTTTTTTTCTTAAACAAACCGTAACTTTTGATTTAGAACTCTGATCATCAAAAAAATTTCACCAAAATTCATATTTTCTTTTTCCTCTTTATTTTGAGATCTCTATGATACTCTTCAGACGTAAATTTTGAAAGACAAAAAAACATTTGCATTAATCGAAGCGTTTTTAATATAAACGACCGTAACTTTTGATTTACAACACCGATCATCAAAATTCTTTCACCAAAGTTCATTTTTTTTCTCTTCATTTTGAGATCTCATATGATGCCCTTTCGACGTAGATTTTGAAATCCGAATAATCGCAGCGTTTCCATTAACACAATAATGATGATCGCAAGATGTCGATTATCGCGTATGTAGTTCAAGGTTCAATAGCATCACGTCTGATCTAAAACATTTAAACATAATACTAGTAGTTTCCAGAATGCAAAAATATGGTTGTAATGAACATGTAGTACTTGTCTCATTTACTGTAAAATAAAAAACCACCAACATGTGGGAAGAAGAATCAGCAAGACAAAATGAAAACTCCGAAAATAATCTAAAGCACCAAGAAAAAGTCTATTAGCTGCAACAACATCAAGCAGAGCATTCCCCAAGCTCTTTGCACTCCCTCAAAACGGAAGCTCTGATTCATTTCTTCATAAACTCAAACAATGGAGCTGCATTTTCTCCATTTACTTCAATTGTTTCCACATTGAACTGCATTTTGTATTAAAAAAGAGAGAAGGAGCCTACAATATCGCAGAATACAAGTATCACAATATCGATATCAATATCACGATATCGATGATCGGTATCACAATATCGATGATCGATTATCGCGAGTATTAGCATCACAATAACAGTATCACATTAACACGTTTTATTAACAAACACAATGACACCATTACCATTATCATTACCATTAATAGTATACGATTAGCCAAAAATCATGGACTCAGCAAGCTTTACAACAACACCGACAACTTATATTCCTTTATAGATTAAAACGGAAACAAACCGTAAACTAAAAATCATTTGGACAATAATGTATTTATATTTACACCCAAAAAACTTGTGTATTTTGAAATAACACATACAATCACAATGGAAAAAAAAAATACAACATATATGATAAACAACTTTAACATCAACATATATGATAATTAAGTTACATCAAGGAAAGGATTATCTAAGCACCTAAAAATCTCGACAATGTCGATTGCTACCATCATCTTCTTCTCCAACTCTACACCGAATGGTTTAACATTTTCTCAATAAAGTCAACCTCTACACCAAATGATTTAACATTTATACCCTATCTCAATTCACAGATCATTACCAAGGAGCATTAGCCTCTTCTTGGAACATTAGCTCGTAGATCTCCACTTTCGGTTTCAATGCATCGACCCCAGCACCATAACACAATAACAGTATCAGTATCACAGTAACAATATCACAATGATTCTGTTTCTTGTTCAAATTCAGCCCCATTTCAATACTAATTATGGCTCACAATAACATCACCTTCTCAATGGCACCACCTTCACAATGGCACCCTCGATTAGTTCTCACCGTGACAAATCTAAACAATTTGGTCTCTGCTTGCGTCACAAAGATCAATCAAAATCACAAACACATTTCGTGGTCTGCAACAATTATTTACAAAATGATGTCGGTGGTGATGGCGTTCATCGTACCAGCATCACTTATGTTCTTTATGTCATGTTGTTAATTGTCCGATAAGTGAAGTTATTAGAATGTAAGATCTGCACTTTTGGGCTTGTGGTGAATGTAAGAGAAACCAACATCACTTCTATGGATGTCAATGTTTTTTTCTCGTCCCATCATAATCATTTGGACTATCTACATTATTTTGTCTTTATAGTTTCATCTACTTCAAAGTTTTAATGTTTTTATTTATTATGAGTCATGTTAAAGGGAGATGAATTGGGTTTGAGGTCTATTCATTTTATTCAAGCAGTGATGAAAATCATATATGATTGGTAAAGTAATATCACATTTTATGCTGCAAGACTAAGCCTTCTGGCTTCTGTGAATTTGCTTTCACCTTCAAAGCTTACTTTGACTGAATTAAGTTTATTGTACTTCTTGGAAATTACTTAACAACGTACATTATTGTATTGGTTCACAAGTGCCCAAAGCAGCAGACCAAGAATCAACGAAAGTTCCCAACAAAATTCAAGTTCACAATTCGGTGACTTTCTGGGAAACTATTACCATTCTTAAAAATAAAAACTATTACAAAAATTATTACCTTTTTCTTTGCTGGGACGATTCAAGTCAAGACCTTTGCTGCTGCTTCTTCTTCATCGTAAACGGCGGCGGAAACCCTTGGACATCCTTGGAAGGAGTATCGAGAGTTTTGTTTCTTCACCGTTTTAGTTTGCTTCGAGTGGAACAGCGATGAGGCAGAAGAAACGGTAATTGAAAATAAGGATAAAATGATGCATGATAGAATATATATATATATATATATTTTTTTTGTTCTTATTGCAACTAAAAAAAGGAGTATGGATTAAAGCTTACTTAAGGGGGGAAAGTGGATTTATACCTAATTTTTCCTATTATTTATTGTGTTTCTTTTCTTCTAAATTTATCATTACTAATTGAGTGAGAGAATAAAAAAAATATTGTGTTAATTATATTTAAGTGGGATTTTAATCATTTTTGTATTAAAGTTAAAGCATTACCTCACTTCCTACGGGCTACGGCTAGTCAGTTCACTGTGCTGGATTTTCGGTGATTATGACTACCTTATATGCGGTTTTATAGTTCAGAGTGAGTACCCCTCCATCCAAAAATATAAGGTCTTCTGTCTTTTTTGGTTTGTCTCATAGTATATATATATATTTTTTATAATATCAATTGAGTCATTGTTACGTTTTTCCTTCTCTTATGTCTACTTTATTATCAATTCAACAATCTTTTCATTACTTCATTAGTATGACATTAATGATAGTCTTTTGACTTTTTTTGTTTTACCCATATATAAAATCTTTTAAATTAATAATTGAGAATCTATTGCATTTCTTCTTTCTGTTACCTCTAATTTATTATCAATTCAACAATTTTTCGTTACTTCATTAGTATAACATTGTATTTTTTATAACCTATGAGAAGGGCCTGAGGTCGGGGGATCCCGATAGCTCACCGCATTGTATATGTAATATGTTTTCTCCTAATTCAAGCCCAAGAATAGGCTTAATTCCCTATGTATGCTTAATTATTCGAATATAGCACTCAAAACAATTATTCATATTTTGACAATCATGATGCATTTGATGATATATATATATATATATATATATAAACACACACACGGTCGTCGTCACGGCGGTCATGTCTGCCTCCACGACAGCGCCGTGTTTTTAAATCATTTTGTAGAAAACATCTAAAGAGGGTTAAAATGTTGTTTACATTACTTAAAAACCAATTCGATCGATCACGTGTGAAAAGCCCGGAAATCCTTTCTTTGGAATCATTAACCAAGAAAATATTAACGAAATTGTTTGAACTAGTATTTTTATTCGAAACTGGATATGACCTACAAACTCAAACTAATAAAAATCTCATTTTCATGACACTATCTCGAAATGATATTGAAAATGAGATAAACGTAAGAAGAAAAAAAAAAAATCCTTGAAAAATACGAAATGATAAAATGCTATATATTGATCCACACAAACACTATCGTAGCTGCTGAAATTGTTATTGCAAAAATCGTGTGAATCCTATAAACACCTTTGAATAGCCTTCAATTGCTTGGAAAATGTTGTTTGCAATTAATATCAAGAGATTTTGTGTCTTATTAGCTACTCACTATAAAGGCCTTAAATTCTTTTTAATTTGGATTTGAACACTTTCTACTTTAGTAATTTCTATGAATACTGCTATCTACTAATTAAATCTCTGGGTTTAAATGTCGATTCGATTCGATTAGGGTACAAACTCACATACTAACATTGACTAGAGTGGCATATGTGAGCACAAATGAATGCAGTTTATTGGATTGGCATAAATAAATCCCTTTCATAATCTAGAACTTTATCGTCGTAATGGAAAGGGAGGAATGAAGATGCCCACTGTCCCAACAAAAATACAAGTGTGCAAATTTAATCCTTTTACTATTTATATCCATTCAAATTTTATACTACTAAACAAAAGCTAAATTATATGAGGACAAATTAGGGAAATCAAGCACAGAAATATTGACAAAAAATATGGAAAATGAAAAATATAATTAAAAAATCCCATGATAGGGGGTTACATCTACGTCGTGGCCTTCACATTTACTAGCAGCATACACGTGCAAGTGTTTTTATTAAATTTAAATTTATAAAATTAATATACGTATAGCATTATCATTATCATTATCAAATTCATTACTTTACTATTACTCCTATAAAAGAGCCGGTGTGTTTCCTCCGCAAAGTGTTTCCCTTCTTAAAGCTGTTTCTTTCCTTAATTAAATATATTTAGCGTTTAATAATTTAAAAAAAAGTTAAATCTTTCCCAACAAAAATCATTCCAAAAAAAAACACGTTAAATCAATATTAAAAAAAAATAAAAAAGTCAGTCACGTTAAAGGATTGATTGAATAGAATAAAAAGTCAAAAAAACGAATTTGTGTTAGGCTTTTAACATTTGGGGTGTGTGTTGTACATATTTTGCTTACAAATTTTAATAAAGATCCGGTTTACACCAAATCTGTCCCCTCTCTCCCCCAAAATCTATTAATTTAAGGGCCCCTTTAAATGCTAACTCAATAATATATGTATATATATTGCATTTTTAAAATAAATAAAGTATTGTTCTAATGGTAAGCAGTCAAGTATAATTTGGTAAGCAACCAGGGTTCGATCTTGCTAGAGGCAAAACAATATTTTTTTCCTTGGTTAACCATTTTTTAGAAGGGCCTAAAATAGGCCTAAAACAATATTCTACTGTTAAATTTAACCCGACAAGGGACGAGGGCCACGTGTTTGGACCGAATGATAAAAAATTGTAAGATGTTGAACCTGGTATGATGCACCATTTTTGTGAATGTCCTTGCACTTTCCACAGTGGAAATACTCAAGTAGGATTTTTATGGCAAAAACTCGAGCCTACTGAATGCGAGAAAGTATTTTATGCATGTTTCCAAGAATTAGGAATATTAAGACGTGGAAACAAACCAACATTTGGAGAGGGATGTCATACAGCCAAATGAGTTGTAGCAAGACCAGAAAAACGACCGGTTGCATCTTAGACGAAAGAGTCCCATAATTAATTAACCAATTAAGTAGCTTTTAATGGAATAAATAGAGATTGTGTGAGAATCTTTTTGCATATATTTGAGGTATTGTTTAATTTGTTTCATTCGGCCATATGGAGGGCTTTGCGTGTGTATCATAAAAAGTAGTCCATGCCTCACAAATAGTCTTTTCTTGAGAGATTTACGGAATGATATTTTGAGAAAGGAGAAATAACGGCATTTAAGATGAGTTGATCATGTCTAATCCAAATATAATATGACGGATACGATTGAAGACAAAGATTAATTCCAGGCTGCATGATCCACCTGTTAAATAGGAATGCATTTATTATGCAAGAGATATGTTGGATTAGTATGCAAGGTTTTGGCAACCTCGCCAACTAAATACGAGCGATTAAAGTATTACCGAATGATAGTTATAGTGACTAAGATATATGTCTAACCATTTACAATCTACAATAAAATTCTATCGTTTCACCATTCTTCCTATCATACTAAATAAATTGAATCTTAGATTCATACATCAAATGTTTAAATTGATTACACCAACAAGAGCAATATACAAAATAAGTATCCGCACGTGAGAGTTAGTCATACTGATTATTATCTCAAATGATACTTTTTTTAAGAGTTTCATTTCACTAAAACACGTGCGGATGCACGTGCATTTTACTAGTGTGTGTGTGTGTGTGTATATATATCCGGAAAACAAAAAGAAAAGAAAAGAAAGTGTCCTCCTGACAGTGTGAAAGTCCACAGGATTGGTGAACCACAATGCCCTTCTTTATGTTTTTTATCCAAAGGTTAAGGAAAGACTAGAAAAAGGACAAGGAAAAGGGAGATGAGAAAAAACAAGTTAATATTATTGATATCATCGACAAGGTTTTCTTCAGCACAAGGTTTTATCTCTTTTCTTTATTTTTTTCTCAGCAAACATTCACCAGATTTGAGCAGTGGTTTGGTCAATCAGTTGGGACTACTAAGGAGAGGAATACTCACTAAGCAAGTAAAGACAAGTGATAAATACAAACACGGTCACACACAAAAGCAAGCAGCCATACATACACTCTTCAGTTAATTATTACTAAAGAGTTATAATATTGAATGGATATTGGTGAGCAGCTGCTTGAAAAACATGCCTAGAGAAAGGCTTTTTCGTCCTATGCTCTCTCTCTCTCTCTCTCTCTCTCTCTCTCTCTCTCTAGGTTGCACCTAATTTGAAGCATAAGATGGAAGACAACCAGAAGGACAAGAAAAAACCAAAGCGCAAACAAGCGAACCTTTGGCTTTAACATAGAACTGCTGGTGTGTTTGCTGTGTATACTCAATAAGAATGCTGCTGCAGAAATCCTGCTTGTTTGCTCTCTTGTTTATCTTATTACTGTTCATGCCAGATACTAGTTTCATTACTGCTAAACTCAGCTCGTCCGATACACAAGCCCTTCTAGACTTTGCTGCTGCTGTTCCTCATGCCAGGAAACTCAACTGGCGTAACCCTAATTCTTCATTCGTTTGCACTTCTTGGATTGGTATCACCTGCACTTATGATAACACTCGTGTAATAGCCCTCCGTCTTCCAAGTGCTGGATTGTTCGGTCCCTTGCCTTCCAACACCTTAGGGAGACTGGATGCCCTTGCTTCTCTTAGCCTCAGAAACAATCATCTCACAGGTGATCTCCCACCCGACCTTCTCTCTCTTCCTTCCCTTCGTTATGTCTACCTCCAACAGAACAACTTTACGGGATCCATTCCTTCTGTTATTTCGCCCCAACTCATCTATCTTGACATGTCTTTCAATTCTCTTACGGACAATATCCCAATTGCCTTAGGGAATTTGACACAACTCACTGGTCTGAACCTACAGAATAACACTCTCTCAGGATCCATACCTGATTTCAGCTCTCCGAGGCTTAACCAATTGAATCTCAGGAATAATGATTTGAACGGTTCAATCCCTACTTCACTTCAATCTTTCAATGCTTCCTCGTTCGAAGGGAACTCCCAATTATGTGGAGTGCCTCTGGATAATGAGTGTCCTTCGGCTCCTGTACCTGCCCCTTCACCTTCTCCGTCTTACACCACCGTTGCACCATCGCCTTCTCCATCTGCTGTTGCTACTATACCACCTCCTCCTCCTTCAGCCTTTTTTAAACCACAGTCTCCATCCGCCTCAAATGTTCCATTCCCTCCAGGGATTACCAAAGACCAAAACACTACAAAAGGGCTCAGCAAAGGTGCTGTTGCTGCAATTGCAGTGGTAAGCACTTCAGCTGCCATGACTCTTCTGTTTTTCCTAGTAATGGCTCTTTGCCGTGCGAAGAAAGAACACATTCAACCCCAAGGCATCATGATCAAACGCGACAATGCATATTACGGTGCTGGACAGGTAAACCAGAAGCCTAAAGACGATTTTGAAAGCGGGCACAAAGATGTTGAAAACAACAAATTGGTTTTCATCCACCAATACAAAGGATCCACGGATAGATGCAATTTAGATATGGAGGATTTATTGAGAGCCTCAGCAGAGGTGCTAGGAAAGGGAACTCATGGAACTACGTATAAGGTCATCTTAGAGGATGGTGCAACAGTAGTGGTGAAGCGGCTGAGAGAAGTTGCAGTTGGGAAAACGGAGTTTGAACACCTCCTGGAGGATGCAGGAAGGGTCGATGAACACCCGAACATTGTTTCTTTCTGGGGTTACTACTATTCCAAAGATGAAAAACTTCATGTTTATGAGTTTCTTGCATTTGGAAGCTTATACAAACGGTTACATGGTATGTACTATCATTCTCTTCACTGTTGTAACCTAGTTTTGACTTCCCGAAACAAACATGAACAAATCACATAATTGCAGGAGGAAGAAGAGGATGTGGAAGGGCTCTTGACTGGGAACTCAGAGTGAAGATTGCAAAGGGAGCTGCAAAAGGCATTGCACATATACACGCTGCTGCTGATGGAAAACTGAGCCATGGAAATATAAAGGCTTCCAATATCCTATTGAAGCCAGACATGAGCGGATGCATTTCAGATTTGGGCATAACCCCTGCACTCATGGGTTTATCTGCCAAAAGCAACGGATACCGAGCACCCGAGATAAACAATATGCAGAAATCCACCCAAAAGGCAGATGTCTACAGCTTCGGCATTGTGCTGCTAGAAATGCTTACAGGGAAAGTTCCAGTCATTAAAACAGAAGCAGGGCATGAGGAAGCAGTTGATCTACCCATGTGGGTCCAGTCTGTTGTGAGAGAAGAATGGACCGCCGAGGTTTTTGACACAGAGCTGATAAAATGCCCAAATATAGAAGGCGGCTTGATGCAGATGCTACAGATTGCTATGGCTTGTGTGGAGAAGGCACCTGAGATGCGACCTTCAATGGACCAAGTTGTAGAAATGATAGAAGAAGTAAGGCAGCAATACTGTAATCTTGAAAGTAAGAGCCCATTAACCTCCCCGGAGGAAGTTGGAGAAGCAGAAAACAGTGAGCCACATGTATTGTATTATAGTCCTGCACAGTGACTAATCCTCAACCCAACTGGTTCCTGATGGTTTGGTACAGAAACTGAAATTTCTTTCCTTGTCTTAAACCTTAAAAGGATTCACGCTTTTAGTGTCTCAATGCATGCTGATTGGTGCCTATTTAACATTTGTTACTTCAAATACATGAAACAACTAAATGAGAGGATTTACACGACACCAAGGTAGGACCTGACCAAGAATGATGACAACCTTAAGTAAAAAAATCTCCAACCAAAAAATCGCAACTTTCTTTGATCGCCTCCACAAAAAACTGAGTTTGCCCAAAAACTCCCTCAGTTAGTAGATGCCATCAATACCGTGTTATCAACAGCTTCTATGCATTTTAGCTTGGCTTGTCAGGAGAAGACTATGGTGAAAAAGGACACTGATCTGTTCAAGCTCGTTACTTAACTCGTTACTAGAAAACAAAATAATGTCTGATAACCAAGTGCATGTTTTTTAACAAAACGAAAGCTTTAACTTAAAATTAAGAACACAGTTTAATAAACATGTTCAAACTAGTGACCAAAAATAAAAATAAAAAAACGTATCAATGTTATAGGAAGCAGGACAAAAAGTAAATGCAGCTATGCTTCAAAGTCAATTAAACAAGTCAAGCTTCTATTAACCTGTAATATCAAACTAAACAAGTCAGACTTCTTTTTGCATGTTGCCTGTGTATACCAAAACATAAGCTGTAAGACAATGTTCAAACTCACCCCAATTTTCTATGCCCGTTAAGACAAAGAAAAGTAGTGCTGCCGAATCGGCATAACCAAAAGAATCACCCACTCAATATATATTGTTCTCTAAATATCCTGCTTGCCCAAATAGCCTCTATAGTGGACGGAAGGAACCCAAGAGTCATTCCGCCTTCCACACTACTAATAAGGTACGAGTTTTCTAACCAAGAATTAGGTCAGCTATCCACCTCTACTCACAGAATTCTTTTCGACCAAATCAGCACCACTTACGTACCTGGCCATAAAAGATATCAGACGGAAAGGAGCACCAATCAAAGGGGCATCCGATATTGGTATTTCAGTCTTCTCATCATTATAAACAGCCACTGCATTATCTGTCGTCTGCCGCTCGTTCCCATCCAGTGAAATTTGAACAATTTCATCCATCTCAGTGATCTCACTCGTATCCAAAGAGTTTAGAGCTATTTCTCTATGCTCTGTTGCGCCTTGGTCATCACGTTCCTCTATTTCCGTAATTTCACTAGATGCAGACATCCTTGTACCAGATACATTTGCAGCAGGAGCATTGTTCGGTGTCTCAACTTCTACATCCGCAACCAACGAAATTTGAACAATTTCATCCATCTCAGTGATCTCACTCGTATCCAAAGAGTTTAGAGCTATTTCTCTATGCTCTGTTGCGCCTTGGTCATCACGTTCCTCTATTTCCGTAATTTCACTAGATGCAGACATCATTGTACCAGATACATTTGCAGCAGGAGCATTGTTCGGTGTCTCAACTTCTACATCCGCAACCAATGGAATATCTGAATTGACAGCAACAGTAGCAGACTCCATTATACCAGATGAACTATCAGCAGGATTCTCCTGCTTTTGCACTCCATTATTTCTCAACTCAGCGTGTAAAGCATTCACCTGACATCAACACTTTTAAAGTAAGCTAAAACAACTCCAAAATAAAGATAAAGGAAAAAACTGAACGAATGTCAATAACAGGTAATTGAGAACATCAAGCAAATAAATAGAAACTGTCTTTATGAAGATATCGTGTAACATCTCCAAAGAAACTTGTCCCTGCTTACTCAATCCTCAACTCCATAGATTTGCATTTGACATCCTCTCTAGAAGAAGCCCCTTACCTTCTCAACAAGCTCAGCATTTTCAGCGATCAATATACCAACCTGCGCATGCGCAGCTTCTAATTCAGGCGTTACATCCCCATTTTCAAATGTAAGCTGCATCAAGAAAGCACTACTTAAGGATGAGAGATACGAACTACAACAGCAACTACATAGCACACCATTTAGCAACTTCACACAGATCCCTCAGCGGAAAAATCCCAACAATTCGAGCACAGGGCACGTGCTGCCCTAAAGAGAGAAGAAGATGGGGAGATGGGAGCAGTATAATATTCTTGTAAGATGATGATAACAAAATATCTTTGTTCCATAGTTCCTACAATGCTTTTCACATCTATCAGAAAACCAGCAATTTATGATATCCAGTGTAAATATATGTTTCCCTTTTGATGAAGAAAGATTAAGCATGTAGTCAAGTCAAGAAACACTGACCGTTTTGCTCTCACTGGATGAAGATAGAGCCGCTGTTCTTTCAAGGTTCAGAATCTGCATTTGTAAACCAGATATAGTTTGTGCCATAAGTTGATTTTCTTGTAGTACATTGTCCTTTAGCTGCTCCAACTTTGCCACCTGTCACGCTATGATTTTACTATACATATCAGAATAATTACAAAAGTAATGTTGTGAGAGGATCGTGCTGATTATTATCTGCATCTATTTTGGTGTTTACCAAGTGTGATATAGATAAGGACAAATCAATAAGAATATACTTTGGAGGAGAGAACACAGCAGTAGAGAAATTCACGATTTAGCACAAGGGATAAGCATCAACGGGAAAATGCAAAGCACGCATAAGGGGAGTTCTGTAAGCTAACTGAAACAGAATAGAAACGGTTAGTTGCTTCTACTGGGAAAATTCACCATTCTCAAACCACAGCACAAAATCCTCTATAATTAGACATTCTAGTTGTTCATACAAGAAACTGTAAAACAGTTTCGAGATGTTCCAAGACTTGAACCAAATTTGACAAGTGTCATTTTCACAGTATAAAGTAGTGAAGAAACAAGAAAAGAGCAGAATGAGCTAATAGATATGCAAATTAGGACAACTACCCAATAAGCATTTAGGAGTTCTTATGAGTTTCTGGACAAGACAGGTTTGGTAATCGGCAATAGCTATGGAGAATGAAAAAGTAGCTAAAATCACAGGACAACAACTATTTGTCTTATGCAAGAAAACTATGGCTAATTTGTTCTACTAATTGATAAAGTAACGCTGAAAGGAAAGATGCGAAATGACCATAGAGAGCCTTAAGCATAAATTTATTATTTTTATATATAATATGTATAAAATGACTATAAGTGATGCTTCGAATTGCAACAAAAAATTAGTTCACTTTTACTTAAAGCAAATGGTTTATATACATAGCTCAAATAATAAAAATGCACCTGCAGAAAAGCAATGTAAGGATTTTTAATGACTATCTCTGACGCACTAAGCCATTGATAAAACAACACACAAAGCATTAAGCTTTTGACGAACTTTTCTGGTTTTCCATCTTTTTAAATGACAAAATCTAATTTTAGTGCTCCTTTATGTATATTGCAGTTCAATACATTGTTGATAAAATAACCGATTCCAGCATCACTCAGTTCTTATACTGAGATGTTTTGGAATGGGCTGAACAGAATACTGCATCTTTACTTCTACATCCTATTTCATAACTTATTATGAGGTTCAATATTAAAATAATCTTCCACTATTACACATAAGTTATGAAAGTCTACGTGAAATATCAATGCAAAAAATGATGTGGAAAGTGTGCTTATCCAATATGAGGAAGAGAGAATGATTACTTGCTTTTTCTTTCCTCCTCTTATTGGTCCACATCATTCACATTGGTATTTTCACGTAGAGTTTCACTACTCATTTCATATAGTAACATGAAATGTGATGTAATAAACCAACCCCTGAAACTCCACCCCAAAAGAAAAAAAAAAGAAAAAAAGGGAATAAATTGTGTAGAAAAATAAACAAACCCCAGGATGATTCAACTGGGAAAAAAACGCTTGGAAGACCCCATCTCCCCTCCATCAACTCTTTAAAATTAACAAGCGTCCGATAGTAAGGCAAAACAATGAATTTTTCTAACCTACACGGATTCTGTTCTCTTAATATTTAACCAGCTCTTTTACATCTCCATTTCCTCCTAAATTTTGAACTGGAAAGATGAAAAGAAATGTACCAGCAGTTTAAATATTTCATTCTCACTTCGAAAGACATATTTCATCAATCTTGTAAGGGAAAGTCATCTTGCATTTATTCATAATCCTCTACCCCTCCACCCCCACCCCCACCCTCCAAAAAAAGACATAAAAGGATACATTTAACGGTACCTTTTGTCACACTTAGCTGACATTTGTAAGAGGTAATTACCTGCATTTGTAGTCTTGAAATATCACCATTTAGGAAGTCAATCGCTTCCTTGTTCGAATTCTGCCAAGGAAAAAAAAACAGATCAAAAAACGACACGGGCATGTTAAGTTTATATATAACCTCTACTCTCTCCCTGAAGGGAAAGAACTACAAGGATACTGTTAGCTCCGTCATTAATAAAAGTTGAAACAAGGAGAAAAATTTACGGACAACATACGCTAATTAAATAGACATGTTGAAAGATAATGAGTAAGATTCTTCCTTGAAGGACCAACTCAAAAAAAAATCAGGAAATTGCAAGTTTCAGGACAATGTGGAGGTTGTCTAATTCTTAGATCACTTAAATTATTGATCTAGGAACTTTATCCAAAATTAAAAACAGAAAGTTGGCAAACCGGGTCACTTAAGTATGGAACCAAATTTGCGGCAAAAAGCAGAGGGAAAAAAACGATTCGCAGCCAAATTAAGTTCGTAAGACAAAGGAACTGAAGCTCTTCAAAAGTACTGAATTATTGTTCTTCAGATGTGAGTCATTTTGTTACCTCCTTCTGCAACCATGATTTTATTTCTCCCTCCATCTGTTTTACCTTTTCTTCCAAGCATGCCTGGGATTACACATGTGTGCAAGTTAAGAGTAAAATCTGACAATTGGATAACTGCAAGTTACACTTACAGGCAGTAATTGAGCAAATAAAGTAGATAACTAGATATGGCCTATAAACCAAAACAACGTTACTCTTTATCATGTTCAAAGAGTTAAATTCTGCTTAATATCATTTGTATGGACTAAATGTATGAAAAAGTATCAAAGAAACAAAAAGATATATATTTAAAAGTAAAAAAGAAAAGAAAGTACACTCGACCCAGACCATGTTGGATGCTGTTATTGGTATTCCTATGTATATTTATGTACCAAAGTAAAAAGTAATTGAGTCGTCTTTTGATGGAAGTTAAAAACTATAAAACCAATTGGTCATTTATTTTCATACGAAGTAATAAATTGAAATTATTGACACTTAATTTAAAATTGTGCATGATGGTATGCGCGTGCCTAGAATATAAAGTAACAGAAACTTTGAATATATCTCCATGCACTCTCTCACACATACACATGCTATGGCTATGGCTATTGTTTTCCTCAAAGAGGAGCGAGAGCATGCAACATACAACCTTTTCTACGGCACAAGTTTCAGTTGCCTCTTTTTGCTAAAAAATGTTAGACAGCCCAAATAGGGGTGACATTAACGGCAAGAGCTATCTAATTTAAAACATTAAAGTTGCTATGAAACCCTTGAGGAAGAAACAATATCAACCACAAAACGGTAGAAACAGAACAGCAAATATACTTTTCGACATAGATACTTTTATGACTAGAAGTACCGTAACTTTTCATCCCAATGCAATCATCAAATAGGCAAGTACCTCTTTTTCCCGTAAAACTTCCTTTTCCTGTTGAAGATTAGCAATTTCTTCTTCTAAACGTACCTGGAATCAAAATGAGAAAACCAAGATTAGAGAGTGTTCACTGTTGAAATGAAAGTACAGATATCAGAGCAAAATGATACATGCAGATATGGAAATAACCACCGATCACTAGGTTATTCAAAATTAAAAACCACCTCTTTCTGCATGAACGTATCGTTATCCTTCTGTAACTGCAGAACTTGCTCTTCCAGATTAGCCTGCATAAGTTCAACTTGTTAGAAATGCCTTCAAGAAGAGAGAACCTCATAGCAAACAAATGGATGGACAAAAGAAAAGGCTTCTACTAAAACAAAACAAATCTTGTTCACCTCTTTATGTATATGATGAACCTTTTCATTTTGCAAATGCTTAATTTGCTCTAGTAAGCTAGCCTGTCAAACTCATGAAGGAACAAGTTAGTACTTGTGGCAGAAAAGATTTGATGCCAAAATCCTAAAATAAGGAAAACAACTCTAGAGACGGAGTAGATTAATCACATTAAGACAGATTGTACACTGCAAACTTTACTGCTCTTCTATAAGTTTAAATGAAGAAATCAACTGAACTTTTGTACACAGCTATCCAGTTACAGAGCCAGGACCTGGGTTGGGGATCAAAGAAATTTAACTTGAACATATCTGAGATGTAAAAATGGCCAAAATAAATGGAAAAACAATTGCAGATCAAATAAACCTAATCTATAGCAGACAGCAATGACTACTCATGATATGAAACCCTTGTTTTACCAACTGAAAGTTTCCTCAAATTCTTCTTAAAATGTATGCAGCCTAAAAGAAGTGTTCATCCAATGATCACGTACCATGTTACACAGACCACGTTTAACAAAATTCATTTCAGAAAACTCCTAGTGAAAGCTTGAAGGGATGTATTTGAGAGGAACAATTAGTCTACAATTTTGACATGTCTTTCGTTCCTTTTCCCCAAATCAATTAGACCCTCTAGCTATTTTCACTGTCAAATTGTAAAAACATGATAAACATAAAGGACTTAATTTGAATTCCTCCAAAGCAGTTGTGTCCGCCACTACGAGAGACAAAAAGAATAAAAAAACATAAACAAGAAAAATTGACATGAATTGGACTTAGGACAAATAAATAATATCAATAAAGCCAAAATCTTTTTTACTTCTTTCAGCAGATTTTTGTCCCTCTCCTCTTGGAATTGTCTATTTATGTCTTTAAGGACACCCTGCAAAAGTAGGACATAAACTGATTTAAACTGTATTCTTAAACACCACTTGTGCCTTCAATATTGTCATTTCATACCACAAACGTCTCAACATGTGCCATAATTGGTAGCAATGTAATAATTTGTCAAAACATGAAAACAAAGGTCCCAGCAAAATCAACTTTACATGAGAATGAGAGCATGATGCAGCAAGCATGGAAACACTTGATCGTGTTAAAATATGATATCGATTTTAGAAGTGGTTAACCCCAAAACCTCGTTCAGAGATATTTCAAAGAAGAGTTCATCTAGAGTATAATAAAGATAGTTATGGAACAGGGGAAAAGGTAACATGTACAACGACAACAATAAACCTTATTCCCGCTAGCTAGGGGAAAAATCAATGTGTAACAGAAACTAGGCCAAGAATTGGTTAGTTTACAAATGACAATCCACATTACCAAAGCAGGAAGGGTTATGCGATTGCTATGTATGTAGATGTGGAATAAACAAATGTGGCAATAGAAAGAAGGTAAGAAGGTACTTTCACGTGAGAATATAAACTCTCATTGTAAGACCAGAATGTCACAACCCTTCTTTTTTCCTCAACCAAGCAAACTCCACCCAAACAGACCAGATCTGCCTTCAGGGCAAATCAACATGAGTAATTTGAGAAGCCGCTCTTTCTTAGAACTTTTTGAAGGAATGAATATTCACTGTTTAAATAATGCAGCAGAAATAGACGGCTTCCAGATTCTCATATACTCTAGATCATAGTGTATCGAATATTCAGTGAGGTAATATTATATACATAATAAACTAAAATGTGACTATACAAGCTTAATGAATAAGAATGAACTGGCGATCCAAACTTACGATTTCGGATTCATTTGGGAAATGGCTCTCCTGATCCCCTCCCACAACAGAGAGAGGATTGTCTTGGACTTCAGCAGTCTCGGTATCTTTAGTGGTTCCACCCTGCCCATTCAAGGTCACATGGTTCTCACCAGCTGAAGTAACACTGGCACCACCTTCTGATAAATCCTCTGCAGTTTTGTTTTGTTTATTTTTCTTCTTCCGGTTTTTCTTTTTCTCCATGATTAACGATATAGATAGTAGCACCAAGTATATCAGACGCCTACTGGAGAAAATAATCTTAGAAATCAGTAACAATTAACTTTTGGCTATACACAGGCTTACAACCACGGAACTTTAAAAATTAAACACGCAAAAACATGTAGAACATCCTCATTTCGTTGATTCACAAGATTAGCATTGCAAAACTTGTTAAATCCTCCGATTAAGTAAAAAGAAAAATATACGAATTCGAATCTTATGTTCCCGGGATCATACAAATATCCTGAAAAAGCAAGATGATGCCTTTTTCAGATCCTATAAGCCATATCTAGATATAGGGAAAAATCGCAAAGCAAGGTTTCTTCCTGAACGATCGAACATTTGCATTGGGATTCACGTGTAGCACGAAGCAAAAAGAGAAGGCATTTGGATACAGCAAATAACTCTACCATCGAAAGATAAATCCATACACCAAAACAAGCACGTACCTCAAACAATGCAAACTCTAACCAGGAATCTCAACTGTTGAAATGTTTCCTTCTGAAGTCACTAGCTCCGCCTTTGCGTACGGTTTTTCCGGGAGTTTTTACACCTTTAAGCCGGCAAGACGAACTAAAGCGCTCCTGGTTTTTTTTTTTTTTTCCTGATTCTTTTTTTTCACCAAATATATCATAAATAAAAATCATATAATTTACTGATGAAATCAACAATACTAAAAAAAAAAATATTACTTTTTTTTAAGGAAAAAAAATTAAAAATATTACTGTCAATTTGAAATATACGAAGCATTTTTTTTAATTTTTTTTTTGTCAAAAATGAGATCCAATGATATCTTTTTCTTTTTTTTTTTTTTTTTTGAAACGATCACTTTATTTATTGGCCTCAAAGAAGATAAGAAAACGTTACAGAGTATTTTGTTCATACACAAATAATACGAAAAATTAATCTAAGTATCGAGCAAGTCTCAGATTTCTTGCTCTCTCTACTATGTTTGCTAGAAAGGCATACGCCGGGGGTCTTTCAGTATCATTACCCTGTCTAGTCTTGTTGTGCCACATCCACATGCCATAGAGTGTCTCTTTCCACAGATACTTCCATTTGACCGACCCAAGAGGGGATCTTCTTGAAGACTCCAGGTTCAGTTGTAACCATTCCATGGGTGTTTGAGCCTGGAAAAATTGATTCGAACATTCAGTTGGTACACAAAGGTCCCAACAATTTCTTGCCCAAGTATAGTCGCGTAAGGCGTGTAAAATCGATTCCTCATCTGCGTCACACAGCTTGCAACTCGGGTCATTGGATATACACCGAGCATACAAGAATGCATCTACCATTAGTGCGTTATGCGCAATGCTCCAAATTAAGTAATTACTCCGAGTGGGCCCTTTCAACTGCCATATCTTGTCCCATATGTCGTCCAAGTCCTCTGGTTGGTTCCAATTTGTTTGCAAAGCATAACCCGATGCTATTGTATACCTCCCTTTCTTGTCAGCCTTCCAAATAAAATTCTGATGCTCCTCTTCAAAGCCCATGTGCAAGTGCGCAAAGGCTGAGCATATGCTTCGCCATATTGGTGAGCTCCCCACTTTGCCTTTGGCTGATAGTTCTTTATATTTTTGGGATAATATTTGCACCCATAAAGTATCCTTCTGCGTAGCCAGATCCCAAACTAGCTTCCCCAACAAAGCAATATTCATTTCTTGTAACTTACGGAAGCCCAATCCTCCTTGCTGTACGAAGCATTCTTTTAAATTCAAGTGTTTTTAAAATATATGAAACATTTATTATATTTTTCTTACATCTTTTTTTGAAAAAACAACAAAATTTTATTAATTAACGTTTGTAAAACACGCGGCTAAAACATCTTCAGTGGTCAAACAAATTACTACTAATTACAATGGAGACCCCGCGGCATGCCATCTCAAACAAATTACTTAATTACTACTAATGTTCGCAGGTACATTACTCCGAGTGAGATGGCACTAATGTTCGTAGGTTTGAGTAAAGATAAAGTATGACGCGTAAGAAGGTTCGCAGGTACATTGCCAGCATGGCAAACAAAAGAGAAAGAAACGGAATCAAAATTAGGGAGTAGAGCTAAGCAATCCCTAAGAAGACAGCCCTGAACGGTAATGTCCTCCACAGGCTGTCGAAACCGCTGCACACAAGCCACACAGTCGCTTTCCACCTCCACTCGCCGCAAATGCAGCCGTTGCGCCTCTTCCAGTGCCAAGTAAATGCCACTAAGCTCCATATACTCCGGCCGACCGCCCGATCAAAAGGATAGCCCACGGTATGCAAGACTGTCCCTGCATAATCGCGAATAACAAGCCCTATCCCTGCTAGATCCTCTCTCACCGTAGCGTCCATGTTACACTTTACTACCCCCTGTGGCGGGCGGGCCCAAGAATCCGCCAAATGCTGGGGCATCCCCTTCACCCGATAGGCCGTCAGGGCCTCCGTAAACTCTTGTGTCACTGCCAAAGAACGCGCGCATACTGCCAAACATAAACGGTTTGACCATCAAACACCGCCGAACATTGTGCTTTCCATATCCCCCACATCAACCCCACAACACGCGATGTATCCAGTATCCCCCGCTCCACTAAGAGACGCACAAAGAAATCCGCAAAGGAGGACGTGCGGAGATACCCCAAAACATCATAGAAAAGGGAGGCCCACCAGTTCTTGTCCGCCATCTCACACTCAAACAAGACATGCCGCGGGGTCTCCACTGTCTCCACGCATGCCAAGCATGTTCCTGTCCCCAAATTGCGTCGCATAAGGCCCTGGCCGATTGCCAAGCAGTCAAGAAGGCACATCCATAGAAAATGTTGAATACAAGGCTGGACCAGGAGCTGCCAACATCGCCTCCAAACCCGATCTGCCCCACCCGAAGTCCCCGCCCCAGCCACCAGTGATGGCCGATAAAGCGAGAGCGCCAGATTGTACCCGGACTTGACTGTGTATGTGCCCGTGCGGTCATAATCCCAAATCCGCCGGTCCGGGTGAGTCCCTGAGGCAATAGAAGTGGCCAGGATAGCATCTGACTCCCATGGATGGAATCAATCTCGAATTCGAGGGGCATCCCAAGCACGCGTATATGGGATAAATAGAGATGAAACCTTGGCATTAGTCAGGAAGGGTGACCGGCATAAGGTATACGGAAGGACGGTCGCCGTTCCGTCCACGCATCATGAAACACAACGACAAACTCCCCATCCCCCACTCTCTATCACATCCCATTGAGTAATAATTCTCTACCCTTCAGAATACTACGCCCTGGGAGCCAGTCTAGCCGACAAGATAGTGCCCTCCTCAAAGTATTTTGCATGAAGTACTTGGGCCGCCAGAGACCACGGAGTGGACATAATCCGCCAAGAATGTTTGGCTAGCAATGCCAAATTAAAACATTCTAAATCCTTGAAGCCCAGACCGCCTAGATTCTTCGGCAGCATGCTTCCCAACTCTTCCAATGAATCCGCCGTCCCGGCTCCATGTCGCCCCAAAAGAAAGCCCGGATCACCTTCTTGCAAGTATTTGGGGTTGCCATTTGTGGTTGGTCGAAACAAGCGCCAGATGTTTGGGTTTCTAAGGGATAGGTTGTGCAAGAAGGTGGCGGGCTGGAAGGATAAACTGCTTTCTCCGGCTGGGAAGGAGGTCTTCATTAAATCAGCCATGTAGGCCATTCCCACATTTATCATGCAGTGTTTCAAGATTCCCACCCACCCCACCATATCCTACCATAGCTTACCCACCACCTCACTCCAACCTACCTTTTACTCACCATCTATGCTGCCTACCCCTACTCTTACCATACCATACCCATATTACCCTACCCCCTACCCTACCTACCCTACCCTACCCAACCCATCACACACTTCCTACCCTACCCGCAACCCTACCATACCCACCACTGCCCTACCTTACCTACCACCCTACCCTATATTACCATACTCACCCTACCCTACCTTACTCACCACCCCACCCACCATACCCTACCTACCCATACCTTACCTTACCCATCTCTACCATACCCACCACCCCACTATATACCTTACCACCACCGCATCCTATCCTGCCCTACCCTATTTCACCATATCCTACCTTACGCATCTTACCTACCTTATCCCACCACCTACTCTACCCTACCCACTATACCCCTACCCTACCCAGGGGCGGCGGCACTCTAAGGAATTTGGGTCAACTGACCCATATCCAAAAAAAAAATTTATGTGTATTTTTTATCATATTTTGAAAATTTTATTATTAATTTGTAGTAACTGATCCGCTAAAATTTTAAAATATTAACTCTTGACCCGGATCACACTTGAAAAAACTTGATAGGATGTGTTATTTTCGAATCTTGATCCGTATCACAATAATCCTGAAACCGCCACTGACCCTACCTACCCTACTTCATCAACTACCCTAACCTACCCTACCACCCACCCACTATTACCCATCACCCATGTGTTTGTCGAATTTCATTTTATTTCATCACATTCCATCCATTTTTAAAAGGAATGAGAATGGACATTTTTTTCCATTCAATTGGAATAAAATTTCATATTATTGCATCCCCTCATAATCATACATAAATATTGGAATGGAATAAAGAATCATCGCATTCTATTCCGTCATAACAAACGTGTCATAAATGGCTTATATTTTGAACACAACTAAGCAAGTCGAACAACTCATATTGTGCTAAAATATAGTTCGTAAAGAGACTAAGAAGATGGCATAAAAAATATAAAAGAAAAAAGGTAGGAAATTTCATTTGAGCTGTGTGGCAGGATGACAACCAAAAGCTTAACATAACCACATGATTCAAAGACCAAATCAAAGATATTCTTAAAATTTTTGTTTCCTAACTCTTGCAGTGTTGTAGAAAGCCGCAAAAGTCTCCCAAAACAACCAACAAGATACAAGTCTAACCACTAGGGGTGACCACTTTGAACCGGAACCGGCGAACCGGATCGGACCGTAACCGACGGTTCACCGGATATACGGCGGTTCGGTCTTTTAGTGAACCGACAACCGGCGGTTCAACCGGACCGGCCGGAACCGTAACTGGCTCCAACGGCTACAACAAGAGCAACAACTATTTTTTTTTTTTATACTTACTAGTACACAATATATATCTCACGTAATTTTTTTATAAACAACAATTTTTTAAACTTGTAATATATTTTTTTGGAACGAAGATCTTTATTCAAACATGTGGGAAAAGCCCCCAACGTGGCATTACATCAGGACGGTAAACTAATTATAAACTTGTAACATTTTATAAAACACTTATTATACAACTATATAGTCAAATATCTTAAAACTTAATTAAAAAAAACCATAAAAACCTATTAAAAAAAACTATAAAATACTAAAAAAAAATTATAGAGCTACGTCCGCTTTGATTTTTTTAAACGTGTCGTGTCTCCGACACGATTATATATAAAAGATACGTAGACAACCGATTTTTCGGGTCAAGCGTTAAAAAAATAACATAAAATTTATATCTTACTTGTATACAATATACATCTCACGTAATTTTTAATAAAACAACTTATTATACTACATATATAATCAACTTATACTTAAAACCGAATAAAAAAATATTTATTAAAAACTATAGTACGTTCGCTTTGGTTTTTTTACATTACAGTCGAATTTAATTAATAGTAATTTGTTATTATAATTGACAAGAATAAGTAATTTTTGAAAATGTAAAAAAATTATGAATTTTTAGAACCGTGATCTGAACCGAGAAGGAACCGTGTGAACCGTAAAACCGCTGGTTCCAGAACCGAGTGTAACCGGTATTAAAAAAAACACTGGTTCGGTTACGGTCCGGTCCGGTCCGGTTGATGCAATGGTCACGCCTACTAACCACCAACCATGTGGAAAGAGTATATGTGGATAGCTTTGCCAAATTTAGACGATAGTTCAAGTCAAGGTGGAGATTTGTTGTCAAGTGTGACTTGATTTCTACGTCTGAATCTGGCAAAGTTATCTAGTAATCGGCTGAGTGATGGGCTGATGACTAGAGTGTTTAAGTTTGTGGAAATCAGCTGAATGAAGTGTACCTGAGGTCTTTCTTTCAGCGGAGCAAGTCTGCTGAGTTTTGAAAACTGCTGAGCTGTTGCAAATTTGAATTATGTTGGTTACTCAGCTGAGTGAATCAACAGTGTTGAGTCACATCTGGGTATTTATGGGAATTCCGACAACGTCGTTTTGGAGGTTAGAGTTGAGGATTTCAAGGCTATAAATACCCAATGTTGTAATCAATGTAGTGAATCTTCATATATTTATGTGCATGATAAAAGTTCTCATTTTCTTTTCGTGGAGTAGTCAGCACAAAGCAGAAACCACGTTAAATCACCGTGTTCTCTTTGTTTCCGTTTATCTTGTTGATTGTTGCTTGTTAGATTGCTTCTAATTTTAGTCTTTGCTTGTCATATGTTACAACACATTTTTTTAAATATTGCGGGCTATGTTACACCAAACATTACCTTTTATACCCGACCCAGTATTATAGTGGGCTATATAATATTAAAAAACATTTCGGAGTTTATCTTTGTTTATAGGTTTTGTCGCTTGCGTTCTTCGTTTTGCTTTCTCAGATAGCCCCCCCCCCCCTCCACCCCCCTCCACCCCTCCCCCCCCCCCCCCGAAAAAAATGGAGAGTTTTTTCACATTTATATATTATATAAATTGGTCATGAAGCACAATTGGTAATTCATGATGTAAAATTGGATCTATAAACTAATCATCATCCTGCATAAAATTTGGTGGAAGCACAATCAATACTCAATGATCGAAATTCGATCACTAAACTAATCAACATCCTACCTAAAATTCAGTAAGAATCAATTAGCTACCTAAAATTGAGCCAGAATCAATTAATGAAAAAATTAAATGGTAAAACCGGATATAAAAATATAGTATGTTAATAACAACCTTTTGAAATTTTTGTATAAATGACAAAACTATTTTTAATTTTTTTATAATTTCCTGGACGCATTTTCCAAAAAAAAAAAAAAACCAAAACAAATAAAACACACTTCTTTTGAAACACTTATATCTATCAATCTAGAATTCCAAACTTAAAAATTATTTCACCAAATTATATATTTTTTCATGCTCTTTATTTTGAGACTACATTCAACATATTTCGACGTGATTTTGAAAAAATCTATCATTTAAATTCACTATTGTTCAAGTTCAATGTCGATATTCATCGATTTTTAAGATTCATCAGGAGATTCATTTGAGTGAATTTATAAATGATAATCTCACGAAAATGAAGTATCAAAATGAAGAACACAAAAAAATTAAAAATTTAATGAAATTTTTATCGTCTTTAGAGATCTAAATCAAAATATACATGGGTTTGAAAGTTGGAACATCGTCCTTCCTGTAAGCGTCTGATTATTTTATTTTATTTTATTTTCATTCTTGTGTTATAAAAATTATAAGATGATCATTCTCCTATAAAAAAGATGTGTGATTGTCTTGTTACTCAAAAATATTTCAAATTGTGTAATTATCTCTAATTCTCCTTTAAAAAAAAAAAGAGCGGCTACAGTCCAGTTGCTTGATTTAAAGGGATGATCTAGTTTCTAATCTTGACCGTTGAAAACATAAATCAATAACTATATCCGTTAGATCAATTTTCTAATACATCATAACTATTATGCACTTGAACGGTTGAACACACCAAATCCTATTTTTAAGTGCAAATTCATCGATGAAGTTGAAACAAAATTCTCTTCCTCAAAATTCTCCAAAAGAAAAAAAAAAAAAAAAAAGAAAGAAAAGAAACCATAAAAAAAACATGTCAAACAATTTGAATCGAGACTTCGCTCATTAGTCATCACTCGTCATCTTTTTTATATTTACTCGGTGTAAAAAAGTCAAAACTTTGTTCATCTTCTTCAACATTAAGGTTCATCATTTCAATAATATGGTTCATCATCTTCAAATTCACAGAAGCATAGAATGTAAAAAATGATTACATAGATGAATGAATCCCTTCAAGTTAACACCACCGATTTAAAACAGCCACCGATTTAAAACAGAGTGACATAAGCAACCCAAGGTTTTTTTTTTTTTTTTTCCTGTAATAGATACCAATTGATTCAAAAAAAAAAAAATTAAGAATAATAATCGTAGGTCATTATCCATGGAAAACTTCATCCCTGCAAATATTGTTTCAATTTTTTGATTTAAAAAGAAAATGTTAAGAAACGAATTGTTAGTATTCTCGTCGTGTATATGAAAAAAAAAAAAACACAAAAAAAGAAAAAAAAACAAAGCAATGCTAAAAATGAGCATTTTCCATTAACACAACATCTTGGCCTTTCGAATTGGGTTTGCTGATATGCTGTTGTTCAATGGCGGCTGCCATGGAAGAAACTGTTGAAGCAGATCATCATGCCACCACTACTGTCAAGGATGAAAAGCCTGCAACTGCAACTGCAACTGCACGGCAGGCGGGGTGATGGAGAATCAACATGCCAACATTAATGTTAATGCAGCCTTCTTGTTCCCTTTGATCTCTAAATCATACTACAATTTACGTACCAATCTGCATACTCTGCAAGATGACGGTGGTGATTGCTGTTTAGACATTTGTGACTGTGACGGCGGCGGCGGCATTCCGTAAAAAGCTTCATAATTTGCACCCTGCAGGTAAGTTTGTCCTCAATTTCTTTAAGAAAGTATATGGTTATAACATTGTCGATTGTCGATTGACCTATACAAACAGTGTGCTTTAATTGAGCTTTGTTTCAATTCATATTCAAATGTATGTAATATATATAGTATGTTTGAATTGTTTGTCATGCACTTATAAATGTTGCAGCTGCAGCCTGCAGGTATGCTAATCAAACCATATGGGATATGGGATCTATCAATTGGCAACGAAAGATCGAAAGCGTGTCTTATATATATTAAAAGTAAACTACTACTGTATCAAATATTGTCGAATAAAACATTCTCTATTTCATCATTTTAATAGCTTTGAAAGATCATCTAATGATATTTCAGGGTTTTCTTGTTCTATTTTGTGAAATTTTTCTTTTTTGAGATGGATATATATACATGAATATGTATTTAATCTTCTTCCTTATACTTGTTAATCATGTTTAAGAAAAGGGTACGTACACTTCTGATCAATTCATCTAGACTAATTAATGAAAGTTTATTTTCTCTTTGTTATAGCCTAAGAGTGGCACTATCCCCGGCCGTTAGATCCATGAATTGGCCTGTTGCCTCGATATAGTTGATTCCCTTCATAAACTACCACATAACCATGAACCGCTTAATTTCTTCCTCCGCGCGCATACACATTTTCCATCTTCATATCATGGATTTAAACTAGCTAGACAATTATGTTCAAACCATGTCATGCGTGCTAATTAATGAAAAATCTTTCAGAGATATCTCAAATATCTCTGCCGTTTTGTGTCTTTGCCGTTTTTTTGGTATTGATAGTTCAAATATTTGAATTGATCTTCAATTTTCAAATATTTGTATTCTTCAATTATCTTATTCAAATAATTAGCCGTGTCTGTAACCTTGATAAATAAATGAATGTTCGATAAATTAAATGAATAATATCGTCAAATGAATTAATGTTTGATAAATGAATAATATCGTCAAATGAATAAATGAATGTTCGATAAATGAATAACCTCATTAAATGAATAATTTTTTGGACCAATTATTTAAAAGGACTGATTTTCAACTTATTAGGGGTAATAGGACACTCCGAAATCTTATTTAGTTATAAGGACATTCTAATTTTAAGAAGTAAACTTATTTAGTTACAAGTACATTCTAATTTCAAGTGGATAAAGAGGAAGAAGGAAAAAAAAAAAGCACTCAAAGGAAAAAAAAAAAGGTGCTGAGTGAACATATTCACCATATTTCTAAACGTCATATATTTTGATTTAAAACTCGGATCATCATAATTTTTTCACTAAAATTCATATTTTTTCGTCTTCTTTATTCTAAAATCAGATTTGATATTTTTCCGAATAAATTTCATAAATCAATTTTTTTCTTCATAAAAATCGACGTGACATATTGATCACCGTCATACATTGACCACCTACCCCGATGCATTGACCACCGGGATCCATTAACCACCCCGATGCATTGACCGCCGCGATTCATTGACTACCATGATGTATTGACCGCCGCGATCCATTGACAACCTTGATTAGTGACATCTTATTGTAACGATTTATGCAATGACGTCTCATTGTAGCGATTTATGCAGTGACTTCTTATTGTAGCGATCTATGCATTGATGTCTTATTGTATCGAATTATACAGTGACGTGTTATTGTAACGATTTATGCAGTGACGTGTTATTGTAACGATTTATTCATACATTTTGTTGTAAAAATCTGCCTTTAAACAAAAAGAAATACAGTAATTTACAAAGTTATCGAATATTTAAACCAACACTAATCAAATAAACCAAGATCAATCAAATATTTAAAGATAACAAAGAAATAAAGTTACTTTACAAAGTTATCAAATGTGTGTATCAAGTTGTATATGTGGTGACATCAATATCATTACATCGCTTATCTAATTGTAAATACAAACCATCAATGTCACATGCGATAAGTCATCAACGCCATCGCATCGTGACACATCAATGTCACCGCATAAGTCATCAATGTCAGCGTGATAAGCCTAGACCACCAAGATGATCAAAGAGGCACTCTTGTCAATCTCTTGATGATGGTAACTCTTGCACACATAGTAAAACACACTCTGCACTAATAGGCCACCAGATTAACTATCACCAAAGAACCCAACCAAGAATCCACCAATCATAATTCTTGTAAGCACACCATGATTATCCTCACCATTAACCACTGGCGATGAGAATATAGTGTGATCGGTCCACAAATAGCCATATACCCAAAAACAAGGTTGAAAGCTATCATGGTCTCGACCTTTAACAAGCGATAGCTCTTTTTCATAGTTGCAAGCCCATAAACCGGCTCCAATACGAAACCACGCTAGCCAAATGCCACAAAGCACTTATATCGACCGCAAACCCAAGAAAGCAGGACAAAGACAACCATAAGAGAAAAGAAAAACAACCCCAAAACTATGAGTATCCATATTTATTATAAGCGACACGAAACCCAAAAAGACTTAATTGTAAGCCACCATGGTGAGTGAAACCCATAAGAAGGTAATAAAGAGCCTCATAGATCGTGACTTGTGTTGCAAAAGCAAAAGGGACTATATCATCTATTATAAGCACCCAAATACATTGTCAACTAATTAGTAAAACACAATCATGAATGCTCGAATGTTTCTCTAGACGTGTTATTGTGTCACCGCTTGACATCAATATCACTGCGCATAAGTCATCGGTGTCCTCTGCATCGACATCGATGTCACGAAGATCGTACATCAATGTCGGCTGCATAAGTCATCAATGTCACTCCATCAAGTAGCAGATAAATCGAAAAATAATTTACTTCGGTAGTTCTTGAGCTTACACTTCTTTGTCAAAATGCATATAAACACAAGTTAGACCGTAAGTAAACATCGAAAAGCTATTGACTGCATCAAACATCAATGTCCCTGCATCAGACATCAATGTCACTGCATAATTCTTCAATGTCCCTGCATCAGAATACCAGATGCATTAACTACATTGGACTTCTTCATTTCGAGCCGTAAACATTTCATGCACGCTAGATATTGGCGACTCAGTACCGACAGATGAATCTGATGCTACGGCAAAAGAATCAATAGCATTTTGACGCATTGGGACAGTGGCAGCCCTCCTAGAACTACTGTTCCCTATATGGGAACGCTTTTTATGGTACCTGAAGTAGAAAAAAAAAACAACAATAGCCAGAAGCACGCCAATCACCATGCCAATGGAGATACCGATTATGACCCCATACGACAGAGCTTTCATCTCTTTCTTGACGATTTAGTTACATGTATCATATGACAGAGCTTTCATCTCTTTCTTGACGATTTAGTTACATGTTATATAATCAGATCACCCATACTACCTGTTAAAAATTATTCAAAAAATACATCCAGAATCCAGTACAAGTCAGAATTGATCTTAAGTTCTAGCAATTCAAGGGAATTCAATAAGGCCAATTGCAACAGCAGCCAAACAAATGAAAGAAAAATAAAATGAACTAATGGCACTATTGGAGTCTCTTTGGCTGCATATGTGAACATCCCTTTGTCAATTGTCATTCTATAAATCAGTGATGCAGCTTACATAAAAAAAACAACAAATATCCCCAAGTAACAAACAGAAATGATATGTTATCGCATCAATTCAATTCTCCAGCAAAGTTCATTTCTTATAAATAAAAAATAAAAATAAATAAAATCGTGCCAACGAAATTCACACCCGAACAGCATAAGCATGCACTCAGAAACTCTAACAACTCAAACAGTCATGCTTACAGAACTGAAATTACCACAACAGTAAATGCTGCTCAATTCATCCGTATCAAGAAAGAAATCCAACGTTAAAAAAAATTAAAAAGTAGAAAAACTGCAAAAACTACCTATCACATGTAAAAGCGATCAACATAATCTTACAATTCTGGCAAAGAGGAAATCCTCCGCAAAAGTCAGATAAAACAAACGGAATACGCTGTACGCAGATGCTGAAGAGGTTCACAGTTGAATGTGACGTTGAAGAGGTTCGGATTGCTCAAATTGGGCATTGATACGTGGGAAGGTGGAATTAAAAAAAAGAAATTAGATTGTCTTTATAACATAATAAGTTTTTGGAGTGTCCTAAATGATCATTAAGTCTCTAACGACGGCCTTATAACTAATAACCACTAATTTTTTTCGGTCTCGACTTGGGCAGATGTGCTAAAAGTAACCTCGTTAAATGCATTAACGAATAAAAAAATGTAAGTCCTCAAAGACCCTATGTATATATAAATGAATAATCATCCATGATTGCGTATGTTTCTAGCGAATACTTGGATGTTCCTTCTTATACTCACATATGACCCTTATCTCGTCGGTTAAAGTTGTTTTTGTCATTCGGTTAAAATTGTTTTTGTTATTGGTTTTGGCTAATGATTGGAAGCCATTAAATTGAAGATTAAGAAATATACAGTAGTACTCAAAATATATATATATATATATACGGCAATCTATGGATTCTTTATCAAACTAAGATTTTAAAACTATATAATTTGTATTGTAGGTTAAAAATATTTTTTTAGACTTCAAAATAAAATGACAAAAATAAGAGCGTCATGAAATTTCTCTACATGACACATGTAACTTCAATTTACATCAAGAACTAAAATTTGTCATATTTTAAGAAAAGATTTCACAACAATTGAATCATACACGTCATATCAGTATTTATAAATAATCAACAATTATAATTCATGATTTATTGATTGAAACTTAGACCTAACATGATCAAAGATATAATCCCATTATTATGATCAATCAAAGGAAAAAGATGAGTTAGCGTATGTTGTGATTATAACATTGTTTTGGAAGATAAACAAAAGTCAAGAGTCCATCGGTCACAAAATCGTTGATTTATCGAGTAATAATAATAGTAAATAATAATAATAGGATAGGATAATTAATGGAAGTCAAGTTTATGGAAACAGCCAACACAGGGAACCAAAAAAGCTTTGAAATTTCTGACAAAAGCATCTACCAAGGCTTCAAAATTATCTATTGCCAATCATTCTCATCTGTCTCCGACAATCAATCAGCCTTCCGTCGGCGTAAATTCCACCGTCTTTCATTCATTTCTACTATTTTTTTTTCCTCTGCCCATTTACCTAACGGTATGACTCTGTTCATTTCTGATTTTCTTATGTTTTTACGTCTTTTCGATTTTCTGTCTAATAATCTATTTTTAAGTGTAATTTCATATTACTGATACCGTCCTACTGGTTGGTGATTTTTTATTTGTATTTGCAGCTTCAGCTTATTAATTTTCATGGGTATTTGCTTCGCCAAGGTTTGTCTTTCTCATTTTATTTTTTCTTACTAACTTGCTTTGCTTTGCTGCACCACCAGCTGAGAAAATATTGTAATTTATATATTATTTCCTAAATTCAGTTCAGAAAAACTACACCCTATTCCTAATATTCCCTAAGTAGAGATTGTGAACAGTGCATACCACATTTGTTGGAGATTGTGAACTGTGTATCCCTAATTTCTGGGAGCTACTGTAGCAATACACAAACACGTTGAAATGTTTAAGTGTTGTACAGATAGGGATGTGGATGCTGTTGTGTTAGAACAAAGAAAGAATAGTTGGTGTGTAGGGATATGAATATTTACATGCTACAGGGAAAGGGATGAGGTTGAAGATGCTGTTTTGGAGTATTTTTGTATAGGGTGGCTGTAAAATAGGGATATGTATTATACTACAGTATTTTATGGATGGAACATAGAGTGGCTGTTGTGAATTCCTTAAATCTGAGCATTTTGTGTCTGTGGTTGATTCAAGTTGACCTTTAAGACCGTGACATGTTCAGTTAAATAAAATCCTTTTGTATTCCCTTATTACGTCTAGTGTAATGCTTTTGGGAAGCCTCTTCCCTACAGTAAGTCATTTTTTTGGTTGCTTTTGTGAATACGATAGCACAAGTTTTGGTGTAGTAGGGGAGTTCTCGACCTTCTGTTTGCAGAATACCTGCATAATATAACCTATAGCTACTTCTCTTGTCGGGTTTGATTGGATGGATTTTAACTGCTATCTTTTAATGCCATGGCTTGCACACTAGTGTCTAGTACTTATTTTTCTCTTCCGAACAATGCATTAATCAGCTGGGGGCTCATCCAGCCCTCCGATGGCATCTTAGAAATGTCAGAAATCAATCATATCAACACCATTGTTGCTTCATATTGATTCTTTTTATCAAACATGTTACTCGGTATGAACTTGTATAGCATAAAGACGATGAAGATGATGAAGACCATCATGTGGAACTTGCTGGTGGAAATGTGCATCTTATAACTACGAAAGAGAGCTGGGAACAGAAACTAGCTGAAGCCAGAACAGAGTCTAAGCCTGTAAGCTTTCTTAACACTATTCTTTGCATTTTGTTTCCCTCAAACGCGTTGTATCTTGACCTGGTGCATCCTCTTGTAGACACTTGAGTGTGTTTATGTCCACATATTTTAACTTGGTATCTAGCAGAAACAATTGTATTCGGCCTATGATGATTGGAACCTACCCCTTAGATAATTATAGTTGTAAAGTGAATTTCAGGTCATTTTGCAGTGTTTCACGGCGATTTCAACATTCACACTTCCAAAATATCAGCCTGGAAACACAATTCTCACTTGTCTCTAGCACTTTTTGGTTTTCCAAATATTATTATTCAGTTTTCTAACACTTTTTACCAAAACTAATGGTATAGCACACATGGGATGCAGGGTGTCATTTAAGCATGCATTTTGAATTCTGTAGTTTGAGTTCTCTAATTGACATATGCTATACCGGTTTCTTTTATTATCCTTTTGTAAAAAAATGTGGCTACAACTGCATCGTAACTCACTATTCCTTTTTCTCATGGTTGTGTTGGATCTATAGGAAAGATTGACATCCAATTACTACACTCATTTTGCCTCTTTCCCACTACAAGCATACATGGAGATAGACATCAGTCACATCTTGCAGCCTAAGTGGACATACATATGTTGTTTTTATATTGTTATTCTTGCTAGTCTGGTAGAGAATAAATTAAAATGGCTGCTTTGATGCGTTTTTTGTACCAGAATTTGAATATCTATTGCCCTTGGCAGGTAATTGCAAATTTTAGTGCTTCATGGTGCGGACCTTGTAGAATGATTGCACCATTCTACAGTGAGCTGTCCGAGAAATATCCTTCCCTGATGTATCTGACTGTCGACGTGGATGAATTAACTGTAAGCATAACAGCTAGCAAATGACTACAAAATGAAAATAGAAAAAAAGCTTTCAGATTCGTATATAGCTGTGTGTATATGCTGCTAATACCTGCAAAACTTGTGCTGGTGAGAAAGTTTAGGGCTGCAGAAGTGTGTTGTGTCTAAATATATAAATTACTTTCCTCTTCAACAACATAAACTGTTTGGAGAGATGGTAACTCAATATGCCCTTAATTTGCTTTTGTGTCTGCCGATTAAGGCTGTATGCCCGTAATTTGCTTTTGGGTACCATGTTAGCCTAGGCTTTGTATGAGACTCACACTCGTGTTTAAGTGTTGTGTTGTGTTTAAATATGAAAATTACTTATCTCCTAACCGTCTAAGCTTTTGAGAGAGATGATACTTCAGCAAGAGAAATATGATTACACTGTGTTTACGTAAGTATATCCAGGCATTTCTTATTTGCTTGTTTTTGTTGTTATGGTGATGAATTTGTACAGGAATTTAGCTCATCATGGGATATAAAAGCGACTCCAACATTCTTCTTCCTCAAAGGTGGAGAGCAAATCGACAAACTGGTAGGTGCAAACAAGCCAGAGCTGCAGAAGAAGATAGTGGATTTAGTAGATTCAGAAGCTCGGAAGCGGTAATAGAGTTCATGACTCTAGGTATCCTTGTCCCAGATGTTTGTCTTCGAGCTTGCGAATAAGTGTATTTTGTGTTTTTACACGTATCTAATTTCGTAGTTGAGGGAGCTTGTGTTCAGTCATATGAAGGATTCTTTATTAGTTCCTTGTGTTTTTTTTTTCCTGACTCTGAAATGGCATCCCTTTTGTATAGTTGTGTAAGTGGTGGAAGACAATATGCATGTTGTACTAATTTTGTTGCCTGGGAAAATTTTAGAATACAAAACTCTTAAAATGTGACATTTATCGTATCATTTTATTTATATTCTTTTTTTATATAGTAGAAGTGTGTATGGTGAAAATGTTAGTAATGAAAGGATTCGACGCTTGTCACTTGAATACGACATTGTTACAATGGTGAAGTTTCTTGTGGCTTAACGATTTTCCGCTCCGAAACAAGATACCATCAAGGTATGAGTGTATGACATTTATTAAAAAATCTTATAGGTTGTATCGAGTTGCATGGATTATATCCACTTATTTCTATTCTTTTTCATATAGTACGAGTGCGTGCATTATATCCACTTATTTCTATTCTTTTTCCTATAGTATGAGTGCGTATGATGAAAGAGAGTATACATCAGTGGTCATAATGCATGATACTTTGGTATAATGGTTATACAATTAAATCTTCTTTTCTTGTTGTCGTAAGATTTCAAGAATAAATAAATTGAAAATAATTTCAATAATTAAATTCACTTATGATACAAAGAGCATCGGATTACAAATATATAGAAAGCCCAACGGCAAATAAACTAGTCTAGCCAGCTAAACTGCCAGAACAGACAAAGTTATCGTTAGCTAAGATTGCTAACGATAACTAATTACAAAAGTCAGATGCAATGAGATGAACAACAGCAACGAAGAACATTTAAGGAGACCAGACGAGAAATCAACATAGCTGAGAGAATCATATGTGACATGAACACAACTGAGAAAATCAGAACTGAGGAAACACACAACTGAATTCTAAAACTCCCCCTCAAGCTGATGAATGGATATCATGCATTCCGGGCATTCTAACACTTCCCCTTAAGCTGATGAATGGATATAATACATTCCATGCTTGTCAGAGACATCTTTTAAAGTTGTGTCTAAAAGACCTTTAGTAATAACATCAACAACTTGATCATGAGTAAAAAAAAAATGGAATACAAATCAAGTCACTCTCAGTCTTTTCTTTGATGAAGTACCGATTAACTTCAATATGCTTGGTCCTATCATGCTGAACATGATTATGAGCAATGTTCCTGGCTGATTTGTTATCACAATACATCTTCAGAGGATGAATCCACTTGACCCTTAGGTCATTAAGGATGATTTTGACCCATAAGAGCTCACAGACCCCCAGTCTTCCAGAGCCATAGATCGAACTCAACTTCTGCACTTGACCTAGCCACCACACTCTACTTATCACTTCTTCAGATGATAAGATTTCCTCCGATATAAATGGAGTACCCATAAGTGGATTTTCTGTCTTCCATTGCCCTAGCATAGTCAACATCAGTGAAGGCTTCCATACTAACACTTCCTCATCTTCCGAGCAATATTCTTTTGCCAGGACATCTTTTGAGAAATTGTAAGATTCTGTGGGCAACTGTAAGATGAATCTTCTCTGGATTTTGCATGAACCCACTCACCATATTAACAGCAAAAGCAATGTCATGTTTGGTCTGATTGGTCTGAGTGAGGTAAATCAGCCTCCTAACTGATCTTCTATAGGAAGTCCTGTCAATTGATTCATCTTCAGGAGTATCTGAGATCACATGGTTGAAATCAATAGAACTAGCAACTGGTTTGCATCCTATCTGTTTCTGCTAACTTATCTAATACTTACTTTTGTTATGAGATAAAGACCCTTCTTTTGAGTGTGCCACCTCAATTCCAAGAAAGTACTTCAACTTTCATAGGGATTTGATGTCAAATTCCTTGAACAGACATTTCTGTAACCGTTGGATCTCTTGAGTATCATTCCCAGTAACAATGATATCATCCACATAAACCAGAAGAATGTAAACATTGTTGTTTAAAAAATACTTTATAAACAAGTTGTGACCCCCTTGACTCTGTAGATACCCCGATGTCTCATTGTCTTGGTGAACTTCCAAAAACAAGTTCTGAGAGATTGTTTGAGCACATATAGATCTTTGCTGAATTTGCTAATCTTTCATTTCCCTGGTTCAAAACCAGGTTGAGGATGCATATAAGGCATTGCTAACATCAAATCTCCTTACAAGAAGGCATTCCTAACACCAAATCTCCTTGCAAGAAGGCATTCCGAACATCAAACTGTTGGAGATCCCAATTGAACATTACAACAAGAGATTTGGAAGAAACTTGCATTGTTTTCCATATTATTGAGTGTTTTCAAATATTAACGAAACCGTAGAAATTTTTGATAAAACCATCGATTCTTTCCTCATTATACGAATCACAATGCTTTTCAAAACAGAGGATCCGGAAACAAAAACTTTATCATGTGCAACCGTTTGAATGATAAAGTAAGTGAATGTCTTTTCACACAACAAAAATATTAACACACATATTTTTTTTTTCCAATTTTATCCTTCAAACTTTCAGTCATATTTATTCTGACCCAAATTTAGACAGAATGTTGAATTTTTATGCCTGAATTTGAGTTAGAATGTTTTCTGACCGATATTAGGTCTAGCAAACAAATACGTTCGGACAGAAATTAAATCATAATAAGCAACCATATTTTGATTTATGTTGGATCAGAATAGTGTGTGTTGTGATGAACTATCAGTCTATTAATCACGCTAGAAAGTATTGATACCGTCACCATGTGATGGACAAGAATGCACAATAATCTATCAAGATTGTGGAAATTTAAAAAAAAAAAAAAACACACACACACACACAACCTAACTAGTACCTAATAAGATGTCATAACAAAATGAGTAGTGGTATGCGTGGATATGCATAGTAGAAGGTGGCATGGCAAAAGTTAATGTCCAGCACGTACTTTGGAGTTGTTGGAGGTGTTGTGTCCACACTGTCAATTGCCAAAACGAAGATAGGAAACAGCTAATGAAATTCAAAAACAAAAAAATGCTCGTTATGTTCAATGAAATAGGGAAAAAGAAGAAAAATAATCTGTAATATTAGTAATAAAAAAGTATTTTTCTTGAAAATGAAATGAAAAAAGGAATCTTATTCCAATCATTACAGCTATAAAAAAAAAATAAATAAATAAATCTTTCGTCAAAGACAAAATTGACGTGTTCAACATGGGGTTTATTATATATTATTGTGCGATAACAACACCACTTCTTCCCAGACTAGTATTATCCGCGTTGGAGCACAATAACGAAATAGTCATGCTTTACTATGTACAATTACAAACCATAAACTATTTTAATAGAAAAGATTAATTTATTCAGATAAAAATCATCTAGAATCGTGATAAAAAAAATTGTATCTCTAAATTTGTATTAAAGGTAGTTTAAAATATTATTTATTAATTTTCAAATTACTAATTGCAGAGATTCTGATTCATTTTGCCGTAAATAAAAAAAATTATCCAGTGTCTTGGAGCCCCCCCTCCTTTGGCCCTTTGGAATTGTAATGTGGATGCTTCAGTGGCAGGTTGAAGATCGGGGGGTCAGCCTGATTTTTAGAGATAGAGTGGGGATTATTGTGGCCGTTTTTTCCTTTCATTTTGGACTAGGGAGACGAGCCGGAACTTATGAAATTGCAAACGATTTTTTTTTTTTTTGCTATAGAGGAAGCTCTGCAGACGGGTCTCACCTCAGTTATCTTTGAGAGTGATTGTCTTTCTTGTGTTCAGACTCTTTCACGTCCTTCAGAGGACTTGTCAGTTTTAGGTTGTCTAGCTTTATTGTCTTCTTTTTGCGCGTGTCAGTTTTCTTTTGTCAAGCGCACGTGTAATGTATCTGCGCATCTTCTAGCTAGGCATGATGTAGGTTCACTTGGTCAGGTGGTTTGGGAGTACTGTCCTGCCGAACGATGTAAATCTCTGTTTCATAATTGGCAGATTCTGTTTAATATATTTGTAGGTTCTTCAAAAAAAAAAAAATGTAAAATATAGAAATAGGAAAAGAGTAGTAATCCTTTAAAAAAAAAAGAAGTGATAAAAGAACTAATACAAAACGTGATAAAAAAAAACCTTATACATAACGTGATAAAAGAAGTAATACAACTGTTCCAGAAATAGAATGTTATTATCATAGTGTATTTTTACACCTAAAAAAAAATCTTTTAACACTTTATATTCTAATTTTCAATTGTCTTGCCCTTTAACTTTTTAGTTCAATGCTTTCAATCAATTTTTGGCTGGCAAAATTAACTTGAAAAAAAAAAAAAAAAAAAAAAAAAAAAAAAGAATTTAACTTGAATTCAAAAAAAAAAAAAAAAAAAAAAAAAAAAAAACTTGAATTCGAAGTAAAAATTTGAATTATATTGGACATAATAATGGGCAACGGTCTGCTGCGTATTCCTACGTTCCTAGACGCCTCGTTGCACCCCGCAGTGACTTTTCGATTTTCTCAAAACTCTAATTATATCTCTATATTAGATCTGGTTCATTTTTGTGGGTGTAAATCAAGACACTTTTATGATTCATTTTCAGATCCGGGTTGATTCATTCATATTCTTGGAAGACAATAGTTGAAGTATAAGGTATGCATTCGGATTTTATATATATATTGCAATCACCGGTGAAAATGAAAGTGGATTTGAAAGTGAATTACGTTCATTTTCAGAACAAACCAAACGTAATTCACGTTAAAATGTCTTTTTTTTGACAAAAATCTTTTGTTAATAGTACTAAAATCCTGACATATTTCTAAACGTGTACTAATTGACAATTAACTATAATGTTTTATAGTTGTTAACTTTTTTATTATTTTGATGGGAGAATTCCATGGCCAAGCTAATCTTACGCCAAATTGATGTTTTGAATGATTTCAACAGTAAATTTGTCGCAGGATTTCCGGCAAAACTCTGTTCACTCTTTTTCACTAGCTAAAAATGGAACATTTCAAGAATATTCCTTCTTCTTTTAATGTTGAATGCTTGAAGCAGGTGGATATTATTTAGTGCAAAAGATTACGTCAAATTGATGATTTGGTGTAACGTTTGCAGTGTTCCCTTGAATATATTATTGTGCATCTTTTTCCTGTTTTTTAAATGACGACTTTGATGTATTTGAAAAATATATTCCTAGATTATGGGAGTTGAAGGTGGCAGTTCCAGTAACAAGCGAAAGTTTGGTTGGTTTCTGTCGGACTATAGAAAGGAAGATGACGAGTTCAATCAAAGGAATGAAGATGGGACATTGAAGGACTTGGATGTATACCCAATTTTCAAGACGATCAAGGGAATAAGTATACAGAAAGAAGATGGAGCTTTTCCGCGGCATTACAGCAGACACCTGACTTCTTTGATATGTTGGAACAAATGTATGAAGTAAACAGTAAGCCATTTTATGATGCAGAATCTAATGCACTTGGGGATTTACCAAAGAACCTATACATGCTCATACCATCAAGCTGGGAAACCAGTATATGTGACCCTAAGAATGTGTGTGGGGGAATTCAAAATCAAAACTACAACCTACCAATGGCTGCCATTGCTGGTGTCTATGCTCTAGCCAAGGACCAGTATAAGGATGTAAGTACGAAGGATCAGATACGATGGGCAGTGTTAAGGATGGAGGCTTTTAAAGCAGGATGGTATGATCGACAGAAGTATTGCATTCGAAAGGCCGCACCTAAAGATAGTCTAGCCATAATGTTAAAGGACTTGCCTGAAATCGAGAAGCTTATTCCCGCCGCATCGGCGTTATGTGGATTCATTCCGTTTCTGACAGAGTTCTACTTCAGAACATATTGCGCATGCTATACTAGTATCGGTGCAACTGAATATGCTTCGAGGGCTGAACGTCTACTAAGATCGGCACGAATGGGATCGTATCGTGATTATCTCAAGCCAGAAGTGCTTTACGGGACAGCCTTTAGGTGGATAGGTGTGCAGAGGCCGATGCATGTACTGAGGGTAGCATCTGAGAATCCTTACATACCAAGTGTGTTTAAGGCGAGGATAAGTACTTCTACTCCATCTGGTCAAGCGCTTATCACTTCAACGTACACTTTGATCCGATCATTGGCGGGTCGAAACTGGTGGGATCCGATTAAGAAGATAGGTGGTTACGAGGACGCAATGTTGGTATCAGTAGCCAAGAAGATACATGAGAACCCTTGGAAATATCATCAGATGTCCAGTAGTTATGGGATAAGTCCTTTAACGGGACAAGAGCAAGATGAGGTGAAGGAAGCAAAGGAGTTTGCGGCACGGGTGTCGCCTGTTCTCCAAGCTTATTTGGATACAATTGTGAAGCATACTGAACTTGGGAAGATGAAGGCCTTAGCGAAAGTCTCGCAGAAGAACATGGTCTTATATTTGAGGATGAAGGCCATGTTCCGCGGTGTTCACAGGAAGCGAACAAAGAGCATAGATGAAGCTTTCTCAACTTACATGCATGTTGCCCCATAAGAATCTCAAGAAGGAGCATGAATGAAGGCCAGGGATGCCTGTGCAACTTTGTACTTATAGCTACAATTTGATCTTGGCTATGATTTCCTACTTTGTTTGGATTTTGTGACTTTATTCGCAGACGTTGTTCTTGTTTATCACTTTTGACTTGAATGTTTATTTGATTGATGTTCACCCAAAAAAAAAAAAAAGACAAATATTCCTAGATTATATTTGGAAAAAAGAAAGAGAGGGGAAACGTCCTAATCTGTGTCTGACCCCCCACATTGAGATAAACCGACAGGCCATCATTCCCCTGATGAAGTGAATAATGAGTAGAGACGGGAAATTCTTACGTAAAAGGGAGTTCCTGTTAGAACGGACTGTCGGATGACTGTCACGTATATAAAAAGACAAAACTGTTTTGTTTGTTTATACACGTGTCACAAATCCAACGGTTGAGTGTAACAGAGACTCCCTACAGCAGAATTACCCGGTAGAAACATCCGAAAATACTCACTAGTCACTACTAAAAAGCTGGCTCCCCTTCCAACTGCCCTTATTTCTAGCCTTCCCTAGTTGATGCCAACCTCCACACACTTCCAATCATACACTTCCAACCATTACTAAAAGAATTCATAAGAAATCACATTATTTCAACATCATAGTACTTATTATTCACCTTCTAACCACAACACGCCACCTCAATTTGGAAAGTCTTCTGTCTACATTACAATCACTCCATGATTTCAGCCCAAATTGAAGGTACCTTCCTATTACTATTCTCACTCATAAAAAACCCTGAATTTTTTTACTAAATTGAGAATTTATCTTTTTGCTTCAAATTACATTATAAAAGCTTTTAAACAACTTCTATTAATTAATTAACAATATTCAAATACAAAATCAAAGTAGGGAAAACCGCCAGGACAACTCAGAAAATGAAACTAGTAGTACCATTATTTTACACACTTTTTTTTTTTTTTTAGTGTAATCATACATACATACAACTTAGAAGAAAAAAGATCCCTTAAAAAAAAAGCCACCAGAACAAATATTGGGTCAAAAGAATATAAAATACAAAACCATTTAGAGAACAACAAAAGAACACCAGTGTTTGTTGTTATGGTTAAAAGAGTCCATCTATCTTTGTGTGTTTTCCCCTTCAAAACTCATTCAAATTTAACCTGTAGCAGCAGTCAAATGTGCAGTGCAACTAACGTCCTTTCGGGTTCATGATCTGTGAAAATACTGCACTTGGTGTTAAGCCTTCTGAGTCTTCACTAGCGAGGCTTCGTCCACCAATGCTCATTGACATTCCGCTGCTTTGTGAATTCATGGCGCTGTCATCAAAACCGGGAAGGTTGGCATTTGGATCTTTCTTCCCTTTGCATGTGACGTCATCAAAAGCGCCTTCTTCAAGGTCCATTTTACCAAGACCACCTTTACCACTCTCCTCTGCACTCTCTTGAAGCTGCAAAGCGAATTCAAGGTTCCATAGAACGTCTCCCATGGAGGGCCTGTCAGTTCCCACATCTGCTACGCACTTGACTGCTGTCTCTGCAAATTTCTTGAAGCATTCCGGTGCGATCTTACCCTTCAGAAACGGGTCCATGATCTGCTCGAGGTTATCCTTTTTGAAGCAGTGCAGAGCCCACTCTGCTAAGCTCACTTGTTCCTTTGCAAGTGTGGGGTTTAAAGCTGGCCTAGCACATAAGGTCTCGAAGAGAACAACCCCAAACGAGTACACATCGGATTTTTCAGTTAATTGTTGCCTCCTAAAGTACTCTGGATCCAAATAACCGAAACTACCTTTAACGACGGTGCTGACATGAGTGTTATCCAACGTAGGACCGGTTTTGGAGAGACCAAAATCCGAGACCTTTGCAACCCACTTCTCATCCAAGAGGATGTTAGTCGTCTTAACATCACGGTGAATAATCGTGTGCTTGGCACCAGTGTGAAGATAGTGCAAACCACGAGCAGCACCAATGCATATCTCAAGCCTCTGCTTCCATGACAGAGGAGGGTTTTGGGTCTTGTATAGATGTTCACGCATAGTACCATGAGCCATATAGTCGCATTACGAGGATCATTTCACAGTTCTCCTCACAGTAGCCAATCAGTGAAACAAGATGACGATGGCGAAGCTTTGAAAGCATTTCAATCTCTGTTTGGAATTCGTGCACCCTTGCTCAGATAGTGGATTCCCACGTTTAATCGCAACTTTGGTTCCACTGTCAATTTCTCCTTATAAACTTTGCCAAAGCCTCCCACTCCAAGAAGGAGGGCTTCATCAAAGTTTTTGGTGGCAGCCTTGATCTCAGCAATCGAAAAGTGGCGACAGAGGTTTGAGGGGAGGGACGACGTGTAGCTGCCGGTAGTGTTCGTCTTGGCGGAACTTGAGGTGTGTGAATTTCCATACAAAGAAAGAGGAAGCCAGCCATCACCACTTGTACTTGAGTCCTTTTACCCCACGGCAACGACAAACAACACAAACGAGAAGCCCAAGAAGTAAAACCACAGCAATTCCACCACCAACCCCTCCACCAATTTTTGCTTTTTGATTCTTTGATTTTGCTGAGCCAGTGGAATCAGTGGATAGTTCTATTAAAGATGGAACTGGATTAGGACCACCAAGATTCCCCTGGGGGTCACTGACCTTGAATACCTCCACCCCATTTAATATTGCATCATAATAATTTGGCTTCAAGGCTGTGTTTGGATGCAATGCAATCCAAAGGTCCTGCTGTGGTGGGCCGTTGGGGACAAAGAGAACATAATCCTGTAGAGTGCTACATCATTAGTTTTTCCCCAACCAATCACGTCAGCGGCTGGTTCTGCAGTCTGATTATTAAGGAAGATTTCAAAGACCCTTTGGTTGATAAGTGTGATGGTTGAGGTGAATTCACAAAAGTGGAGCCTAACCAAGTAGTAAAATCCCGAGTCAACGCTTAAAAGCCAAGTTAAATTGTAATTGAGATTAACTTTAGGTGTTGGTCCCATTGATCTAAGAGTGGCATAGACATTCAAAGGGGCCACATAGCTAGGTATTCCAGACAGGTATTTAATCGTGACATTTTGATCGGCTACTTCTGTGACCCCTAAAGCTGCACCAAATATGTAATTTGTATCAGCCATCCACGACCTAAAAAGACCGGTATCCCCGGTAGGAGATATATCATTGCCACCAACATTTAGCCTATACAGATTCTCAAGTGCAGTAGTGTTATCAATGATGAAAGGGGCAGTCTGACCAACGATCAAAGTATTACGACCTACGGTATTGTAAATATCTGGATGTGAGAGTATCTCAATCCCATTTATAAATGCATAAGAATTCGCAGGAGTTGAGGCCGGCGTGAAAGTAACATTCAAGGTATCAGACTGCACATTGACAGAAAATTCCTTGGTCAAATAGTCATAATTCAAAGCCTGGGCTGTCTGGGCAGCACTGAAGTTTTTGAGAAGTGTAAAGGGTCCGGTGGAGACGGTGAAGAGGGCGTTTGACGGATCTAGGGCACTGTAGGAGGCAGGGTAGAAGTAAAATCTTATGAACTTTCTACCAGGGGCAACAGGGAAGCTATAAGTAAACTGTGACTGGAAAATACGGGCATTCATATAAGGAACTTGAGGAACAGAGGGTTTCTGAATGGATGCAACGGAGGTGAAGGATTTGCCGGAGGACAAGGAAAACTTAGAGCCGATGTCTGTAGTCCATTGCCGGCCATCGGAGTCAGAGGAAACAGAAGGACCTCCGCAGCTGAGCAGAATCTTATCCGTGGGAACATAATTTTGAGCTGAAACTAGATGAATCACAAACAGAAAACAGAAAAGGAGAAAAAGGACCCGAATCTTGCTCATCGATGAAGCTGCCTGCCGGTGATTTCAGATACTCGACGACGGAGTTCAATAAGTACACGGCCGGATTCTGCGTAGAAGGAAAATCAATTTGTTAAGCGAACAAAAACAACAACAACAAGTAAAATCAAATTTCAAGTAAGGATCCAAACAACAATAGCATAATCTACAACAATTCAGCTGCATATTGCTAGAGCAAGTACTCAGCTAAATCTGAAGAAAGCGAGCTAACTTAACAATGGATCGGGGTAACAAAGCACCAAAAAAGCAAAATATAATGAAAATAACAATGAAAGTGAAAAGTTAAATGTTCAAAGATTCTTCAAAGAGTAACAGAACAAAGCAAAGGAGAAAGCAGAAGAAAATAGTATACCTGGCAGATAGAAATGGAATGAAGCTAGGAGATCTGAATGGAAGCAATGGAGCTCTCCTCTTCAACATATGCTTGTAGGATTAAAGCTTCTCGCCGGAAAATATTGTCACCTCCTCCGCCTCCTACAGCGGAGAAATCAGAGATTTTTCAGATGATAATGGAAGGAGAGAAAGATAAAAGAGAGAGAAGGGACGGCTTTAAACAAAATGTAAAACGAAACAGAAAACATGCCATTTTGTAGACATTAATAATATGACCATCCCACCCCAAAGGTAGGTCCCAAACAAATAAATAAAATATTTTCTTCTTAGAAATGCTTTCAAGTTTCAACCTTAACCATGTTCCAGAAAATGATTTAAATTGCTTTCTGCATCAAAACTTTTTAAATTAAACTTTTGCATTAAATTCATTAAACTTTTTAAATGGTGGGTTCTATCGACACATCTAAATTACTATTGACATCTATTTTTTAATTATTTTTGATTTAAAAACGTCACCACACTTGTAAATTTGTAAATGAACGTCGAGATTCGATTCGATTCATTGATTCAACGAAAAAAGCTCGATTCGAGTTCGATTCGAACCTTCGAACGTCGAGCCGATCGGTAGGTATTTGATATTCGTCTTTCGAGCCGAACCGTATCGAACACGTTCGGCTCGAACTATTTTATATTTTAAAAAAAACTATATATATAATATATATATATATCATTCTCTATTCTATTACAAATGGTTCGTTCGAGCCGAACATGTTCAAACCGTTCGAACATGTTCGAGCCATATATATATATATTATTCTCTATTCTATTACAAATGGTTCGTTCGAGCCGAACATGTTCGAACAGTTCGAGCATGTTCGAGTTTAACATGTTCGAATCAGTTCAACATGTTGAACATGTTTCCTAATATTCCAGATTCGAATCCGGGCCGAACCTTGCTAAATTAAGGTTCGATCGATTCGAGCCGAGCCGAACCTTAGGTTCGAAAAATTGAGCGAGCTCGAACCCTACCAGGGTTCGGCAGGTTCGACTCGCTTACAAAGACTTCACATTCACATCGGGTGTTCCTCGTCAACACCAACGCCCTGCGTGCAACAAGGAACACTAGTGGAAAATCGTAGACTTACGTTTCTAAGTTTTAACACTTTTTATAAATGGAACGTCAGTCACACTGGTGATCCTTGTTGAACACCAACGTCAGTGTGATGTTGGTGTTCAACAAGGAACACCAGTGTGACTGACATTCCCTTTATAAGAAATCACCGGGTGCCGAAGTAATTTTTTGTAATGCCCGGAATAATAGGGTGTCAGTAGTAAATTGGATTATGCCAATAGAACCCTTTTTTAAATTTGTCTCGTGATATAACTTTATTCAGAATATTAATAGTGTATTTATTATATTTTATTCATTTTACTTCTAATTTATTATATATTCACCTAATTTACATATTACATTACATTAATAAGAGTCAAATCGTATTCTAGACTTATACCATAAAAAATAATGACACTTAACCACTCCTTAATTAATGTGAAAATATCTAAATGAACTTACATTTTGGGACAGATGAAGTATTAAATTTTGATAAAGACGCTTGGAAAAATGTTTTGATATTACGAAATACTATTTTTGTTTCAAAATATAAATTTATTTGAATTTCTGGCACAGTTTTAATTGATATGTATCCCATATAATCGACAATATTAGAGTAATTGTGTCATTCACTGTGTCAGAAAAATTATTGTTGTAGTAATTCCCTTTATGTTTTATATTCGTCACGATATCGACACTCCCAATACAACATCGTCACTTTCCAACACTGAAAATTTGATTATAATTTTACAAGTACTATATCTTTTTTTTTCATAAACACTTATCAGTCGTATGTTTTCAAAATATTTTATGTATTTCACTCTTTCCCACGGCACATGAAAACAAAACTACACAACATTATTTACACTATTGTTTATGATAAATTAACAAATTTTATGGTGGTCAATAACCGCCAAATTTAGTGGATACTTGTCATCACATTGGTGATTGTGATTATAGGTATTAATTATCAGCCATTTAATTCATGATTGAGTTTCGTGGTTTGACTACCATTAAATTTGCCGACTTTTATATAGTACCATATATCCCATATTGTTTTAGACTTATTTTATTTATAGATGTCTTAAAATATGTCACATAACTATAATTAGAGTAAATGTTTCTTATCAACTTCTTAAACTACCCCATTGACAGCCGAAAGCCTAATAAATATAATGACAATAACATGTAAAAAGGAAAATCAAACATATTTTTAATGACTAGACAACATATAAAATAATGATTCATCATGGCCGGTCATAACATTAGGCGACTCAGACGATTGTCCACACAACACATTGAGCCCCCAAATACTTGTACTAAACAAAAAATCCTAATAGGCCCAACACAACCAGCCTAATGTCTTTATATATTAAAAAAAAATCAAATTGGCTCAATCAGCTCAATATTTTTAGCTATTAAAAATTTAGAATTTGTTATCGTAAAAACATTGGGCGTCCACTAAAAAAAAAATATTGGGCTGATTGAGCTTGCCTCATCCCAATAATAAGACACCAGCGACTCATTCTTCATATCGGCTTTGAAGCTAGGGCCTCAGCCTACAAACCGCCTAAGGCTCCGATTTTCCTAGGGCCGACCTTGTGTTTTCTTAACGAGTCTCAAAATGTCCCAACAAAATGGGACAGAGAGAGTATCATTATCAATAATGTAAAAAATCATGTTTAGAATTTTGATAAATTAATAAAATCAATGAATCGCTCATCGCAAATTTTATCTTGGTCCTTGTCTAAGTATGACTTGGTGATCCAGGGATCCGGTGCATTAGTGCTGGGAGAGGAGGCGTGTGGGAACCGTATGGACGTTGAGGCGACGATATGCGCGAGAAAGTGACGAAGACAAGTGAAAAAGAAGATAGGAACGAAAAAAAAAAAAAAGCAAAAAGAGAGGTGCAGCACGAGGACTTCTCATATCAATAGAAAAATAGAAATTTTAAATTATATGTTTCTGAAATTTACATATTTCTATTTATTTTAAAAACTCCTATTGATTGAATAAATATGACTTGATGGTGTTAACCACCATAAAACTACTTCTCTCGTTACCACTCTGAAAGGAAAAAAAAACAAGTCTCTCCATTAGAGACGTGGACCGAAATTAATCATTCCGGAGTATTTATTTATTATTTATTATTTTTTTGAGGAAGGAAATCAATCATTGTTATTATGAGTGATTTTATGGTGCAACGGTTGTAGGAAGGTTATGCAAAGTGATATCTTTAAGCCCATTCATTTTAACTCTCTTTCACATAATACACTTTTGGCGTGTGTGAGAGATTAGAAATGAAAGGCCAGAAAGAGTATCTTGCATAACCTTCATACAATCTATTGCACCATAAAATTTTCCTTGTTATTATAGCCTAAAAGGATGAGTTGGCAAAATTCTACATTAAAAAATGGCGGTAATATTTCTTTTTCTTTTTCTTTTTCTTTTTGTGCGCGTGAAAGAATTTGTCATAATCTTTTGACATAATTTGAAAGCTGGTTTTACTTATAGATTAGACCGGTAAAGATGATTAATAATCCGGCAAACGTAAAATTGTACGTAGAGAATATTATTCTTAGGACCTAGGTCAATAGACAACACTTATGAAATATAATGATTAATAAAGATATTTATGCAACTGTTGAACGATAAATTAATCCGACAGCAAATATATGTTGTTCCAAGTAAAAAAAGACACGCTAATCGTTCTAGTTTGGATCTGGCTTTGGCATGCACTAGAAAATGTTAAGTTTCCCACCCATTGGCATTTTAGTAATTTAGTATATGTAGTGCCTGCCAACTCAACGGTGTTTTATTATTGAGAAATGAGTATTACACAACAAATATGCATAATAGAGCTAGTGTCATAACAATTTTTTTCACTATCGATTTTAAGAATTCATTTGAATCAATAAATCACATCATCAACTAATGATCGAAAAATGTGTTGTGGATTTTATAGTGGCATTATCACTGCTCTTTATTATTTTCATTTTCGAATTTTCTATGGACCAATTAAGAATGGAAAATACTTGTGTGGTGAGGGATTTTGAAATGAAGTGACGGGTGAAACGATCAGAACCACACAGTTTAAAGACATAATGAAAGTGTGTGGTGTGTGTGTCTCCACATCGTGTGGAGACACCACACAAAAACCACCCATTAAGAATTGCTTCAAAGATAGCAACTTTTGTAGTAGTTAGTAGTTACTTAACTTTTTCTTCTTGACATTTTCTAGGAGTTTTTACGTAGAGTAAAAAAATGGTTGAATATCATTAATTTGAAGATGAAATTAATGTCTAAAATAATCCATGGACTATTATTAATGAAATATTGTTAAATAATGAAAAATGATTGAATTGATAATAAATTAGATGCAAGATAGAGAAAAAATAATAAATGTTGCATTGATAACATATAATGATTTATATTGTACGACGAATCTAAAAATATGTGAAGGCTTATATTTTAGGACGGATATAGTAACTGACTCTGAGCATACTCCTTGTAATAAGAAGACATGTGAGGAGGTAATATTATATGTATGAATGTACACATTTACGAAGCGGAATGGGGAAAATGTTGTGACTTAGCTTTATAACCCGAAGGTAGAATTAATGAGAGTATCCTTTTTCAATGAAAGTGTTGGCTCTGCGAGTTAGAAATCTTAATCAGTCGTCAGTCGAGGTTGAGCTCGTCAGTTGTTGAGGTGAGTACTAGTAATCACAAATTATTGATTTAATATGACCGAATATGTGCTAATAGTGTTAAATTGGTTGTGATTGGTGTTGTCTATTTGTGCTTAGTTTCTTGAATGATTTTTGGCATAGTCTGAGTTAAATTGTATGTATGATTGTGTGACCTATGTGTTGTGTATTTTTCTCCATTGTCTTGTCCTTGTGGTATAAGGTGATTATTTTGGACCCTGATGGGGCCCTGCGATGAGATGATCTTATTGGCCTAGATAAGGCCTTATTATCGAGTGCTTATATTAGGTCCAGATGGGACCGTATATGATTGTGGTGATATTATTTCATAATCACATTTGGTTCATGTGGGACCTTATATGGAGATGGTGACTTGATTTAGGTTGGATAAGGACAGTGGGGTGTCTGTGTGTGATATTTGACTTACAGTGCTCATTGATGCCCTCTATATAGATACAAATTGAGTATTGCGTTTGTGTGGGTCATACTGCTCTTGTTGGCTGCTATATTACTAAGTAGGTGGATTGGTTTGTTTATATGTTGGTAATATCATTGAGGTTGTTTGTAATCGCCAGTACTCACTGAGTTTGTTTAAGCTCACACCTTATTTTTTACAGCTTTCAGGTAAATCAGTTTAGCCAGTGGAGTTCTTAGATTTGTGTGTCGATCACCCGCAACAGTGATTCTTCCTCAGCAATACTAAGACAATATCTCGGTCTGGTGTCAAGGATTTATTTTTATCATGTTAGCACTCAGACCTTTGCATTTGTTGGAATAAATGTACCGTATGATGCATTTTTAGACTTATTTTTTTCATTTTTTTTTCAACGAATTATTGATTTTTTCTTTCTTTCATGTTGAGTTTGTGGCGCATAATACCATGGTAGCTAGAAGGGAAGATAGAAGCAAAAAGTCAGGAATGAGATAATTGGAGTGCTTGTGTGTGATTAATTAATTGCTTGCTGAGAATGGTGAATTTGTTTTCTCTCCTTCGTGTACTTTATCATAATTTACAGATAATTAATGCATGATATATCCACCATTAACGATGGAGTGACATATTATATATCATCTTAATTTCTCAGCAAGCAATTAATTAATCACACACAAGCACTCCAATTATCTCATTCCTGATTTGTTGCTTCTATCTTCCCTTCTAGCTACCATGGAATTATGCGGCACCAACTCAACCTGAAAGAAAGAAAAATTCAACAATTTTTTTTTAACCGGATATTTATATTAATTACATAAAATTGTACAACCGTTCAGAAAATTTCAACAATTCGTTGAAAAGAAAATGAAAAAAATTTACATTGTTGTCTTAAACACACAATAATTCCTTCTAGCTACCATGGTATTATGCACATTTAGACAACATGTGAGTTGTAAACTTGTTGTCTTAAACACACAATCCTAGCAAGGTCATAACCATCGAATGCACGGAATTCAATATGAAAAATCCAACATAACCATCGAATGCACGGAATTCAATATGAAAAATCCAACATAACATCGACTGCAGCTGCAGATATTTTCATTAACATTACATTGACTGGGCTTCCCAAATTCTTTTGCGATTGCAAATATTTTTCATTTGACATAGGGTAAGGATGGATTTTATTAGATAAGGTTAATGCAATTATGATGATCATTTTGGGAAAGAATTTTTTAGAGATACAATAATATCCCATATTGGGAATGTGGATAAACACCACCTTGGTATAAGGCCATAAGGGTAAAATGGTGAGACATAATGAAAGGTATAATGAAATTCTTAATTCAGATTAATCTTTTACATCAAGCGAGGACTGACGGGTTAATATATACTATGTACTCTACATAACGTGGAATTATAGAAGAACAATAATATTATCTACCTAATTACATGATATATATATATATATAACACCTGAACAATCATCTTGTAATTATTTCTAGATGAATAAAAAACTCATCTTGTAATTGTTTAAAGAAAATGTACGGTGAGAGATACTTTATGTAGAATCTTCCAATTGTTTCTACATAAATCAAACTAATATACGGTGAGAGATACTTTAGCTAGATATTTATAGACATTTTACGTAGAATTGTGTTATTGTTATTAATGGAAGGTGATGATATACCAACGTCATGTCATGATGATTTGGTGTGTAATGCATTTATTCGAGAGTAAGACATCTTGTCACAATAAAATTACCAGCATGATTGTACATAACATATTTTGAGATCATTGATTATGATTTGGAACCCATCGAATCTGTATGAGTGTTGCAAAAATTGAAACTTAAGAATTTGACAGACTAGAAGAAACTCAAAAGACGAAAAAACGTTGTCTTTTAAGAGATATTTCGTCTCACTCAAATGTCACTTAGGATCAATCGAAAATCTCTCGAGAATCTAATGGATATGTTTGATTCAAACAATGACTTGTTTGAATCAAACTCGAGGACACTCGAAAATTTGGTTCTGATGATGTTGTACTTGGAATGAATTCGTTTGCATATCGATCTGTGCCTTTTATAGGCTGAAAGTACCACCACAAACGAAGTGATGTACTCCTACACGAATGGGAATGATCATATTAGTTCGTCCAAACATTGCACTTTTGTACAGGTGCATCACTTCGAATAAAAGATGAGTCTGTTCGAATCAATGCATGCATTAGTCCGAAGGGATGCATGAATCTTGTTCATAAACTGATTCATATATCTATTTAAGTTTCGAACCCCGTTTCATTGCAATAACATTAATTCGTACGGAAAACTCGTATGCAAACGATTATAAAATATTTACTTTATGAAAATATATCTAACAATATGAGTCCCATTAATGACTTAAAAAGTATGTTGTGGGATTATTTTTAGGAAACCAACAAATTTTATTAAGACAAATCTGCTAGAACAACAGAGATTACACTAGAAGGCGGTGAGGCACCGCAAGACACGTGACTCAGCGACACCACTCCATGCCTAAGCCAGCAAGTGTGCAGGCACATTACCAGAGCGCGATGGCGGATCGTAAATATTTTTACGGGGTCCGTAATTTTTTTTCTAAGTAAAATAAAATTTTCATGAGGTCTAAAATATTTTTCTATAGGTAAAATGTAGATTTTTTATTTTTTTAACGGGGTCCGTGGACCCCATTATGTTATACATGGATCCGCCTTTGCCAGAGCGTTTAACAAAAGAAAATTGACACGACGCGAAAGAAGACGAAACAGCTATGCAATCACTCACAAGACAATCAAAGACAGGCAAGTCCTCCAAAAGGCGTGACAACGCATGTATGCAAGACAAACAATCACTCTCAAAGATAACCAAGGACAATCCTAAACGAGAAGCCTCCCCCATAGCTAACAAGATCGCACGCATCTCCAGGATCTCTGGACTATCACCAGGATCAAAGTGAAAAGAATAAGCCGCCACAATCGATCCAACACTGTCTCTGAAGATATGAATTGCCAGCCCCTACCGAAGCATATGTATTACACTTCCAAACAAGAATGAGCATTAGTAGACTTCATAGCCTGACCAGATTATGGTCAGATCATGTCGGTCTCTAGTTAGATCATGTCGGATTTTATCATTGATGTGTTGCATGCATGGTGAATATTGCTCAATGACGAGGTCAATGTGATTTTGTATGATTATTGAGTTCCCCACAAAGGATATGTTGTTACATGTTATTGAAGAATTGTATTTCATCATTAGACATGTTGAAATCATTTAAAACCCATATAATGTAGAAAATGTAAGCTCAAACTTATATAAAAGAAAATGTCTCATCCTTAAAACCTAATTGTAAGGTGATGAAAGTTTAATATGACCGGTGAAATAATCACAAATGTCTAAATTAGAATATTTTTTTACAACAACATTCCTTTTAATTTATTAGATAGAAAAAAATCAAATCATTAAAAAAATAAGGAGACGTTTGTATTCACGGGCCATGGGATCCGGCGGAGTGTATAAGTGGGAAATGCTACCATTTGTATTGTTTTGTTGCCGGTAAATAACGCGGTTTCCTTTTTACTACTAAATTACTAAGTTTCAATGACAGCAAATTATGATGCTTTTCCTAACCATATCCAGATATCCTCTCTATTATTAGGCATCACTTGCTGTCTTTTCCTTTTTCATTCATATATATCATCGTTGTGTGGCTAAGATATATATATATTCATGATCGTAACATTTTGGCTCCTAAACTAATGTTTGTTTCAATGTTTCAATGACAAATTAGCCCCTAATCGTTTTTGTTTGGTAACATATTGACCTCTAATCAATTAAAAAAGAAACCCCTCCCTAAAACCCTAGATGCTTTCCATATTCACTTTGTTTTCACTAAAAAAAAAATCCACCATTTAAACTCATTTCTTCCATCTTTTGATTCTAGGAGTTCAAGCTCAAGAACCAACCACGGAAGGAGAAGAAGACCAAGCTCGAATTGCTGCAATATTTGGTAAGAATTTCATAATAATCATCTTCTTCTTGCCATTTTGGTAATTAGGGTTTAATTCCATCATCTTTCTTCAAGTTTCTTACTATTTTAAGCTTCTACCTTGTTTAGGTAGTCATTTGGAGATACTCCATTTCCAGGCCAAAATCCTAAGAAATTGCAGCAAATTTGAGGGGTTTTCTAGGTTTTATAAGATTTCTACATTGTTGTTTCCTTCATTACTTGCATTTTGTCTGGGAATTCATCTGCACCTGGGTTTATAGAATGATATGTTGGTTGACTCTAGATCAACCCGTCTACCAGCTCAGTGGTGGCTTGGTTTCCAGAATCTTCCACCAGTCCAGTCAACAACACTCAACACTTTTAAACTATTTTGATATTCTGAAAATTGTGATACTATATCAATTTATTTTTATACATTCATGTAGTGAACTAGATATCATGACATTATGGGGGGTTTTCGCTTGTTCCTGAACATCGATTAGTCCTTAGTTACTTGCTTGGAACTTTATTTCTTTTAGTGTTCATTACTGTCAGTTTTGGTGACTTGATATCTAAACTGATAAATAATCTTGTGGAACTAATCTGGAAAACTGAAGACTGAGAATGATGGTCAGTTTCAGTTAAGTATATTCAGTTCAGTGAAAGTCAGTTTGATGAAGTGCAACTGAGTTTCTTCTGAAGTCAGCAGTCGGTCTTGGTCTGCTGAGTTTTGCTGAGTATAGCTAAGTTCTACATCCGCGCTTGGTGATTACAAGTCCTGGAAAGTCGGTTTGAGTGAGTTTCATCTCAGTGAATAACATTTGAGTAGGGTCCACATCTGGGGTATTTATGAGAATTCGACAAAGATCTTTGGCGGTTAGGGTTGGATTTGTGCCTATAAATACCAATGTTGTAATCAATGCAATATATGTCTTTCAAGAGTGTTGTTCACACACTTGTGAAAACCTTTTAATTCTGTACATAATAAAATATCTCATTTTCTGTCCGTGGGGTAGTCGGCACAACGCCGGAAACCACGTTAAATCACTGTGTTCTCTTTGTTTCTGTGTTTTATCAATTCCGCCATTCTTTACGTTTGCATTGCTATCTGTTATTTATCTTTCTTAAACTGCAAACTTCTCGTTTGTCTTTTAACAAACTCGTATCAGAGCGTTAGGTTCAAGATTCAGGAGTTGTAGGTGAACATAGTTGATCTTCACCAAGACCGGTGACCAGTGTTAGGATTTTGTGATCAAATGTTTGTTCTTTAATTAGAAGGATGTCAGCAATGAACGTGAATATTGATAAATTTACAGGGATGAACATTTTCAGTTTGTGGCAAATCAAGATGCGGGTCTTGTTAAAGCAACAAGGATTGTAGACTCCTTTATCTCGATAAGGGATGCCGGTCAAAGATTATGCGATGCGGAGGAGGGAAGCACATTCAACCATCATGTTGTGCTTGTCGATGATGTTATCACGAGATTCTTTGAGGAAGGCATTGTTGCCAAGTTATGGTTAAAGCTTGAAAGCCTGTATATGACTAAGTCATTGACCAACAAGTTGTTGCTGAAGCAGAGGCTATTCAGCCTGAGGATGCATGAGGGGACTCAGTTGAGAGATCATCGTGATCAGATGAACACAATATTACTTGATCTCAGGAATATTGATGTTAAAATTGAGGATGAAGATGCTGCTTTGATTTTGTTGGTTTCATTACCAGCTTCCTATGAGAACTTTGTGCAGTCCTTCATAGTTGGGAAGGATACAGTTGCTTTAGAGGATGTAAGGCCAGCTTTACATGATAGGAAGCTGAGACATAAGGCAGCTGGGGCAGACAATCAGGCTGCAGGACTGATAGTCAATAGTAGCAGTGGAAAAGAGCATGGTCAGTTTAGGAAGAAAAATTCCAAGAAGACAAGGACCAAATGCCCTATATCCACAGATGTTTGCAATTATTGTAAGGAGCATGGACATTGGAAGTCCAATTGTCCAAAGAGGAAGAAACAACAGGGGAACAGTTCTGGCACAGCTGAGCACGATTCAGATGAGGACATGGTCCTAGTGGCAGGAGAGTCAGCACATCAAACTGATGTGTGGATCCTGGACTCTGGGGCATGTTGGAAATGTGTCCTAAACCCAATCGGGTTGGACCGGATCCGACCGGGTCGGGTCATTTACAGTCTATTTAGTTCATGTAATAACTTTATTATGATTAATAAAAGCACTTATGTTATTATATATTGTTTATCTTCATTTATTTGTTATATATATATAGTAACGTCCCTAGTGTCAATCTGTGATAGAGAAACCATAATAGTGATTATGGTTGATGAGATCTCTAATCACTATAACAAGGTTGGTACTTAAATGTCTCTAGTCTTGAGTATTATCAAATGGGACATTGATAGTATAATCAGACTAGCACGTATCGGATGTCTTATATTGTTTAGAAGATAGGGATAGATCTCGTCTATCGAAGTGGGGATACTTGGACTGTACGTGGATGTGTATTAGAGAATGCGTACGTTAGACTGACCTACTTACATTAAGTGTCACACTATGTGGCAGCTGTGTAATTATCCTTTTGACCGGAGTCTTCATGGCATCACGGTGTGGATTGTCATGCTTTGACACTATTTAGATTTCCCTTAGCCACGGGGCGATCATGCGGTAGTGATTGGGTATGATATTGAAGCATACGGAGTATACATGATTGGTCGTCCGGGAATCGCGTATCCTATGATTGTGATCGAATATCCGAAATGGCTTTCATAAGGAATGTCTAGCTCTCGAGAATCTTTGCAAAGTGGGAGTAAATGTGTTATTCCGAGAGAGCATGATATCCAGATTATAAGATACGATCGTTGATGTATTGACACTCGAGATACGATCGTATGGATATTATTTCAACGATAGGATTGTAAGTTACCGTGTAACTGCTTCACATGAAAGGTAGTAGTCATTGCTTTTGACTCTTTCGATGATTGGGGGTCACGGTGTGTTGCTAGACGCTATCCCATGATCGTTAGGTATAAAGGGCGTTTTAGTAAATTGCTCTTTGTGTCTACGGCCAACATATTCGGAAGCCTATCGGGTCACACACATATGAACATAGAGTCGGATTAAAATGCGGTTATAATTGATAACCAAATAAGGAAAGTTTATCTCTAGACAATAAAGGTTATAGTGGTAAATTAATATGGTGGTATTTATTTATTATGAATAAATGATATACAAGATATTAATTATATTAATTAAAGAATATTCCGGAATTCAATTAGTTGACTAATGGGGCGCCACTTTTAAGTGTGTAAGATACACTTGGATTGTGCACTTTAATTAATAGGATTACCATAATATTAATATAAGATATTAATTGATTTAAAAATAGATTTATGGTAATAAAATAATTATATTCAATATAAGATATTGGCAAAGTTAATTATAATTAAAGAGATAAATCAATCTAATTGATTTTCCTTATTTTATTGGGAAAAAGGTTTTCTTCTCCTCCACACATCATATGGGGCGCCACCTCCTCTATATAAAGAAAGTTGGTGTAAAGATCTTTTGTACATCACAATTGCAAGAGCTTATAGTTCTTGTGTAAAATAGAGAGCAACCTATAGTAAGTTTGTGAGAGAGGAAAAAGGCCGGTCTAGCAACCGGAGTTTTCCAATAGCAATCCAAGGAGGATTCCGGCGAGGAGTTCGTGTGGATTAGCGATAGAGGCCGGATGCGTGGACGGCTTGCGCACTGTACTACTCTCCGTTGACGGTCAAAGCGACGATCTTATAGATCATCTAAGGTATAACCGTCAAACTACTTAACGTGTTTATTGCATTAAACGAAGAACGATCTAGAGTAAAAGGAAATCAAATTTTAAATTCCGTTGCGTTAAACTAGTGATTTCTAACAGGCATCCTTTCATATTTGCCCTCACAGAGAGTGGTTCTCAAGTTATCAGCAGATAGATGGTGGTCATAATCCATGGCAAATAGCAAGGTATGCAAGGTAGTTGGGATTGGCTCAGTTCAGTTGAGGACAGGGGATGGAAGATTCTGTAAACTGAGTGAAGTTAGACATGTTCCACAAATGACCAAAAACTTGGTATCTCTCAGTTCTTTGGATAGCATGGGATTCAGTTTTAAGGAAAACTCAGTTGAGGTTCTCAAGGGAATCAAGAAAAGAACTCTGTATATATTACAAGGGACAGTTGTTCACAGTTACTCTTTGTTGTGGCATCAACTGAGATTCATGAGTCACAACTTACAAAACTGTGGCACATGAGACTGGGTCACATGGGTGAAAAGGGATCTGAGTTCTTTCTCAAAATGATCTTCTTGGGGGATGTAAGGTCAACAATCTGGACTTTTGTGAGCATTGTGTGTTTGGGAAGCTTTATAGGAGCAAGTTCTCAAAAGGGGTGCACAACACAAAGTCATCACTTGATTACATTCATTCTGATTGTTGGGGGTCTATCAAATGTGGAGTCATTGAGTGCTCACAGATATTTTGTGTCATTCATAGATGACTATTCAAGGATGACTTGAGTGGTGCTGATGAAACACAAAAGTGAGGCATCCAAGTGATGAAACACAAAAGTGATGGAAAACTCTAGTTGAAAATCGGTTGAGGAAGAAGATCAAGAGGCTTCGTAGAGATAATGGTCTGGAATTCTGCTGGACTGAGTTTGATACATTGTGCAAAACTGAAGGTATTGCCAGACATCATACAGTCAGGAATACTCCTCAGCAAAATGGTGTAGCTGAGAGAATGAATCAAACTCTTCTGGAGAGAGCAAGATGTATGCTTTCTCATGCTGGTTTATCAAGGAGATTTTGGGCAGAGGTTGTAACCACAGCTTGCTACTTAATCAACAGAGTCCTTACACATGAATCGAGTCTCAAAACACCGGTTGAGATGTGGTCGAGCAAGGCTGCAGATTATTCGATTCTAAGGGTATTTGGAAGCACTGATTTACTATCATATCGGTGAAGGGAAACTGGAACAAAGGGCCAAGAAAGGAGTGTTTGTGGGGTATGGTGATGGAGTAAAGGGATATAGAATTTGGTCATCAGCTGAAAACTAGAGTTATTCTCAGTAGAGATACAATTTTCGATGAAAATTCTATACTCAATTCATCAGTGGGGAGGATAACTGAAACTGAAACCAGTGCTAAAAATGAGAAAAGCGGCGATGAGGTGGAGCTTGGTGGAGTCGGTTGGAATGCAACAATCAAGCGATCCAGTCGGTTTTAGTCGATGGTTCTTGAACGTAATCGAATCCAAGCTAGTCAGCTGAGCAAATGTCAGTTGAGCGTCAAACTGAGAACGTGGGTCAGCAGAGTATAGTTGTCAGCAGAGCTAGAAGATTCAATGTTGGGGTACCTCCCAAGAGGTATGGGTTTGATGATATGGTTAGATACGCACTTCAAGTTACAGAAGAAGTGGATGGTTTTGAACCTTCTACTTACAGGGAAACAGTAACATGTTCTGAAGCATCTCAATGGCTTGCTGCCATAGGAGATGAAATGGAGTCATTACTGAAGAATCAGACTTGGGATCTAGTTAAACAACCAGCTGAAAGGAGAGTTGTTACTTGCAAATGGATCTTCAAGAAGAAGGAAGGGATAACTGAGGCAGAAGGAGTTAAGTATAAGGCACGTTTGGTTGCAAGAGGGTTTAGTCAGAAAGAAAGGGTGGACTTTGATGATATATTCTCACGGTGAGTCGGACATACTTCAATTAGAGTGTTACTAGCAATGGTGGCACAAACGAGACTTAGAAGCTGGAGGAGCAGTAGACATGAAGACAATTTTTTTACATGGTGAGGTAGATAAAGAGATATACATGACTCGGCGAGAGGGTTTCCAAGTTCTGGTAAGGAAGATCTTGTGTGTAAGTTGAAGAAGTCCTTGTATGGGTGAAGCAGGCTCTGAAACGATGGTATAAAAGGTTTGTGATTATATGATCCGGTTGGGTTCAGCAGAAGTCCTTATGATTCTTTGTGTTTACAATGATTAGTTGGAAGATGGATCATACATCTATCTTGTTTTGTATGTGGATGACATCTTCGATATTTGCAAAGAAGAAGTCGATGTTCGAGATCTCGAAAGACCTTCTCAGTCTTTGAGTTTGAAATGAAAGATTTGGGTGCAGCCAAGAAAATTTTGGGGATGGAGATCTGAAGAGATAGAAATCAGAAGAAACTGTTCTTATCTCAGCAAGGCTATATACATAAGATTTTGTCAAAGTTTGGCATGTCAGCTGCTAAGCCAATAGATACTCATATGGCATCAAATGTTCATTTGTCAGTTTTTGCTACACAGTCAGCAGAGGAGAAGGAGTACATGTCAAAAGTTCCCTATGCTAGTGCAGTTGTCGGTATGATGTATGCCATGGTGTGCACTAGGCCTGATCTGGCTCAGGCAGTCAGTGTTGTCAGTAGGTTTATGGCTTAACTTGGAAAGGAACACTGGAAAGCTGTGAAAAGAATGTTCAGGTACCTTAGAGGCGGTTGTTGTTGATCTCATTTATGGAGGTGATACTTAGAGTTTGGTCACGAGGATCTTTGTGATCCACGATTATGCAGTGATGTGGATGAGAGAAAATCAATGATTGGTTATGTTTTCACATTGGGGAATTCAGTTGTCAGCTGGAAAGAAACTCTGCAAGCAACAGTGGCTTTATCAACTACTGAAGCTGAGTATATGGCTCTTACTGAAGCAACCAAGGAGGGTGTCTGGTTGAATGGACTAGTTAGTGATTTGGGGCTACATCGGGATCAAGCTGAGATTTATCGTGACAGTTTGAGTGCAATTTGTCTAGCTAAAGATTAGGTTCATCATGAGAGAACCAAGCATATTGTGAGGTATCATTTTTTGAGAAATGAGAAGAGGGTTGTAGTGAAGAAGATCAGCACCAAGGATAATCCTGCTGATATGTTCACTAAACCAGTTCAGTAGAGCGAGTTTCAGTTGTGATGTGATCCAGTTCATGCTCGGAGGATACATCATTTGTGCTATTTATGAATATTATTTAATTAATTAGGAGTTGGTTTTATTTTATATTGGATTTTTAGCACTTTATTTATTTGTTATTTATTAGCCAATAGGAACATTTCGTTTCTGACCAATAGGAGGTAGGCGCATTTTCTAGTGGGATTTTCTCCCACATTGCTTTTGTCTTTCTAGTTCTTTTGGTTGTAAGCCTATATAAGGCAAACACTAGCTATTCATTCTGGAGACAATTATTTTATGAGAAATCAAATCATTGAGTTTTACTCAACCAAGTCGTGAGGCTTGAAAATCACTTGCGAGTGAGAATTTTCTTTGTCGTAGAAAGTTCAACCCTTTGAGGATTTACCAGCATTGTGAGCATTTGTTGGGCGTTCTCGCCACGATTTAGTTGGATTACTAGGTCTAGGATCATTGGCTCGTCATTGTTCCCCTTAGTTACTTCTGGGCAAAACATCGATCTGGTTCCAACCGGAATCACATCGAGTTTGGTATCGAGCTCAAGAACTTCGGTGAGCAAATATCCCTTTATTTTTGTCTTCCTTTATTCCAAAAAAAAAAAAAAAAAATCGTTCTTCTTGTTCTTTTTTTTTTTTTTTGATCACCCCCCCAAGAACACAAGCAATCTTCAAACCTTCATCCCAAGAACCCTAAATTTTTTTCCCAGACCCGTTTTTGTATCAGTTCGATCCCTAACCAAAAACCCTCCAAAAATTCTAAAATTTTTACCACATCTCCAACACATCTCGATGTACACTTTTTGTCTTTGTACCCAATCCAGATTCGACACATACCTTGTCTAAAACTGCCGATCAATACACACGATCTGCCCAGAAAAACTGCACCTGTTAATCATCGTTTGAATTCGATTTTTGTGGTCTATACGATTCGGAATTACCCGAAAATTGGTGATCTTATAGGAAATTCTCCGATCTACAACTTTTATCTTTTGAGGTTTCCAAAATTCGTTTTAATTTGGTCACAATCGGCACCTTAAATCACTGCTATCATTCTGGAAATTTATGACAGATTGCACCAGTTTCTGAAAAATGATTGTTTGAGCCACTTCTAGACCTCCGAAAAATCTGAAATTTTGACATCATTTAGAAAACTCTCTCTTCTACAACTTTTGTCTTTTGATTTTTGGCAGATTCGTCTTAGTTTGGTCATTAAATACGTGGGTTTCACACCAGTGTGTGAAAATTTTCACACTGTGTAATTCTCTTTGTCGAAAAATTTCATTACGATTGAGCATAAGGGTGAGTGTAAACACGAGAGTTGTGCGAATATATATTATTTTGGTCATGGATTACAACATATTTTATTCACATTGTCTTATTCGGGATAAGGAATATGAATCTTGCATTGATCACGATGAAGAGACGACTTTAGTTAGTAATGCGGTGGTTAAAGAGTTGGACTTCTTTGTCGTATAGGCATCCTCGTTCTTATTACGTTTATCTTTGGAAGTCGTCGGGTTCAGGTTACAAGACAAGCGTGGGTTCCGTTGAACTTAACGGTTATAAATCGACATGTTATGTGGCGTGTTTCCAATGATAGGTGAATCTATAGTTTTCGGACAGGCATGGTTAAGTGAGTATAAAGTCGTATAATTCGTCCCGCACTTGGTATTCATTTTATGGTATGGGCGGAAGAAGTGTCCTTGACACGAGGCGTGGTTTAGTTGTTCGGGAGGTAAATGAAATTGTGGAGGCACGATTCAAGGAGCAGGTTGGGACACAGAACGTTGAATTGACACGACAGTTCACAAAAGTGAAACAGGAGGTAAATGATGCCATACATGCAGCAGTGACACCTTTACGTGAAGACACACGTGAAATTCGTGAGGCACTTGCTACTTTGTTGGCTGCTGTAAACCGAGGTGATGATAGGGAGTAGAGGAGCTAGATGTGGTAGAGGTGGTCGAGTCTTTGTGTCAAAAGGAGGAGAATTTGAGAGGATGGTGGAAGAGAGGTCGAAGAAAGAAGAGCATAGGAAGCAAGAAGCTGAACTAAACTCGAAGAAAGCATTTGACCTACTTTGGAAGGATTATAAACAACGGTGTGATGTAGTTGACGTTGAAAAAAAATTGAGAGAGGAGAAGAACACACGGTTTGTGGCCACTTGCCCTACTGTTGAGGGGTTGAATTGTGCCAATGTGGAAGAGGTAATTACACATGTAGATGCATTGGTTGATGTTCACGATGAGCATAGTGAGTGTGTTGTCACTTCTGAGGTTGTATGTGTTGTTCATGATGGTACAAAGGTTGAGATCGTTGTTGAGAATGAGAAGGCAACCATGCTCACCATTGAGCCATTTTTGAATTGTGTTGCCCCAGCATTTTCTTTGCAGGTACATGCTCCTTTTGTTGGAGGCGTTGACAATGTTGCCAAGTCAATTTGGGTCACTTGCACACTTAAAAGATATACAAGCAGCACATATTTATCATGATCCATTTTTGGTGCATTGTCGTCCTTTCGATTTTGTGGTTGATGATTATTATGTTGGCCCCGTTCGTTTGTACAAGAGACTGGTTACTAAAGTGTTCACCTCTATACTTTTCTTGGATGTACTTCACTCTGAGGGCCTACTCACATATGTTTGGCCACGCTTACTATTCGATCCAGGTGGATTCGAGGACGAATCCTTTCGAACCGGGAGGGAATGATGTGATCCAGTTCATGCTCGGAGGATACATCATTTGTGCTATTTATGAATATTATTTAATTAATTAGGAGTTGGTTTTATTTTATATTGGATTTTTAGCACTTTATTTATTTGTTATTTATTAGCCAATAGGAACATTTCGTTTCTGACCAATAGGAGGTAGGCGCATTTTCTAGTGGGATTTTCTCCCACATTGCTTTTGTCTTTCTAGTTCTTTTGGTTGTAAGCCTATATAAGGCAAACACTAGCTATTCATTCTGGAGACAATTATTTTATGAGAAATCAAATCATTGAGTTTTACTCAACCAAGTCGTGAGGCTTGAAAATCACTTGCGAGTGAGAATTTTCTTTGTCGTAGAAAGTTCAACCCTTTGAGGATTTACCAGCATTGTGAGCATTTGTTGGGCGTTCTCTGCCTACGATTTAGTTGGATTACTAGGTCTAGGATCATTGGCTCGTCATTGTTCCCCTTAGTTACTTCCTGGGCAAAACATCAGATCTGGTTCCAACCGGAATCACATCAAGTTGTGTCTGGACTTGCTGAATATTCAAAGCTTGTAAACTGAAATCTGGATACTCAGTTGAGGGCAGATAAACTTGAGTGGATTATGAGGAGAAGTCTGGTACTGTACATTCTGGCATTGACGAATGCATCTGGTACAAGTACGTTTGATTATGCAATCTGGTGACGTTGAATGAGAGTTCAAGTCAAGGTGGAGATTTGTCAGTTTTGGTGACTTGATCTCTAAACTGGTAAATAATCTAGTATAACTAATCTGGAAAACTGAAGATTGAGAATGATGGTCAGTTTCAGTTAAGTATATTCAGTTCTGTGAAAGTTAGTTTGATGAAGTGCAACTGAGTTTCTTCAAGAAGTCGTGATCGAGTCTGGTCTCACGAGTATAGTTGAGTTCTACACATCAGGCGATTGATTACAAGTCTGGAAAGTCAGTTTTGAGCTGAGTTTCATCTGGTGGATAATAGCTGGGGCCGGGGTCCACATCTGGGGTATTTATGAGAATTCCGACAAAGATCTTTGGCGGTTAGGGTTTGGGATTTGTGCCTATAAATACTAATGTTGTAATCAATGCAATATGTGTCTTTCAAGAGTGTTGTTCACACACTTGTGAAAACCTTGTAATTCTATGCATAGTAAAATATCTCATTTTTTGTCCGTGGAGTAGTCGGCACAATGCCGGAAACCACGTTAAATCACTGCGTTCTCTTTGTTTCTATGTTTTATCAATTCAGCCATTCTTTACGTTTGCATTGCTATCCGTTACTTATCTTTCTTAAACTGCAAGCTTCTCATCTGTGTTTTAACAATTACCTTGACATCCGGTGATTCTGGAGGAGATGTGCATGTTCCTCCATGGCTTACATTTATGAGAAGCGCGTCATGACGTTGTGTTATTATTATATTATTCATTATCTCACCATCTGGGGGTTACAAGAGATGGGTCTATCCCTCCAGGGCTCATATTTAAGATGACTCTCACTTCGTGGGCATTACAAAGGCGTAGTACTTAGCTCAGGACCAATATGCATTCGTTTATTACAGAAATTAATCAATCCAGATTTTGACACTAGATTTTATCACTGTATACTGTTCATTACTCTAATATCATTGTCATTCATGATTGATTGATCAGTTTCCATTTAGTGACACTCTTCACTGCTTACTTAATATACATATTTTCCTTATTTTCAATATCAAAGTCATTAATCATTAGATAATTGTGAAAATATCCCTGGATCTCTTCATTGTTCCTTCTTGATTATGCTTTTCTTACTGGGTTGTGAGCTCGCTCCTTTTTAACATTTTCAAAAGGATGCGATGTTCAAGATAATAGATACGAGGATTTTGTTCGTGATTTCTATTATGCTAGTCCGATTTATGTTTTCCTTTTCATGAGTTGTATAGGTGGCGCCTTTAAACATTTGACTTATGTTGTATCTTGTTCTCTTTTGTTGAGACCATCTCTCCTAGTACTTGAGTAGATCAATAAGACATTGTGGATGATCATGGTGTATGTTTTCTCATTTGTAGTATAACTATGATATTGGGTTTCAAGTAGGCCGGGAAAATATTTTAAAGCATTGTAATGTTCCATTGTTTGTACATTAATGTTTAAAAAAAAATTTGATTAAAGACAAGTTTAATGGTACATAGTAGTATGAACAACCTCAGTGATTACTATTAGACTAATGCCTTATTGACACCATTTTAGAAGTTTATCCATAAAAAAAATTGAATAAATTGGATTAGCCGATAATGGTGCCGATAAGTTGAATTCCATAAATAAATTTAATGTTTTTATTTTTATTTTTTAGTGGTTATTAGTTATAAGGCCGTCGCTAGAGACTTAATGATCATTTAGGACATTCAAAAACTTATTCGGTTATAAGGACAATCTAATTTATTTTCCAATTTGTTGAATTTTGTATCACGAAATTCCCATGTTAATCCATAAAAACCATACATTTGCCTGTGTATTTTGGACTGGTTTTTTCTTGAGGACCGATTGACTAAACCTAACCTTGAAACGGCGCGAAAGTCGACGGACATTACCTAGGCTATACAGATCCTAACCGGCGATGTACCGGGTCAAATTGTAGTGCTAGTGCGGTGAGTCAGTCGTATTCCTCGAGGGAAAACATGGTAATTCTTTTAAGTGGGGTTAAACACCAAGAAGCTATTATTAACTCGATCTAAGTCGCAATTTTACTTTTTCCTGGGTTAGATAGTTAGATCAGTTAGATTAGTTAGTAATGTTAGAGTTAGATGTTAGTAAAGCAGAAAATAAAACAAATAAATACTAATATAATATATATTTTTGGATCTAGCCAAGAATATTTTACTTGAATCAATATCTTTTAGTAGAAATAAATGAGAGCAGATCTTCCTTTATTCAAGGTCCAATCAATTATACTAAACGGTATACTCCTAAGCTAGGCAATTTCTCTCACACGAGCGTATGAAATTGTCATATGTCTTTGTCCTCTGTCAATGTCATCCTCAAGCATGGGTCACTCCCGTTTTGTCATTCGGCCAATTTTAAGGTATGTCAATTAAGCAGCGTAATTTAACGTGATAATCTCTCGAGTATAAATTTCAATAAGAGTTTGTTTCTCCCGAAACAAATCTACCCCGGTTTAGGAAATCGGATTCCGTTGTCACGCGTTTTCACTCGGCCAATTTTACCTCCGGTCTTTCTATTAACGAGTTCATAACCTAACTCGAGGCGTCAATTCATAATTAGATTATGAATTCTTTCAAATCGATTAGCTACTTCAATTCAAACATAGAAAGAGATTCATTATAACCGATTTTAATCAATTTTAACATAGTCGTTATCTATTTCCTATAAAGATAAAACTAATCCAATTTCATATCTTGGCTAGATATTAAGTTAGCCTAATATCATTATAACTAATATATAGATATTAATAAAAACAAACAAACATAATAACATTAGAAAATTACCGATTACAAGCTGGCTTTGAATTGGAGCCTAATCAATCTCGTGAAAGTAACAATTTTCAGAGACAACAATCCTCGATAATCTTCTCCAAACATTACAACATTACTACGTTTATTCATACATATAAGCATATATACATACATACATAGACATATATATGTATACATGGGCCCAAACATAAAAGAAATAGAAAGAAAACGATAGAGGAAAGTATATATATAGATATATACATAAATTTCAGGCGAAAGTGAACAAAGGGTGAGGGAGTATTTATAGAGGTAGTCACCGCGCGCGTGCGAGCCTCACCGCACGTGCCGGCTACTACAGTGCATTTTTAATCATTAGGATCTTGTGGGCCCAGATTCGAGAGATTTTCCCGCCATATTCGGCCTTCTCGCGCGCGTGCCGCCATGCAACATATCGGATGTTCAGTAAAAACCTATCTCATTTGTAGACCTCAGATTGACATGATTTGATATTCGTTGGAAAGCTCTTTTGAAGGCCTACAACTTTCATTAAGGACTTTTTCTCTGAAAATGCCTCTAAGTCAGGTCAAATGTCCGTCAATGATAGGTTATGGTAGAAGTACTAAGGACAATTGATCTGTTCGAACTTGTTAACTTATGGCATAATCTTTTATCCCACAAAAACTTATGATTTATGCTTCAAAACATGTCGTTTACTTGGGATCTTGGTAAACGTATAATCCTGCAATAAAGTACCAAAACACCAAACGTAAATCCGACACAATACTCCGGTTACTAAACCGGTACAAAACTTAGTAAAAACTTATAAAAACACGATATTTTACATAATAACTACTACTAACATAATTAGATAAATATAAGGGATAATTGACTTGAATTGGTACAATAATGCTCAAAATGGTATCAAAAGTGGGGCGAAATGTCATAATAATGATCATAAATTTATCTCTCATCACAACCCCCTACTTAGCTTTTGGTCGTCCTCGAGCAAAACAAGCGATAAAACAAAATGAATAAGAGATAAATTCATGAAGGTATAAGATATAAGGGACAACCGGATAATACAACCATTAGAATTACAACCAGGCGTTAACCTTAATATAAATGTATAACAGAGTGTGTGTGTGTCAAGCCTTTTCAATTTCCACTATCCTCTCTTGAATAAATCAAGCAAAACACACAAATATCCATTCAGACAAAGCCCTAATGACTTTCCTAGGTATAAGCGAGAAGCAGTTCCACACAAAGTTCTTCCAGTACTTATTAGGATAATCCCTAAAGCATATCATTCATTTTTATCTTTGGGATAGTCGGAAGATAGCTAAATTTTCAACCATGCTTAATTTTTTTTTTTTTTTTTTTTTTTTTTTCTTTTTTCTTTTGATGAAATTAATTTCACATGTGTAGCATATGCCCTCATTCCCAGCAATAGGACGTTTCGTGATAACACCCTAGCTGGACTACTATCATCAGGCAGTCGGGAGCTTTTAAACCTCATAGTGATATAGGACGTTTCGTGATAACGCCCTACTGCACTCAAATCATTGATAGCTACAACCGACAAACATATAGTTCATTTCTTCTTCTCTTTTTTTTTTTTTTTTTTTCATAAACTTAACTTATATCCTTTCTATCACATTCAAACCTTCAGATATTCACAGTACACGTTCAAAAGTTAGGTACTAAGTTACTGTTATTATCTAGAATAACCACTAGGATCTTGAATGGATCTGATTTAAAATTTTCGCTTCAATATCAAAGGCTTTACGTGAAGGAATTCATGTTACACAAATATATTTGGAATTACAATGCACTTACGGTTCACATTGGTTATACATATCCAAATTGATCATTATATCTTCAAATCCATGAAATATATACCTTATACAATTTATTTTAATCAACTAAATAATGTTCGAAAAAAATCGAAAACTAAGAGATTTATTGATACAAAATAAACACCAATGCCATTGCTAGCCAACGACTCCACTCCCCCACTTACGAACTTACATTGTCCCCAATGTAAAGTGAGTGTAAATAAGTTGTTGGGAAAGCAATGGTGCACTAAAACAAGTCAAAACAAATCTTTGGGATGATATTAAAGGGTGGGTGGGTGGGATTAAAATATGATACTTATCATCACCACTCCCCACTTAGCTTTTTCTCATTCTTGAGCAATCAAAGCAATAAATATAAGGATACAAAGGAGATAATGTAATTATCCAGTTTAAGATTCTAATGCAGTGATGTATGCATTCAGCATTAAGATCATATGATGATTATGTTTTTCTAAGAGATTAATAGAGGAAAGTAGGTATAACTATCAAATTAATTATCATACATTATCTAAATGAAATTCTACATGCATTACTTACTAGATAGTTAAAATTTACAAATACTTTCAATCGCCACTAATGAAGATCCGGAATCAAAGACTAGGTCAAGTAGTTGGCAAAATGGCTTATAACGTTCAGGCTCAGGGTGTTGGCTAATCGAAAAGGATAAATAAAGGATATTTAAAGAAGAAAGAAACAAGTTGTACATACTCATACTTTCATCTCAAAAACACTTTTGATTAATAACAACCCCGATATTTATTCGAAAACATAAACTTTCTTTTTCTTTCTCATTTTTCTCTTTTTCTTTTCTTTTCTTTCTTCTTCTTCTTTTTTTTTTTTTTTCATAGGATATTAACATATCCGAACTCATTGCCAAAATCGACTTATATTTTCAAGTGTCATGAGGTGAGATTGAATACATCAATACCTATCTAACTTTTCCAATCTCAAAGATATACCATTCTTACGAATATCGATACTTAGCTCTTTTATGTCATCATCTCCTTTCATAAGCACGTACAAACTCGAGGGATTTCAAGGAAATGTAGACCAAAATAGGCTAAGGGTCGGTTATTTCTAGTTAATCATAATGGCTATTTTGAGTGAGGTCTTGATCACTCTAACAAGGTGAGGTGGGGTCAAAATTGGAAATTTTTATTCGGTGTAGGCTATTTGGCTATAGTTTATCAAAGTTATGCCAAAAATCTCATCATCCCTAATCCGATTCCATATTCATATTCGTCTTGATGTAAAACTTTTCTAAAAATTAACTATAAATGCAAGTATACTTGTCTAATTCCATAAATAAAATATTTGATAACAATTATCTAATTATACATACTCAAAAATAATATTAAAATCAAAGATAGACAAATATTATATTATCATAATGCTTCGTGTTACTCACATTATTAAAAACTTATTCTTTCAAATACACTACATCAAGTGTGTCAATTATATTTTATCACATTTGAAATACCTAAAAATAATTAAAAACTAAGTGTTTCTCAAACATTTTAGTCTTCTATCCCTGATTCTCAATAGCAACCTAAGTCTAAGAAATGACGTATTTGAACTTTTCTTTAATTTCCATCGGGATTTTAGGATAACCACCTAATCTTTCCTTTTAATGATATTCAAACATTCATCTTGAAACTTAGTTGTGCTTTACTACTACTAACAAAAAAAAAAAAACATTCGATTCTTTAATGTCTGTCCGGTAAAAGACTAAATTATGATTTTTATATTTTTACGGGCTACCTCCCGATGAGCGCTTTTGGTTAACGTCGTTTGCTCGACAAAATTAAATGCCTAAAACGAAAATATAAAATACTAAACATAATAGGATACTTCTATCATTTACTCACCAAAGCACGTAACAATTAAGCACATGAATCAACGAGAAATAAATGCTTAAGGAGTAAATAGGAAGGATAGTACCCGTGATAGTTCTAAATTTATAGTTTATAGCTAGACTTTATCTTGCTTCAACTTTTAATGCAATTGGTGGTGGGTCATCCTCACGACCGCATCCTTCTTCAATACCGGTCTCCAACATAGAGCGAGACAAATTCCGTCGAATCCAACGATTCTTGACCTTTTCCTCCGATTTTTGAGCTTTCGTTTTGTGAGCTTCCACATTGTTCTTTGAGTCATCTTCTTCAATTACTGCGTGTTAGTACGATCCACAAAAAGAGAACACAAAGGGTCTACACGAGAATAAGATTCTAGTGGATATTTCAATAGATTGTAAATGTTAAAGACAACGCGCTCATCATTCACTCCCAAACTAAGCTCTCCTTACGAACATTGATCACAGCCCCACCGTTGCTAAAAATGGTCTACCGAGGATAAGGGTGCACTCCCTACCTCCATATCCATAACAACAAAATCGACGGGAAGTAGAATTTATCTACCTTAACCAACACGTCTTCGATGACTCCTTTAGGATGTTTAATAGATCTATATGCCGGTTGAAGAGTCATCTGCATGACGCTTAAGCTTACATATGCCAAGTTTCATGAAATCATTGTAGGACATGAGGTTTATGCTTGAACCGAGATCACATATTGAATTCTCAAACAAAAGCCCCCAATATCACATGGGATAGTAAAACTACCCGGATCTTTAAGTTTAGGAGGAAGCTTATGTTGAAGCTAATCTGCGGAACACTTCTCACTTAGACACACCATTTTATATTCTTCCAACTTTTTCTTTCGGGATAGTATGTCTTTAAGAAACTTACCATATTCCGGCATATTGATTAGAGCTTCAATGAAAGGGATATTAATAGTTAAGTGCCGAAAAGTGTCAAGAAAAGCGTGCATACTTCTTATCCAACTTCATCTTTTCGGAGAATAGGAAAGTAATTCAAGATCAATTAAAGCGGTGTTAGAATGTATACTTCCCTTACCCTTGTCGTTAGATGAATATGGTAAAGCTTCCTCGAATGATTGTGCCTTTTGAGGACAACTGTGGGTCATCATTCTGCACCTTTTTCTTCAAAATATGCCTTTGGATGTGGTGCTGCTTACTTTCGAGTTGAACGAGGTGAATTTGGGGTGAGTGGATAAGGTTCGGTTTGAATTGGCCCTTTCAAACTTGATTCCATTCTATCCCGCTTATTGAACAAGGTTCTTAAGTCATTCGATCTTGAATTTTTCAATATTCTAGGAACCTTGACCCATTCCTCATTCTCCTTTCAGTTCAATTTGTCTTAAGAAATCTTCAATAATGTCCTCTTCCTCTTTAGTGAATTCGGTTTATTTTCCATATCCTTTTCAAATTTACCATCTAAATCATTCTCTACTTCATTATATCCGAAGTTTTCTAATCCATTACTTCCATGATATACTTCCACTTCTAGTAATATGACTTTTACCTTTCTCGGGTTCCTTTCGGTATTACTTGATAATCCTCCTGAGGTCTACTGCTTTTACGTTCTACCTCTCTACTCAAGTGATATTCCAAATTCCGTAATGAAGCTTCTACAATTCTCATTACGTATCATGTCCACTTATAGATGTTTTCAACGTACTCATATCCTTAGTGATTTGTACTATAGAAGTCATCATGGTTTCTATATTCTGAGCTTGAGAAGATATCACACCCAACATATTTTCCATTAATTTCTTCCATTTATTAACTCCTTCAGGTTGAGTTGAACTTTGGGTGACTGGTATGCTTTGAGTGGTATATTGTGGATAAGGTCTAGGTAATGACTGTAGATTCTGATTCGATGTATCTCCTTGATAAACTTGATATGGATTCTTATACTGGATTGGATACGGTGGTTGTCCTTGCTTACTAGGGATTTCATACCAACGAAAAATAAGGTGATCTCTTCTAATAGCATTAAACGAGTTTGAATACGCGTTGTTCAAATTCCTATGCTGTAAAAAATTCACCTTTTCCCTTGAATATCCTTTTGGTTCTTCCATCCCTAATGACACATTATCATGATTTGAGTAGTCATTTGGTATGATATTTTCTGAGTTTACATTTTTACTGGCTAAAAAGCCGTCAAATTTCCTACTCAAATTCTCCAAGTGTGCTAGGACTTCTGTATTCGGTGTACATTCTCCTGCAAACGCTACTTTTCTTGTGCTAGAGCCGGTTTCCCACATTCTGTTAATTTTGGAAATCTTTTCTATAGCATCGTAAACTATTTGGGCTTCACTCATCATTAACGAACCACCACATGCATGATCTACATCTGCACGTGAGTCTCTCTTAATTTACGACCAGAAAAGTTGGATTTGCATTTCTAAGGAATAACCATGATCGGGACAAGCTCGTAATAACTTTTTAAATCTTTCCCAAGCATTTCGAGTGTTTCTTGAGATCCTTGTTTAAAATTAGCAATTTCGACTATTAAATCCAATTTTTTCCAGAGTAAAATATTGCTTTAAGAACTCGGTTTGAATCTCCTCCCAACTTGTCAATGAATGATGTGGAAGTGATGAAACCAATCTCGTGCTCTTCCTTTTAAAGAAAAAGGAAACAAAGACATCCTCGTTAATTCCCGATGAGCACCATGACTTTTTTGGTCAGATATACAATTCTTGAAAAGATAGAGATGATGATGTGGATCCTCATCATCTTCTCCTAGAAATTGGGCTCTTGTGTCAATTAAACCAAAAGATGAGATTTTATTTCAAATTATTTGCTCCTTGATGTATTATTTTTATATGATTGAATTTACGTGATTTTATTATGTTTTGTTGACAAATTCTATGTAAAATATCTAAAATTATGATATAATTAGTATAAAATATTAATCTTTGTAGTTTAGTATAGTTAGTAGTAAAAGTTAGTATTTATAATAAAAAGTTGTAGTTTTTGTACGGTTTTAGTAACCGGGATATTGTGTCTATTTTACACGGGTATTTTGTGTTTATTTCATTGCGAATCCTAAGATGAATCAAATCCCAGTATCGACATTTTTGAAGTCAATACAAGTCGGTGAAAGGAAGTTATAAAGCGTCACCGATATAAATGATCGAGGAATAATTGTTTCTAAATCTCGAAAAGGGACGTATAATACAAATGGCTCATCGAGTATGTTTTCGAAGAAGTGGTCTTGATGAAAGTTGTAGAGAATTCAACGAGCTTTTCAACGGAAGTTCGATTATGTCATTCTGATATCGAGAATTCAAGTTACGATTTTTAGAAGATTAACTGTGTAATTATATATAATTATATATATAATTACACAGCACAAGTAATGATTATGTGTAACATGGGGAACATCTTTGAGGACAAGCTGAAATGATTAGCATCATTACACCGGACCGATCCGGCAAATTTTCGAGGACCGGTCCGGGAAGGAAGAAAGTCTATAAAAGGGAGCATCGGAGAGGCTTCATTTGGAGTGTACCAATATATATATACAATATTCTATATATATTCTCTCCTCTTCTTTCTCTTTTCTTCTCCTTTCTTAGTTTGTAAATAGGCTTTATGCCAAAATAATGTAGTAGTAGTACGGTAGTAATGCTCGGAAATTCTCGAAGGTTCGGTGTTGTTCTTGAAATCGTTGTAAAATCTGGAAAAAGAGCGATTTACGAATCCAGATTATAATCGGGTAATTTCTATAATAATTATGTTTATGTTTGTTATTTTCTTCTTTTAGTTTTTATAATGTTATTAGGCTAGATCTAATAACTAGCCAAAGTTATGTAATCGTATTAATTCGATCTTTTCGTTAAAAGAATGATGTTAAAATAAAATGACTAAAATTGAGTAAAATGAATCTTTTTCTATTTCGCTACGTAATGATAATATATTCGGAATGAAGTAATCAATCATAATGAATACTACATATAACCTGGCGATGAACCCGACCGGAGAAGTCGAGGATATGAGTAAAAATAGAAAAACGGAGGGTAAAAATGGCCGTCGATTAACGGAATCCTATTTCCTACCCGGGGGCCGATTTGTCCTAATAAAACAAATCTTATTAAAATTTGTATTCGAGATCTTAATAATGTTAAAATCACAGTTTAATTGAAACTACACCGTTTGTATTAAATCGATCCGCTTGACAACCGGAGCCTCTTGAATAACATCGGCCATTTGACAAATGGAATCACCTCTTTTATCCGGGGTAGATTTGTACTGCACTGTTTTGACTAACTAAGTTTAGCATGGGGCGATTGTGGACCTTGGGTGATGACTTTTGACATATGACAATTTCATACGCTCGTGTGAGGAGGAATTGTTGACATTAGGAGTACACCGTTTCATTCACTCAATTTGACCTAAAAAAGGAAGATCGAACACATTCTATTAATTGAAAAGATCGAATAAATTAATTACATATACTTTGGCTAGTCTAGTCTATAAATTATATATTGGTATCTATATATTTATATATATATATATATTTTACTATTTATGTACATCTATATATATTTATATATCTATATATATTATATTAAAATAACTTTTAAATTACGCATTTATTTTATGTTAATTAGAGTCGTAGTAATCTGTGTTATAAAATTGCGGTTTAGATCGAGTTAATAGCAGCTCTTTGGTGTTTAACCACACTTAAAAGAATTACCACTTTTTTCCCTGAGGATTCGACACGACTCACCACTTTATCACTACAATTTGACCGGTACATTGCCGGTTAGGATCCGTCTAACCTAGAAAAGGTCCTCCTCTTCTTGGACGCCGCTTTAAGGTGCGGTTTGGTGACGTCGACTTTTAGGCGCCGTTGCCGGGAAACAAAGTCGCTATTTTTTTTTGTGTCTATGGTTACTACTTGTATTAGTTAAAAATTTCGAGGATAAACCAACACTCTTCTTATCACATTTCTTTTTTATTTTTCGTTGGTATCTACTTTCTTTTAGTACCAATTTTCTTCTTCTTTAAAACTCGAGCATTTTTCTATTTTAATTAGTTGATGACCGAAGCGGTAAAGCCTCACTTACTCCTTATAAGCCTGATATAAACGCTACGAAGGCGATTGCGGATAGAGAGTAAACGTGGTCAACCCGACTTAGGACTCTTGGAAAATCTCCAACGGAATCATCTTCTAATAAAAATAAAGAAATGGTGAAGGTAGTGATGAAACAAACGAACAGAGGCTAGATCATGCTTTAGGGCATGGACAAAACCCTGTTAATATTAATAATAATCGAGAATAATAATAATAGGAACAATCAAGATCGGACCGAGAATAATCGTAACAATCCGCCAAACCCGAGACCTATCGTGATCAAAGCGTAAGGAGAAACCGGACTAATAATCCCATACTTTTACCGAATGAAGGAGCGAATAATTTCAAATTAAGTCTCATCTTTTGGTTTAATTGACTTAAGAGCCCAATTTCTAGGAGAAGATGATGAAGATCCACATCATCATCTCTATCTGCTTGAAGAATCTGCAATATCTGACCAAAAGTCAAGGTGCTCATAAGGAATTAACAAGGATGACTATGTTTCCTTTTTCTTTAAAAGGAAGAGCCGAGATTGGTTTATGTCTCTTCCACACCATTCGTTAACTAGTTGGGAGGATATTCAAACTGAATTTTCAAACAATATTTCACTCAGACGGAATTTGGAATTAAAAGTCGAGGTTGCTAATTTTAGACAAGGATCTCGAAGAAACACTTGGGAATGCGTGGGAAAGGTTTAAAAATTGTTAAGAGCTTGTCCCGATCATGGTTATTCCTTAGATATGCAAATTCAACTTTTACGTCAGTAAATTAAGAAAAGATTCACGTGTGAGATAGATCATGCATGTGGTGGTTCGTTAATGATGAGTGAAGCTCAAACAGTTTACGATGCTATAGAAAAGATTTCTAAAAACAACAGAATGTGGGAAACCGGCTCTAGTACTAGAAAAGTAGCTTTTGCAGAAGGATGTACGTCAAATACGGAAGTTCTAGCACATTTGGAGAATTTAAGTAGAAAGTTTGATGGATTACAACAAGGTAAGAATCAAAATTCAGAAAATAGTACTCCAACTGAATACTCAAATTATGATAATGTGTCATTAGGGATAGAAGAACCAACAGGATATTCAAAAGAGGAAGTGAGTTTTCTTCAGCAGCATAGGAATTTGAATAATGCATATTCAAACTCATTTAATGCTATTAGAAGAGACCACCCAACTTTTAGATGGTCTGAAAACCCTAGTAAGCCAGGACAACCGCCGTATCCAGTTCAGTATAAGAATATGAATAATAATCAAGTTTATCAAGGAAATACATCTAATCGAATTTACAATCATTACCAAGATCTTATCCTCAACATACCACTCAAAGTATACCAAGAACTCAAAGTTCAACTCAACTGCGAAGGGGTTGAAAAATGGGAAAAGCGATGGAAAATATGATGGGTGTAGTATCTACTCAAGCTAAGAATATGGAAACAATGATGACTTCTATAGGTTCGATTCAAGAAGGACATGAGTACAATGAAAACATCTATGAGTGGACATGATACGAGAATGAGAACGATAGAAGCTTCATTAAGGAATATGGAAGATCATTTGAGTAGGGAAGGTGAACGTAACAACAATGAGACCTCCGGAGGATTACCAAGTAATCTTGAAAGAAACCCAAGAGAGGTGAATGTTGTAGTTACGAGAAGTAGGAAACTCTATGGTAGTAATGGAGTAGAAAACTTCGGGAATAATGAAGTAGAAAATGATTTAGATAACAATGAAGAGACTAAAGATGAACTTGAATTTCTTGATGAGGAAGAAGAAATTATAGAGAAATTCTTGAAAAGGAATAGAAGTTTGGAACCTGAGAAGGAAGGTGAAAAATGGGTAAAAATCCCTAGAATTTTGAAAGACCCCATGGATAAAGATTTAAGGAATCTATTTAAGGAACATGTTAGAGTAGAAGATAAAGAAAACAAGGATGAGAAACAGAAGAAAGCGAAGGAATATGAAGTAGAGTTTGATTCAGGGGAACAAATTAAAAGAAAAAGTCAAGAACCTGAAACATGGCGATCAAGTAATACTCCAAAGGATAAAGGAAAAGAGAAAATGACTTCGAAACCAAAGGTTATAGATTTAGAGTCTTTACCTTTTCCACCTAAAGATCAAATTAAAAGGATTAAGACTGATCAGAAGTATGCTCGTTTCTTGATACTTTTCGTCATATTAATGTTAATATCCACATTATCGAAGCTCGATAAATATGCCTACCTATGGAAAGTTTTTGAAGGATATACTATCAAATAAGAAAAATTAGAGGAATATGAGAATATATGCCTAAATGAAGAATGTTCGCATTCTGCAAAGATAAGTTACCACCTAAACTAAAAGATCCTGGAAGTTTTACGATTCCGTGTGAAATTGGAGGATTTTTGTTTAAGAAGGTCTTATGTGATCCGGGAGCTAGTATAAATCTCATGTCTTATGAGGATTATAGAAAGCTAGGCATAGGAAAGCTTACTAAGATCGAAATGACTCGCAAATGGCATGATCGATTAAGTACCCTAAAGGAATTATTGAGGACGTATTGGTTAAAGTAGACAAGTTCTATTTTCCATGAGACTTTGTAGTTATGGAAATGGAAGAAGGATTTTCAGCGCCGCTTATCTTGGGGACGTCCATTTCTAGCTACAGGGAGAACTTTAATCGATGTTGAAAGGAGAATTAATTTTGAGAGTCAATGAAGATGAAGTTGCTTTCAATATTTTCAAAGCTATGAACCATCAATACACATCACCGAATCATGTTCTTTTATAGAAGATACTCATTCTCGTCTATGATAATCGATTACCAACTTTTGAAGATAGATTAGAGGAATGTTTAACTTTATCTATCTATAAAGAAGATGAGGAAGACATTGAAATGAAAGAGATAATCCTTTCTCTAGATAAAGGAAGTTTTACTTTTAAACCACCATGGCATAAGTATTTAGAATTAGAACTAGAAGGACCGGTTCTTAAATCATCAATAGAAGATCCGCCTAAGAATGGAATTGAAACCGTTACCTTTAAATCGAAATATGCTTTTCTTGAAAATGATAACCTTTTACCGCTTATTATTTCATCAACTTTAACGAAGCAACAGGAAGATCAATTACTAGGAATGTTGAAAAAGCATAAGAAAGCTTTTGGATGGACGATTCTTGATATTCGAGGTATTAGTCACGAGATATGTGTTCATAAGATAATTACGAAAGAAGATGCTAAACCTTGTATTCAACCATAACGCCGCCTCAACCCTAATTTACAATTAATCGTTAAGAAAGAGGTTATTAAGCTATTAGAAATGGGAATAATTTTTCCTATATCGGATAGTGAATGGGTAAGTCCAACTCAAGTTGTACCAAAGAAAGGAGGTTTCACAAAGTGAAAGAGAATGATAAGAATGAATGGATTCCAACAAGGAAATTACAGGATATCGAATGTGCATTGATTTTAGAAAACTAAATGATCATACTAAGAAAGATCATCATCCACTTCCATTCATAGTACAAATGTTGGAACGTTTAAGTGGTCATAAGTATTCTTGTTTCTTAGATGGTTATTCGGGATATTTCTGATTTTCATTGCGTAGGAGATAGGGAAAAGACTACTTTCACTTGTCCTTATGGAACTTTTGCGTATAAAAGAATGCCGTTTGGTTTATGTAATGCTCAAACTACTTTCCAAAGATGTATGATGTCTATATTTTACGATATGGTTGAGAAATTCTTAGAAATTTTTATGGACGACTTTAGTGTTTACGGAGACTCTTTTAATGGTGTTTGTTACACTTAGAACGAGTGTTACAATTTGTGAGGATACCAATTTAGTGCTTAATCGGGAAAAATGTCATTTAATGGTATCGGAAGGAATTGTACTAGGTCATAGAATCTCTAAAGTAGGAATTGAAGTTGATAAAGCTAAAGTCGAGGTAATCGAAAAATTGCCTCCACCAGTTAATCTAAGAACGTTAAGAGGATTTCTTGGACATGCAGGATTTTATAGGAGATTTATTGCAGATTTTTCAAAGATAGCAAAGCCTCTAAGTCATTTGCTTGAAAAAGAAGTATCTTTTAATTTTGATAGTAAATGTATGGAAGCATTTAAGACCCTGAAAGCGAAGTTGATTACTGCACCAGTATTGGTGGCACCAGACTGGGATTTACCTTTTGAGATTATGTGTGATGCAAGCGATTTAGCTGTAGGAGCTGTTTTAGGTCAAAGGTATAATAGAATTCTCAAAGCTATTTACTATGCATCTCATACGTTAAATGCAGCTCAACTAAACTATGCAACTCTGAGTAAAAGAAGCTGTTGGTGTAATTTTTGCCTTAGATAAGTTTAGATCGTATATTGTTGGCTCTAAGGTAATAGTTTATACAGACCATTCAGCATTGAAATATTTACTGAGTAAGAAAGATGCGAAACCACGTCTTCTTAGATGGATTCTTCTACTTCAAGAATTTGATATTGAGATTAAAGATAAAAAAGGAAGTGAGAATGTAGTAGCAGATCATCTAAGTAGAATGGAAACTGAGGAAGAAATAGGAAATGAAATTAAGGATTCATTTCCTGATGAACAACTGTTTAGAATCGATATGCCTTCAACCATGCAGTTATTAAAGAAAAGAATTCCTTCTAAGGAAAATTCACCTTGGTTTGGAGATATCATTAACTACTTAACCTGTGATTACATTCCGTCTCATTGGACTTGGCAAATGAAAAGAAGTTCTTTTATGACTTAAAATTTTATTACTGGGAGGAACCAGATCTTTTCCGTAAATGTTCGGATGGAATAATCAGAAAATGTGTGCCTGATAATGAAATTTTAAGTGTTTTATCGTTTTGTCATGATCGTGAGGCAGGAGGTCATCATGGAGGATGGAAAACTGCTTTTAAAGTCTTGCAATGTGGTTTTTATTGGCCTACACTTTATAAAGATGCGTATACGTATGTTAAATCTTGTGAGTCTTGTCAAAATGGGGAAATGTATCTAAAAAACATGAAATGCCTATGCAACCTATTTTAGAATGTGAGTTATTTGATGTTTGGGGTATAGATTTCATGGGACCTTTCCCTATATCTTTTGGAAAAAGATTTATTCTTGTAATGGTAGATTATGTTTCGAAATGGGTAGAAGCTGAAGCTCTTCCCACTAATGATACCAAAGTTGTTATACGATTCCTTAAAAAGAATATATTTACACGTTATGGCATTCCTAGGGCGATCATTAGTGATAGAGGTTCGCACTTTTGCAATCGACCATTTACTAAGTTAATTGAAAAATATGGTGTAACGCATAAGTTAGGAACGCCTTATCATCCGCAAACCGGTGGTCGTAGAGGTGTCAAATAGAGAGATTAAAGAATCATAGAAAAGCAGTGGATTCAAACCGTAAAAGCGGGCGATTAGATTAGATGATGCGTTATGGGCATCTGAAGCGACTTTTAAAACTCCAATTGGTCGTTTCTCCCTACAAATTAGTCTTTGGTAAATCTTGTCATCTCCCAGTAGAGTTAGAACACCGAGCATTCTGGGCTATTAGATTTTTAAATTTCGATCCTAAGGCTGTCGGTGATCATAGATTACTTCAGTTAACAGAATTAGAAGAATTTCGCCTTGATTCATATGAAAATGCTCGAATCTACAAGGAACGCACGAAATCGTTCCATGATAAGAGAATATATAGTCGTGAGTTCCATGTAGGTGATCGAGTGTTATTGTACAATTCACGTTTGAAGTTGTTTCCAGGTAAGCTTAAATCACGATGGACAGGACCATTTAAAGTAACACGAGTTTATAAATCTGGAGCTGTTGAACTAACTGATGGGAATACAACTTTTTTAGCCAATGGTCACAGGGTGAAGCTATTTCTGGAAGGTGAAGAAATCTCTCTGATAAATGAAGTGATATTGCTGATCGACCCTCCGAAAGACTAAAAAGCAGTGCTCTTAAAAGCGGAAAGTATCAAATCACCAGGTTTTATCTTTACTTTTTTATGTCTAAACTAGTTTCGTCTTTTACCGGATAGACGTAAAAGAACTGGATGTCTTTTAGATAGATTAGGAGTTTTGTTTTGCTTTTAAAGTTTGGTTTTAATAGAGATATCGCCTTTACTATAGAAGCCTTAGTTTTTGAACAGAACAAGCAATTGTTGAGAGAGAAAAAATTGAAAGAAGTTTGTAATGGTACGTCAAGAAGCTCGATAAAGAGAAGGGCTAAGTTTTTAAGGAAGTGCAGAATCTGTGGAAAAATTGAACATGATTAGTGGGCGATGTGGGAAAAATTTAACTCAATCTCGAGTGAGTGTTTGAATGTAATTAAGAAGGGAACGATTAGGTGGTTAACCGAAAATCCCGATGGACTTCCAAGACTTAATTCAAACGCTACATTTCTAGGATATAGTTTGCTTGAAAGGTATGTTAGAAATCTGGAGTTTGTAGAAATTGAAGAATTAGAAACCCCGTAGGTTCAAATATTTTATTGTTTTTAGTTTTATAAAATTTTTGCATAACTTTGAAAATCTTATAAAATTGGATCTTTATAAAATTAAGGAGTTTTATAAAAGTTTTATAAAAAGTTTTTTAAGTTTTTAGATATTTTATAAGAATTAATAGAAATTTATTGAATTTTTATAAACTTTTAAATAAGTTTTATAAAGATTTTATAAATTTTGAGAAATTGTTATAAAATTTATGAATTTTATTTTCTATTTTTATTAAGTTTTTATTGAGTTTTATAAGTTTTATATCAAAATCCAAAAAATAAAAATTTGAAAAAAAGCATAAAATTGCATACGGACCGATCCGCCCTTACACCGGACCGATCCGGGATCGATTTAACCTAAAGGGACGGGACACTTTCTTCTTCCTCATTTCCACCTCTTTCAAAGTGGAATGCACTACACCTCCTCCACTTCGAATTTTTTTCTTTTTCTCCTCAAAAATACAAATTACACTACACCATTACATACATTCTTTCTCTTTTACTCTCCTCTCTTCAACACAAGTGAAGAATTTGAAAAAGATCGAACACAAGCTCCATTTCATCCCGGAGGCTTATACGACTTTTCCGGCCACTTTTCACGGTTTTTGTTCATTATAAGGTATAATTTGTTTACTCTAGTTGTCAATTTCATAATTTTTATAATTTTTAGATTTATTTTCAACTGTTTTGAATTTTTCGTGTGTTGTGACATCTTATTTTGTGTTGTTTTTCTGTTGTTTTTATTGTTGTTTTGTCAATTCAATATCGTAGAATGGCCTCATCCAGTCGAAAATTCTCTAAGAAAAGAAAGCCTAATATTCCAATAGAAATACCAGTCGTAGAATTAAGAGATTTAACACCGGAAGAAGAATCTTTAGTTTTTGCTGCTACAGCTTCACCTCAAGCTAAGAATGCTTATAAAAATATCTATAGTAAATGTGGAGTTGTGTTGGAAAGAGGCTTAGATTTTGATGACTTAGGAGAGGAGGTTAGGCGTATTTTTGCGAGACGCCAATGGTTGGATTTTGCAGCTCAAAGGACAGGAGAGATCAATACTACCTTAGTGGCAGAATTTTATGCAGTTTTGTCTACTTTGACACCCACTTGAGGGTAGTATGATAGAGTCTATTCCCCAGGTCTAGACATGTTTCTTTTAGTCCGAACCGATTAATCTTTGTTTTAGGAGTAGTAAGTTTTTCCAGATGAAGAAGATTATAGAGTGTTTATGGATTAGATGATCCTGCTATGTATGAGCAGATTGCCTCACAGAGCTCGAGAGGAGTTTGATGCTACAAAGCAGAGTGGGTGGACAACATGATTTAATTATGGGAAATGTTTTAGAGATCGAGGGCAATCAAAAGATTTTTGAGCCATACTCTATCCCACTACCAAACACACCGCTTTGGTAAAGAAGATTTATGCATTACTTGGGCGATGATTCATGATATTAAGGTGGATGTGGGAAAATCATGTATGAAGGGTTTTCGAGTTTATTGTTCTTGCCAAAGCGAGGAGTCACATGTACTTTCCTGGCTTTATTTTCGATTTATGTCGTAGATCGGGAGTTCCTTTCCTGTCTAACGACAAGTTGATGATGGCGAGATGAGTCCTCGATAGGCCCTAGTCCGGAGGAGGTCTCCAGAGGGTTCGATAGACTCGATAGTTAGACGTAGTACTTCCTCCACCCGACTCCGCCCGATTCCACGATTTCATCTTTTTACGATCAATGTTGAGACTTCTCTCCCAAACACTATTACATACGATATGTTTCAATCCTTAGTATCGAGATGTAGCCGAGGACAAGGCTAATATGGCTTTGTTTCTTTGGCGAGTAGTAGCGAGTGGAGTGATGATTTACGTAGGAGGATCTTTGAGACATGAAAGCAGATGCATCTTGATCCTTCTTTCGATAACCCGCCTATCCGCCTGTCAATCTAACACGATACGTTACTGAATGGATAGCACCTATTCCACCATCTCGAGCTTTCATCATATGCCAAATCCTTTTGGAAGCCGATCTAGTGGTCGTGGTGTCTTTATACTGAGTTCTCGTGGTGCGATTACATCTAGGCGTGGGAGGATTTTTGATTTTGCAAGGATGACGTCAAGTATGAGTTCGATGGATCTCGGCGATTCGATTCGGATCACGACTACGTTTCCACTGACCCGATTCGTCATCGGGCCCAAGTATGAATGATCCGATTTACACTAACGACGATGATGATGTTGACATTGTTTGATTTTAAACAACTTATATTATTTCTAAACATTTTATGACTGTTTATTTTATTTTCTGCATTTTAACTTTAGTTGATAAGTTTGATAGTTTGATAAGTTTTCGATTTCATTAATCATATTCTGTCGTAGTCGTAAATTTATTTTTAATAGTATTTAAATATTTCATAAAAATCAAAAATCTAAAAATATATTTATCATTCGCATGTAGTATTCGTGTGTCGTTTTATCCGTATCGGTGAGATAATATTGAACAAAGTTAATTTTTATAGCTTTATAGCTTTATAGCTTCTCAAATAGCATGAAGGCTATTAAGTTGAACAAAGCAAACTTGAACTTTACAACCTTCATACGGTAAAAAAATCTTAAAGCCGGACCGGTCCGGCCGATTTGAGACCGATCCGGGAATAAAATCGCTTAGTCATACACGAAAGTGTTAGTATGCATGCGCGTGTACTCTAATTTTTATCCATTTAAGGACAGAGAGGTTGAAAGTAAAAATTTGCCAATTCACTCACTACTTTCAATCCTTTTCTTTTTACTGCATCTGTTTAAACTAAAATGTCAAACCGATCATCACCATCAGTCAATTCATACGATCCGGAGGCAGTTGATGTTTTTGTCCCGGAGTCTAATGCTTCAAATGTTAATTTGTTGGTGAATGCGAGGTTTGCAAATTCTCTATATTGATGGAAAGGGTATCAATTTTGAAAAAATTGATCGATTCGGAAGGATTTAATTCGGACTCAAGGATGGAAAAAAATTTGTTAAGCAACCTCGAGGAAGAATTAATGTTTCTATTGTTAGGAGTTTTATTCACTCTTTCTCATTGTTGATACGGTAGATCCGCATCACGACTTATATCATTCGTGGTACACTTATTCACTGTCACCTCATATTATCAATCATATCTACGAGATACCGATTTTCAATCAAATCCATAATCTTCATTATGAATATCAATGGGGATTAGGGAACTCTTGTCATGTTGTTAACTATGTCACGGAAGCTTTCCGTGATCTGTTTCCGAGTTCGATCAAAATTACGACTCTACTACCACTTCACTCTACCGCTTCATCCGAGAGCATGGAAACACTTCATTAACTCACGAGTCTATCCGACTAGTGACTTTGCATGGGTTAGTGATAGTGAGATACTTCTGTTGTTTGCATTAATAACTGGAGCTTATGTGGACTGGGGGATTTTGATTTTTAGGACGGCAGTAAACTTTGCAGTGGAACGGTATAATAATGGAAGGCCAATGCCTTTTGCTTGGTTAATTTCAAGGTTATGTATTCATTTGAATGAAGTCCCTGAAATTGCTTCGATGAGATATATCCGTCTCGTGATTGTCGTAGAGGATTGCTACCGGTAGAGAATCCGGGTTGTTCGTCAACTATTTAAGATAGTTGTTAGTGGTTTTATTTAATTTAGTTTAAGTTTGGTTTGCTTTAATAAGTTAGAGTTGATTGAGGTTAGTAAGTTAATAGTCAGTTTGTTTTATTTTTAGTCGTAATAGTTTTTTTTGTTTAATATATATGTTGTTTGATTTTAATATCGTGTGTTATCAATATTTATAACGATCATCTATAATTTTAATCTAATTTTCGAACCTACTTTTTCATACTTATTGAACATCGGGACGATGTCACTTCGTAAGTGGGGAGTAGAGTTAGGTTTGAAAATTCATTAAAATTTTGAAAAAATTAAAAATAATTATAAAATATAACTTTTTCATATAAATTAGTACTTTAATTACTTATTTCTTAGTTTTAATTTTTCTTGAATAATTTAAGTTGGTTAATATATGAATAAAAATGATATAATTCGAGAGGATTAATTTTTGATTTAGTAAAATATATTAGATATATAATGAATATGTTTTATATCTTTTATAAGATTTTTAAGATTTTGAGTATGTATAACTAAATAATTTTTATCAAATATTTCTTTTATGGAATTATTCAAGTAATTTTTATATTTATAAATAAATTTTAGATAATTTTCTTTTAAGATTAATTATGAATTTGGAATCAAAAATTAGGAATGATGATTTTTGGGCGGCAAAAAATATAACTATAAACCAAATAACTCACTCGAATAAAATTTCCAATTTTGACCCCACTCTCACCTTTTAAAAGAGTGATCAAGACCTCACTCGGAATTTTAGCCATTTTGATTAACTAGAAATTTCCGATCCTTAGCTTATTTTGTCTACATTTCTTTGACATCCTTCGAGTTTATGCATTTTTATGAGAGGAGATGATGATGAGAAAAAGTTAAGAGTTGAGAAAAATGGTATATCTTTGAGATTGGAATGAGTTCGAGATATGTTAATGTCTTATGAAAAATTTATATTAGGAACAAAGCACCATTTTTACAGAATAAATCAAATATCAAGTATCTTCCCTATCTTTGATCGACCAAATATATGTCGATGATAGTAGTCCAAATTTAGGGATTATCTCGAAATGTCCTATTCTTTGAGAATGAAAGGCATAAGTCGAATTAAAAGATCTCAAGAATGATTACGTGTTTAAGGAAACCGGACTCGTAATTTTAGATCGAAAGAGTAGTACTCGATCAATCTTGATGAAGCATCGCTTGTGAATTTGATTATTTACACACACTCACGCTTTAGTTCTTAATGTTAAAAAAAAAAAAAAAAAAAAAAAAAAAAAAAAAAGAGAGAAAATCGAAAAATAGTTGGAATAAAAGGATGTTATTAATCAGGAATTTTTGATCAAGAATGTGAAGACGTAGAGTACGCATTTACTTTACATCTTTCTCTTTTCGATTTCTTTTATCTTTTCGATTAACCAATGTCCTATCCTAATATATTAAGCCACCATATGTCTTCTATCCGACTTAGTTAATGATTCCGTAAATTGTAATAATCGAGATAGAAAGTATTTCTAAAATTTTATTTATATTTCGAATTATTGCATGCATGTTTCCATCTAATTCATATTTGATACTTAATTCATTTAAGTTATATAATCTCCTTTCTTAAATTTCTATAAAATTTATAAATTATATGTTTGTAATATTGATTGATATATATTACTTTTGAAATTTTAATCTAATCAATTATATTATCTCGTTATATATATATTATCGCTTTTTTTTGCTCTAGGACGATCAAAAGCTAAGTGGGAGTAATTTGATGTATTATTTTTATATGATTGAATTTACGTGATTTTATTATGTTTTGTTGACAAATTCTATGTAAAATATCTAAAATTATGATATAATTAGTATAAAATATTAATCTTTGTAGTTTAGTATAGTTAGTAGTAAAAGTTAGTATTTATAATAAAAAGTTGTAGTTTTGTACGGTTTTAGTAACCGGGATATTGTGTCTATTTTACACGGGTATTTTGTGTTTATTTCATTGCGAGAATCCTAAGATGAATCGAAATCCCGAGTATCGACATTTTTGAAGTCAATACAAGTCGGTGAAAGGAAGTTATAAAGCGTCACCGATATAAATGATCGAGGAATAATTGTTTCTAAATCTCGAAAAGGACGTATAATACAAATGGCTCATCGAGTATGTTTTTCAAGAAGTGGTCTTGATGAAAGTTGTAGAGAATTCAACGAGCTTTTCAACGGAAGTTCGATTATGTCATTCGATATCGAGAATTCAAGTTACGATTTTTAGAAGATTAAGCGTGTAATTATATATAATTATATATATAATTACACAGCACAAGTAATGATTATGTGTAAACATGGGGAACATCTGAGGACAAGTTTGAAATGATTAGCATCATTACACCGGACCGATCCGGCAAATTTTCAGGACCGGTCGGGAAGGAAGAAAGTCTATAAAAGGGGAGCATCAGAGGCTTCATTTGGAGTGTACCAATATATATATACAATATTCTATATATATTCTCTCCCTCTTCTTTCTCTTTTTCTTCTCCTTTCTTAGTTTGTAAATAGGCTTTATGCCAAAATAATGTAGTAGTAGTACGGTAGTAATGCTCGGGAAATTCTCGAAGGTTCGGTGTTGCTGAAATCGTTGTAAAACTGGAAAAGACGATTTACGAATCAAGTGATTATAATCGGGTAATTTCTATAATAATTATGTTTATGTTTGTTATTTTCTTCTTTTAGTTTTTATAATGTTATTAGGCTAGATCTAATAACTAGCCAAAGTTATGTAATCGTATTAATTGATCTTTTCGTTAAAAGAATGATGTTAAAATAAAATGACTAAAATTGAGTAAAATGAATCTTTTTCTATTTCGCCACGTAATGATAATATATTCGAATGAAGTAATCAATCATAATGAATACTACATATAACCTGGCGATGAACCCCGACGAGAGAAGTCGGGATATGAGTAAAAATAGAAAAACCGGAGGGTAAAATGGCCGTCGATTAACGGAATCCTATTTCCTACCCGGGGGCAGATTTGTCCTAATAAAACAAATCTTATTAAAATTTGTATTCGAGATCTTAATAATGTTAAAATCACAGTTTAATTGAAACTACACCGTTTGTATTAAATCGATCCGCTTGACAACCGGAGCCTCTTGAATAACATCGGCCATTTGACAAATGGAATCACCTCTTTTATCCGGGGTAGATTTGTACTCGGTACCTGTTTTGACTAACTAAGTTTAGCATGGGGCAGTTGTGGACCTTGGACTGATGACTTTTGACATATGACAATTTCATACGCCGCTCGTGTGAGGAGGAATTGTTGACATTAGGGAGTACACCGTTTCATTCACTCAATTTGACCTAAAAAGGAAGATCGAACACATTCTATTAATTGAAAAGATCGAATAAATTAATTACATATACTTTGGCTAGTCTAGTCTATAAATTATATATTGGTATCTATATATTTATATATATATATATATTTTACTATTTATGTACATCTATATATATTTATATATCTATATATATTATATTAAAATAACTTTTAAATTACGATTTATTTTATGTTAATTAGAGTCGTAGTAATCTGTGTTATAAAATTGCGGTTTAGATCGAGTTAATAGCAGCTCTTTGGTGTTTAACCACACTTAAAAGAATTACCACTTTTTTCCCTGAGGAATCGACACCTTGACTCACCACTTTATCACTACAATTTGACCCGGTACATCGCCGGTTAGGATCCGTCTAACCTAGAAAAGGTCTGTCCTCTTCTTGACGCCGTTTCTAAGGTCCGGTTTGGTGACGTCACTCCTTTATTGGGTAAAAGAATTGGATTATTAATCGATTCCTTCTACGATATGATCACATGATCGCCGGGTTTGGTGGGTGATTATTACGATTATTACGATTCGATTCGATTATTTCCATTCCTCGGGCATGATCAAGCCCTCATTCCGGTGTTTCATCATCGAATTCGGCCATTTCCGTGATTTCGATTCGAAGATGATCGGTCATCACTAACGAACACGTAGAAAATAACTCGAAAAAGATAGTAGTAACAAAATTGATAACTTACCTATAAGGTAAGTATCAACGAAAAAAGAAAATAAATTGAGATAAAGAAGAGAGTTGACTTATTCTCGAGAATTTTGAGCTAATACAAGTAGTAACCCTAGACACAAAGAAAGAAATTAGCGACGTTTTCCCGGCAACGGCGCCAAAAATCTTGATGACCTAAACCTAACCTTGGAAACGGCGCCGAGAAAGTCGACGGACATTACCTAGGCTATACAGATCCTAACCGGCAAAGTGTACCGGGTCAAATTGTAGTGCTAGTACGGTGAGTCAGTCGTATTCTCGTGGAAAACATGGTAATTCTTTTAAGTGGGGTTAAACACCAAGAAGCTATTATTAACTCGATCTAAGTCGCAATTTTTACTTTTTCCTGGGGTTAGATAGTTAGATCAGTTAGATTAGTTAGTAATGTTAGAGTTAGATGTTAGTAAAACAGAAAATAAAACAAATAAATACTAATATAATATATATTTTTGGATCTAGCCAAGAATATTTTCTTGAATCAATATCTTTTTAGTAGAAATAAATAGAGACAGATCTTCCTTTATTCAAGGTCCAATCAATTATACTAAACGGTATACTCTAAGCTAGGCAATTTCTCCTCACACGAAAGCGTATGAAATTGTCATATGTCTTGTCCTCTCTGTCAATGTCATCCTCAAGCATGGGTCACTCCCGCTTTGTCATTCGGCCAATTTTAAGGTATGTCAATTAAACAGGCGAATTTAACGTGATAATCTCTCGAGTATAAATTTCAATAAGAGTTTGTTTCTCCCGAAACAAATCTACCCCCGGTTTAGGAAATCGGATTCCGTTGTCACGTTTTCACTCGGCCAATTTTACCCTCCGGTCTTTCTATTAACGAGTTCATAACCTAACTTCGAGGCGTCAATTCATAATTAGATTATGAATTCTTTCAAATCGATTAGCTACGTCAATTCAAACATAGAAAGAGATTCATTATAACCGATTTTAATCAATTTTAACATAGTCGTTATCTATTTCCCTAAAAAGATAAAACTAATCCAATTTCATATCTTGGCTAGATATTAAGTTAGCCTAATATCATTATAACTAATATATAGATATTAATAAAAACAAACAAACATAATAACATTAGAAAATTACCGATTACAATCTTTGAATTGGAGCCTAATCCTCGTGAAAGTAACAACAACTTTCAGAGACAACAATCCTCGATAATCTTCTCCAAAGATTACAACATTACTACGTTTATTCATACATATAAGCATATATACATACATACATAGACATATATATGTATACATGGGCCCAAACATAAAAGAAATAGAAAGAAAACGATAGAGGAAAGTATATATATAGATATATACATAAATTCCAGCGAGGAAAGTGAACAAAGGGGTGAGGGAGTATTTATAGAGGTAGTCACCGGCGCAGCGTGCGGAGCCTCACCGCGGCGCGTGCCGGCTACATGTGCATTTTTAATCATTAGGATCTTGTGGGCCCCAGATTCAGAGATTTTCCGCCATATTCGGCCTTCTCCGGCGCTGGCGCTGTGCCGCCATGCAACATATCGGATGTTCAGTAAAAACCTATCTCGATTTGTAGACCTCAGATTGACATGATTTGATATTCGTTGGAAAGCTCTTTTGAAGGCCTACAACTTTCATTAAGGACTTTTTCTCTGAAAATGCCTCTAAGTCAGTCAAATGTCCGTCAATGATAGGTTATGGTAGAAGTACTAAGGACAATTGATCATTCGAACTTGTTAACTTATGGCATAATCTTTTATCCCACAAAACTTATGATTTATGCTTCAAAACATGTCGTTTACTTGGGATCTTGGTAAACGTATAATCCTCGCAATAAAGTACCAAAACACCAAACGTAAATGACATAATACTCCGGTTACTAAACCGGTACAAAACTTAGTAAAAACTTATAAAAACACGATATTTTACATAATAACTACTACTAACATAATTAGATAAATATAAGGGATAATTGACTTGAATTGGTACAATAATGCTCAAAATGGTATCAAAAGTGGAAGTAAATGTCATAATAATGATCATAAATTTTTTCTCATCAAGATCAAGTATGGTGACGCTTTTGAAGACGAAAGCGGAACCAACGATTTCCATCGGAGAATATATCGATGTCGTTGAACAACGAGGAATTGGTGAGTCACTCTATGTTATTATTTCTATTTTTATTTTTAATGTAAAATTGGTTTCTCGCTCAATTCAGGACATTCTATTTGAAGTCGTGTAAATATGTGGGTTTGAGTGTATAAGGACTAAATACTTTTGGAACTCTAGTGAAAGTGCACGACATGCCTTCATTATCGTTTTTATTTGTGTTAAATAAGATAGATCCGATGCAATAACTATAGTGTTGTAATTGTATTATCGATATCCGCCGCAGAGAAAGGTGAGATGATAAAGAAAGAAAAAAAAATTGCTTGAGCTTTTGGATGGAATAACTAAGGTGGGCCATGTACTAACTGCTATGTGAAAGATATTCAATCCTCGTTATCTATTGAGTGCCCAAAATGTGGACAAAGATTTAGTTTTTTTTCTTGAACCAGTCATTAGTATTAATGATTTTTCGATTTTATATTCTGGGCAAAAAATGAACCCTTCTCTCTTGGTTGAAACATGATGTATATTGTTAGTGTCTCGATTTGGGGCTTTGTTGATGTCTGCAAATGAGCAGGCTTGTTAGCGATCCTCAAACATATGGGAACAACGCCTTTCAAGCTCCCGTTGTTCTTGATGTGAGCAAGGATCGGACTTCTCATCCATAGGCCTTTAACGAGTTTTCATAACCCTTCCAGATCGCCTGCGTGAATGATGAGGAGGTAATTAAGTATAATTGTATAAACAAAGTTTGAATGATGGAGCACCATTTGTGTAAATTTAGTCTCATTCTATTTTGGTCTTTTGTTAGAAAATTAATGCTTAATTATTTATTAAATAATAATAAGGTGAACGTCTTATACAACGTGTGCAAGAGTTACCATCATCAAGAGATTGACAAGAGTGCCCTCTATGATCATCTTGGTGGTCTGGGCTTATGTAGTGACATTGATATATGATGCAGTGACATTGATGTCTGATGCAGTGACATTGATGACTTATGCAGTGACATTGATGTCGATCGCAGGACACCGATGACTTATCGCAGTGACATTGATGTCCAAGCGGTGACACAATAACACGCTCAGGAGAAACATTGAGCATTCATAGATTGTGTTTTACTAATTAGTTGATGATGTATCGGGTGCTTATAATAGATGATATAGTCCTTTTGCTTTCGTAGCACAAGTAACGATCTAGGAGGTTCTTTATTACCTTCTTATAGGTTTCACTCACCATGGTGGCTTACTGATTAAGTCTTTTTGGGTTTTAGTGCGCTTTGCTAATAATATTGTGGATACTCAAGTTTTGGGTTGTTTTTCTTTTCCTTATGGTTGTCTTTGTCCCATTTCTTGGGGTTGCAGTCGATATAAGTGCTTTGTGGCATTTGGCTAGCATGGTTTACGTATTCGAGCCGGTTTATGGGCTTGCAACTATGAAAAAGAAGAGCTATCGATTGTTAAAGCGGCGGGACCATGATAGCTTTCAACCTTATTTTTGGGTATATGGCTATTTGTGGGTGATCACACTATATTCTCATCAGTTGTGGTTAATGGTGGGGATAATCATGGTGTGCTTACAAGAATTATGGTTGGTGGATTCTTGGTTGAGTTGCTGGTTAATCTGGCTGGCCTATTAGTGCAGAGTGTGTTTTACTATGTGTGCAAGAGTTGCCATCATCAAGAGATTGACAAGAGTGCCTCTATGATCATCTTGGTGGTGCGGGCTTATCGCGATGACATTGTTGACTAATGCAAATGACATTGATGACTTACGCGGTGACATTGATGTCGATGCGAGGGACATTGATGACTTATGCGCAATGACATTGATGTCTCAAGCGGTGACATTGATGAATGGATTTACAATAGATAAGCGATGTAATGATATTGATGTCACCGCGTATACAACTTGATACACACATTTGATAACTTTGTAAAGTTACTTTATTTCTTTGTTATCTTTAAATATTTGATTGATGTTGGTTTATTTGATTAGTGTTGGTTAAATTTTCGATAACTTTGTAAAATAACTGTATTTCTTTTGTTTTTTTTGGTTTAAAGTCATATTTTTACAACCAAATGTATGCATAAATTGTTACAATAAGGCGTTATTGCATAAATCGTTACAATAACACGATTAATCGCATAGTTCGATACAATAAGACGTTATCGCATAGATCGGTACAATAAGAAAGTCATTGCGATAAATTCGCTACTGATGAGGCGTTATCGCATAAATCGTTCCAATGAAATGTCAGCGATAAAGGTTGACAATTGATCAAGCGGTCAATACATCAGGGTAGTCAATGAATCACGGCGGTCAATGCATTTGGGTGGTTAATGGATCCGGTGGTCAATGCATCGGGGTATGTGGTTAATCACGGTGATCGATATATCACGTCGATATTTATGAAGAAAAAATCGATTTTATGAAATTTAGTCGGAAAAATATCAAATTTGATTTTAGAATAAAGAAGACGGAAAAATATGAATTTTAGTGAAAAAATTTTGACGATCCGAGTTTTAGATCAAAATATATAACCTTTAGAAATATGGTGAATTTAAAATAAAAAATAAAAAGAAAACAAACATCATCCATCCAGCGCTTCCTCTTTCTTTCTTTCTTTCTTTTTTATTTTTTTTTTATTTTATTTTATTTTATTTTTTTTTTCCCTTCTTCTTTTTTATCCACTTGAAATTAGAATGTCCTTATAACTAAATAAGTTTCCTTCTTAAAATTAGAATGTCCTTATAACTAAATAAGATTTCGAAATGTCCTATTACCCCCAATAAGTTGAAAATCAGTCCTTTTAAATGATTGGCCCTATTTTTTATTATGAGTATTTATTTTTCGTAGATAATGTACACCATGATTTGGATAAATGCTTCTGGAAAGTGAACACCGCCAAACGCGGTGGAAGGAACATGTCATGGTATAGTATCTTTCCTTGAACCGACTACGAGTTTATAGCGATATTAGGTAGATAATATTGCTGTTTTTTTTTTTTTTTTTTTGCTTTTTTATTACTTTTATTATGCACTCATGGATGATGTTGTTGAGGTTTTACCAAATATTTTTTCATACTTATTCCCCAATTCGTACGGAAAAAACTTTGATTCTCTCTCAAATGCCCATCTATGGCGGTGAAGATTCCCTAGCTAGCAATGGATCAAGAAAGAATCAAGCTTCAAAATGATGTTCATTCATATGATGATGATGATGATGATGATGATGATGAAATGTGTATCAGTTCCTGTTATCCATGGCTTTGTTGTTTCAATTTTCATATTCTAGTTTTCTTTGCAGCAAAAAAAAAATTTTAAAAATTAGGTTTTCCTCTCTGTTTGTACAAATTTCTGGTATGCTTTGGTCATTAATTAAATCCCCCATTCCATGTCTTGTCATGCTTGAAGTATACACCCTGTCACTTTTTCCTAATATGTATAAACATGCAATGCTTTCAAGCAAAGGGCAATTGAACTACTTCAAAGCTTACGCTTTACTATCTACCACCCAATTTCTCATTTTGGTTTAGTGTACATGAATCACTACAAGGCATTGATCAGTGTGGAGTACTTTATGAACCAGATTTAGGAACATTTCCTTTTTGCCATGTTGTTTTTGCTAACAAGTAAATGACAGTTTTGCCAGGCTTAGTTTTGGGAAATGATGTGATAGAGGGGCTATAATGTGTACCAAGGAAGCCTGATTTACCTACCCTTTTTATATCAGAGTCTATCTATACCTCTGTACATTAATACATGACACCCTCTCTTTGCTTTGAAGATAATCTCCCCATCTTTAGTACTTCTCCTCTGTTTATTTTACAAGATACCAATTTCTTTTTCCTTAAACCTGTCTGGGAGGGGGGGTAGGGGTGGGGGGTGTTACAAGTACTGCTTGTATATATACCATCAATGGTAAATTTAATTAGGCCATCCATTTCACTGTCATGGGTGGTAAAGATATCAAACAAAGCTTTTCCAAACAATGTTTGTCTTGTATCGTTTCACTTTTTGTTGTTTATACAAACTGCATTTCATCAAAGGGACATGATGAGGAAAATTCTGCAGTGCCTTTGTCATGCCCTGTTATGAACAATGGGTATATGTTAATCAAAACTGTCGATAATCCCGTTTGAATGCAGTTTCCATAGTTATGGTATTTCGTTATCATGTCTGTGGAAATTTGATTTTGTTGAATTTGACAGGGTCCGCGAGCTGGGAGAAATGGAGGATGAAAACTGGGCAATGGTGACAAAAGCTGGAAACCAGTTTTTGGTTGATAATCACCCGTTTTATGTTAATGGATTCAACACTTACTGGTTGATGGTCTTTGCTGTTGACCAATCTACAAGAGGAAAGGTCACTGAAGTGTTTCAACAAGCATCATCGGTTGGTCTCACCGTGTGCCGCACCTGGGCTTTCAACGATGGCCAGTGGAGAGCTCTTCAAATTTCACCTTCTGTTTATGATGAAAAAGTGTTTCAGGTACTTTTGATGTTAAATGGCATATAGATCAACTGTCTGTTTTAGAAATTAATGTTTCGTTGTCTGAGTTTCAGGCTTTGGATTTTGTCGTAAATGAAGCTAAGAAATACAAGATCAGACTCATGTTGCCGTTCGTCAACAATTGGGATGGTTATGGTGGAAAAGCTCAGTATGTCAAATGGGGTAAAGATGCAGGCCTCAACTTGACTTCAGATGATGATTTCTTCTCTCATCCAACCCTCAAAAACTATTACAAGGCGCACGTTAAGGTGAAATGGCTTTATGATAGATATAGTATGCATTCTGATTTCTGAGAATTCATCTTGCAGTTTTCCCTATATACTCATCTGATTCTTCCTGTAATGTATCATGTAGACGATTCTTAACAGGGTCAACACTATAAACAACATAACGTACAAGGATGATCCCACCATATTCGCGTGGGAACTAATAAACGAGCCACGATGTGAATCAGATCCGTCAGGAAACAAACTGCAGGTAACATAATTTCTATCAATGAACATAGGATGCACAAAAGAATAAGGGAATAAGTATATTAGAGACGGCCTTCATTATGCACGTTACCACTTTTCTGTAGGCTTGGTTTGAGGAAATGGCAGTTTTTGTGAAGAGCATTGATCCAAAGCATTTACTGGACATTGGTGTAGAAGGTTTTTATGGTCCCTCAACTCCTAATAAGGTTCAATTCAACCCAAACACCTATTCTCAACAAGTAGGAACAGATTTTATTCGAAATCATCAAATTCTTGGAGTTGATTTTGCTTCTGTTCACATTTACCCCGACTCTTGGTAAGTAGTATTATGATGCTCAGATTCATGAAAAATCATTCAAAATCATAAAAAAAGTTCACGTCTTTTTATGATCCTAATTAGTAGAATTAAAATCTGGTGCAGGATATCACAAAACATTTCAGAAGCTCACCTTGAATTCACAAAGTCATGGATGCAATCTCATATCGATGATGCCGAGGAGTTTCTTAAAATGCCTGTCGTTTTTGCGGAATACGGTGTTTCAGCAAAAGATCCTGGCTACAATACATCGTATCGCAACAGCCACATCAGCACTGTACATAAGACCATATTGAACTCAACAAAAAGAGGAGGAAGTGGAGCTGGAAGCCTGGTGTGGCAATTGTTTCCTGAAGGAACAGAGTATATGGATGATGGCTATGCGGTTGTTCTTACGAAGTCAAAATCCACTGCAGATATTCTCTCTCTGCATTCGAAAAGGCTCAACGCCTTCAATTCTTTGTGCTCTTGGAGATGTCATTGGGGTTGTAAGAAGATGCTGCTCCATAATGATGAGTTCTGAGTATACCCTTGTTATTTAGGGTACCTAAATTGTTGTACGATGACCTTATAGCAACGGAATCTCTATTGTATATATAGATATCTATAACTGAAAGTATCACCCTGTTCCTATATGATAAATGTTGATCTACTTGCATTAGTGTCTTTAAATAAAGGTAAATCTGTAAATTTGAGATCCAAACCATTCATATCTATAAAAAGACATGCAACAGACTAGTAAAAAAATACAAAATCTCTAAATTTTTGCTATGCGTAGTGCATAAAATGCAGAATCTCTATTCAAGTTATTGTTGTAGAGATTCTGGTACATAGCACACTAAAGAATATGTAAAATGGAGAAAAGTGTATGTGCCGTATAGATTTTGATACATTTCATACTAAAGAATCTGTAAAACGGAGAAAAGTGATTCTAATACATTTTACACTAAAGAAAGCGTAAAACGAAGTAAAATGATATTTAAGTCTAATGACAATTGAGGCATAAGTAAAAAAAACGATTAAACCCTAACCGTGAGGGCCTCGCCCCGATCCCATGGGAATGCGAGGAGAGGTTAATCAGAACAGCTGAGAGCTTAGAGTCAAGGGCTGCCTTAGACCACTGCACTGAAGTTTTTATCATTGGAAATCAACCCCTTTTACGGGAATCGAACCTCTTTTATCACTACAACACCCCAGCTCCTCACCACTAGGCCATATCCAGGGGATCAATTGAGGCATAAGTAAAGGGCATGGCAACAAGCTAAAGGCAACTGAAAGCAAAAGCCCTACTTGAAGGCTTCAGTTTCTATAAAAGTAAGAACGAGCACCGGTTTTCAGTGGTGAAGTACAATATCCCAATAACAGACTATAAAATTCAAGCTATCGGCAAAAAAAGTGTTTTCATGAATGTCTATTACGACCTATTTGAAGCATTGTCATTTATATACATAGGTGCAATACTGCAAGAAAGGGTTCAATTCTGTCCCATGAAAAACAAAAACATAAGTTAGAAATGCCAATGCTGATAATCAAGCATGCCCAAGTTGCCAATTCTTGCATTCTTCATATTATATTTCCCAACATTCAATTCAAGTATACCTGCAAAGGCACCTCTTTTAGTTATAAATTCTAGCAGCTAAAAAAAAATGCCCGTTTCTCTAAAGCACAAACGGAATAGGCATTTGGTGTTCAAGCATAGTGAAACAAAAATAACAAATACTTATAAAAATAAGACAAGATCTGTAAATCAGTAAATGACCTTGCAGTGGAAAAATCAGCTTCAAGAAAGAGCATCAAAACTGAAACCCCCGAATGTCCTTCCAGAAAGCGAGAAGCTGACATAACTAATTAAATTCATTCATACGTATTTATGAGGCTCTCTACTTTTTCAATGCCAATTTTGACAGAACAGCAGCTGCTTGATCTCCACCTAACAAGAAATATGGATGCCTCAAGGCAGCTGCAGCAGATAAACGCCCCCTTCGCAAGAAACCTCTTTCTGAAATTAGTCTTGTGGCCAAATCCCATCCTCTACCAGAATCAAGATCAAGAATACTCAAATCAGGTCTCATCCTAGTTTTCTCCTCCATTTCTCCAAGTCATATTCAACATTCTTCAGTTCTGTATTAAAGTTCTTTAGTCCTGATGTTGACCTTAAAGATGGGATTGACATTTGCAGCAGTACAATTCCAGCAGAATACATGTCGAATAGATCAGGACTATTTAGCTGCAACATGTGATAAATATCAAATTTTGTGTCAAGACATCAAAGATGAATTACTTTGAACTAAGAACACTCCCCCTCCCACCTCCCCCCCCACCCCCCAGTTGATAGGTAGGTAGCATGAGTGGCACCTGCCATAAAAATGGAGAGAGAAGGGCGGCAATGGGCTCCGGAGGTGGATTAGGAGTTTCCTCCGGCATTACATACTGCTCAGGAGGGCAATAATCAGGATCAAGCAAGCCACGGTTAGGAACATAGTTTTTGCCAATTCGAAGGTCTGTTGCTGCTCCGAAATCTATGAGTTTGATTTTCCCTTTCTTTGTGACTACTAAATTTGCTGGCTTTATATCTCTGTGGACTATACCTGTGGCATGAATTTTCTTGAGAGAAGTAATTATTTGGCGCATTATCTGTTTGATGATTAATGCATCGCGTTCTACCGACTGTACCACTTGCAAAGAACGCCCAAACATGACTGACTCCAAGTTTAAAGGAAAACTACGATCTTTCATGTAATCTGCAAGGTCACGATCTCCCTGTCACATTAGCTTTACATGTAACGTTTATGGGAGTTCAAAACAATGAAACTAAGTTTAAAATCCACCAAATTCAGAGAACAGTGAAATTCAAAACAGTTGATAATTGAATAACAGGGAACAAAAGCAGCCATGTTATTGTTGAGAGGTGAAAGGAAATTTATCTGATCCTCATTGTTATAGAACCAAAAGCCCAGAAGATGTACAAGTAAAGCTCAAATCAAGTCAATAAGAATGCATACCTCAAATCTCCAGACCAGCCATTTCTCACCCTTTATAAACTGTGAATTTGTTTTATCCGAGGTAAAACTTCCAAGAAATTCTGCACAGGTGTCCGGGGCAGCCCTTGACATTCTGTAGTTAAACCACTCTTCAAATTCCCCACATTCTACAGCACCTTTGACGCCCATCTTTACCTTAAGGTCACAATAGGATGATAAGCCAGAAAAACAGAAAAACTTGACTAACACATAGTAACTTAATGCATGTATAAAGCTATTGTGGGCTTGAACGAAAAATGGGATGAAGATTGACAAGAATGTATTAAGCTAAATAAATCACATATTCCAGATGGTAAAGATAGTACCTTTTTAAGAATGACCTTTTCTTTAAACAAGTCATTCATCATCATGGATTTTCTGCCCCTTTTGTCTAGGTTTTGGTCAATTCCGGAATTCTTGGGGACAATCACACCAGAGTAAACAATACCAAATGAGCCTTCTCCGAGCTTATTACCAATCAGGAAATCGCTACTCTTCAAGCTTCTTCTACCAATCAAAGTATCGAACACAGTTTGCAGAGGGGCAAGAAGATATGCATCGATAGCACCCATAAGAACACCAGGACGAGCTGTTAAGTATAACCAAGCGAACCCAGAAAAAATTACAGTAGCCCAGATTTCTGATTCAGGTAAATCAGCAACATAATTCTGGAATTGCTCGTAGCTGGACTCAAGAGCAGGGAATTGAGACAATGATCGCTCAATGTAAGGACTGGTTTCAAGGAATACATCAGAGACAGTGTTGAAGAGAGCATTGCAAGTAGTGAGGGACCTTTTTTTATTAAAGAAATTGTCTCTTTGGAAAGTGGGTGGTTTGAAAGAAGGAAAGGAAATGCATTTAGGATCATGGAATGAAGAAGGGGTTGCAGCAGGAGAGGAAAGCAGAGAAGCTGTTTCCATTGGAGAATCAATATAGGAAAGTCGTCAGCAGCTAAGCTGCAGAAACAGAGAAGGAAGCACATCTTATCCAATTGAGATAGTAATGAAACTAATCGCATGTATACGTGTGGAGAGTGGGGCGACAACAATGCTCCTTCTCAATTCTATGTCTGTCTGAAGGTTATTTTTCAGATCCAATCTTTGGTGAAGGGCTGTAATGTCAATGGCAAACAGAAGTTTTAAGTAAAAGTGATTTGATGAAACTCTAAGGTTGAGCCGTAAATGTTGATCAATAAGGACAAACAAACGTTAGGGTCAAGCTCTCACGACGAACAAACGTCTTGAGGCAAAGTTATAACGAGGCCAGAATTTACCAAAAAGATATACATCTCTTGATCATTCGAAGTATGATGATGAATGAGCAGTATAATGCATTTGTTTGTACTATGTCATGCATTGGGATAAAATTTTCCTTCATCATTCGCGCTCAGATACTCGCTTTTTCTATACCATCAACACAAGTGTGAGCAAAAAGCCAAACAGATGACTCTGACTTGATTGGGTATGGAGCTTTGTCAACCCCTGTTAAGTCTTTCATCGACTCGGATGACTTGTCCGAACCAATTTCAGCCGGTCTGATTATGTTCTAATCTACTCTTGATGTTTGTGAGATCATGTCAATCATCATTCAAACTAATGTTCATTAGGAGAATTAGTAAATACGGCTCTTTTGGAAAAAAATTAGGAAAAAAGGTTGTTTTGTCGCTCTTTAAAGACATTTTGGAACCGCGATTTTCTCCCATTTTTTTCACAATGCTGCACGATCTTAGGCGCCTCAAATCCGCAAGGTGCGCCTTTCCAAACAGTTTTAGTTTGGTTCAAAAAACACCTAAAACGGGAGAAAAAAATTCGAATTTTACACCAAAACCGTTTTTCCAAACTTTTTTGGTCAAAAACCCGTTTTAACCAAAGCTCCTTGTTCATTATATATTGTCCATTTACAACTCTCCTGAGGAGTTTGATGTCTTAAGAGCAAACGTAGTGACCAATTGCAAATATGGCATCCGAAAATTTTATGTCTCACATAAAAGTTATTTATGTAGAACGTTTATCTATAAATATAGGTAATGTCTCTTTGACACTTTAGTGGTTAAAGCTTCGATAAAAGTTTTTGTATATTGAAGCCTATGAAGAAGCCATTGAGTAAAAGCATCTAAATATTCATGCTATTACCCAAAATTAAAAGGTGGGGGGCTTCAATCTATTTATGACGTGGCTCATGAAAGACATGAGAGAATGAACCACTACGTTTGATTTAAAGTAGGCGAGTGTTTTGTCAAGCCTCATGAAAGTTTCAAAATAATATACATCGATCACTTGATGGTGTGATTTTTGATTCGTCAGACAAAGCAATGCAGTGTCCGTTCGCATGCGTTTTTGCGCCACCGCGCTTTATTTAACGTTCTGGTCGATATTACATTGTTACTTCGAAGAAAATTACAACTTTTTTTCATACCCATAAAGTAACATATAGCCATTTCTATAGCCTTATGCCCATTTCATGTATGTTACTTTTTATATGGGAGTCTCTAGATAAGAACTTTCCATTAAATAGTAGTAATTGTGATTTCATTTGGTAAAAAGATAAACCTTGATTTTATGTTGGTCCATGACCATCATGTCATCACTCATTCCACCAATCACAGATTTTGAAAACGATAATACACGTGATATTAAAGAGACATCGTTAATAAGATCGCGGTCGATTAATTTCAAGACTACATGCCGTGCAAATTCGACTTTGTAGATATCGAAATCTGTTTTCAACTCCTTTAGAGTCAAATTTTGTGCATAATTTCGACTGGAGGTTGAAACAGATTTCGGCTTTATAAAGTCGAAATTGCAGACATGAGTGTGATGTCGAAAAATGCATAATGTGGCAATTAAACAATGGGCAAAAAAAATGTGTACACGTGTCAATCTTCTGTTTTCCGGGAGAACAACCGGCGGTACCGAAGGTTCAAATTGGTCCGTCAACATATGGCCGAAAATTAGCCGGAGAAAATTCTGCGCCAGCTATGTCGTCGACCTTTTCTTGCAGTTTTGGACTGATATCTTCACCAGTATTCAGTTCCTGCGGCAACCTGCACCACAAGGTGAACGTCCCGGCGACGCCGTCAAACCATGTTGGCGAATATCCAAGTTCATCTTCGCCTTTCGTGTTATCTACCGGTGCCTATCTCAAGTTTCAGCGCTCATCATCATCGACTATATCTAGCACCAGAATTCATAGCTTCGGTAAATCCCCGCGGGACGATGACGGATTTGAATATTATCGAGAGTTAAAGTTGGAGAGGGAGAAGAGAGACATAAATAATCGTACGAATGACAATCAATTGGATGAAATTCGATTCGCAGACCGATTCTCCAACACTGAAAAGGCTGATGTTCCAACTGTAAAGAGTTTATCCGGCGTAGAGCGAGATTCTAGGTTGCATATTCCTTCTGAAAAGGAGCCTAGAAATGTCGGCGGGAGGCAAATGATGAATAGGTCGAATGTGATCGCTAAACAAGTTATCAGCGTTCAATCAGCCCTCAGCCTTGGTTATGTTTCCCAGCTATGGATAGACACCAATGCTGTGAGTCGAATATTTTTCCACATATCCCTAGTTTTTATGCTAGCTGAGTCAGTTGCCTATACTGTGTGCTATGGCTCAAATTAAGCTCTCGGTATGCTACATTATGTATCCCTAATGCAACTGTCGACTATTCAGCTATTTCCACACACACACACACCCCTTTACTTTATCCTCAATGGCTTTGTAGTATAACTCTTTGATCAGTTCTTTCTAGGAGGATGATAATTGGATTTTGGAGTGTTTAATCATCATCATCATTGTTTAGTTTTATTTTTCTGTTGCTTTGCAGTGGGTTGTGTTGCTTGTGGAAGTCAGACCAAATCTATTTTCTGGCGAAATCGAATGTTGTTTCTTGGAAGACATAAAAAAGGTATGGTTTTGGAAGTAAGTTATTTAGCAGTCTTTGTTGTACCTACTCAGTCCTCACAGGTTACTGCATACCGATGTTTAGCTGTCCACATTTCGTGTTGTTGGTGCGCATTCTTTTAATGCTTATTTATCTCTCTGAAGTGGATCTGAATACAAGAGGGATTAAAAGAAATTTTGTCTTTAGTGGCATGGCATTACCGTGTTTTTAGTGTGACACCACACCAAGAACAATCAATCAGTGGAAAGTCGATTATCGGTAGAATCGGTGTGATGCTACTTAAGACGCCCCTAAAAGAAATTATCTAGCACAATGCACTAGAGAGAGATACATAGAAGTGAAATTTAACTGGCTTAGTCACTGATTATTAAATTACATTACATACATTTGTAAAATTTATGCATTACTTTTTGATGTGTTGTCAGGTACTTGTCTCAACCTGCTATACAGTACAGCAATTACATGATCTCAAATAACATCATTATATGGCTGACATCATAGGTAGGGGATGTTCTACTTGTTGGGGATGAGAGCGTGTTGGACAACGACTTCAAATTAGTTGGACTGGAGACACTGGTATGTGGAGCTACTTCATTGAATGTGAGAAAACTAGTCAGCAATGAGGAAATCAGAAAGAGTAGTGATTTTGGTCTTTTCTCTCGGTGTTTGCATCTTGTAATTTTGATGGAATGTCACAGGCTCTCTCAACTGATGCTTAATCATGTGCTGGCATTGTAAATAATGTTAAAAGAGCTTAAGCATCCTCTTTAATACAAATGAAAGGCTATCTTCCCCTATGTGCTTCACTTCCTGAAAAATGCTGAGTATTTTTGTATACTCAGGATTCTGCTTGTTGTAAATTAGGTTCATTCTTGGTGATATACATTTTTAGTGCCTATTTTACATGGATAGGATAGGTAATTTGTGATGTTGTTAGTTTGGTATTAGACTAAAAAAGAGTATTAGAAAATAGATGGTGATTAGATAGCTCTCTTTGGGTTAATGTTCATGCTAAGTGCTTTTCAGTTCACTTTCTAGGTAGGATACACTGTTGAAACTCCAGATGGCCGAACTATTGGGAAGGTAATGCTTGTTCTGTTCAGGGTTAGAAACAAATTGATTATCTTTTTTGTTTTGTTTTTACAATTAGTTTTGTAATAAAAAAGAACCTTGTGATTAATCTTTAATCCTTCATCGCAGGTGCGTGGATATAATTTTGACATCAACTCTGGGTCAATAAAAGCCCTTGAGCTTGATTCATTTGGCTTACATTTCATTCCATCCAGTTTGGTAGGTGCTTTTCTCCTGGAATTAATTTCAACTATAAGTGTCTGTTTGTAACTCTTTTAAGATTGGAAAAATCATCGAAAAGAAACAAGGACTATAGTGTTGATGCACTTTTGTTACTGTTTTGGTATGTGAAATCGAAATCAGGTGAGCACATACGCTTTATATGTGGAGGATGTGCTGGAAGTTTCATACGACACCGTGGTAGTACATGAGGCTGCTGCCTCGCGCATACATAGGCTTAGTAAGGTGTTAAACATTGTTACTTTGTCTCTCTTTTTCCTTCTTTTTTTTCTTCCTGCATGTCTGTTTTGTTTGCATGTTTATCCCCATCAATATTAGAGTGAATAGCGCGAAACACTCCAATCTTTAGGTTAAGGTTGTGACCCACCATTCATCTTTCGTTTTTGGCGTTTTTGCAACTGATGTTGTCTAATATTTTGCTATTATCTCATTTTTGGTTAATTTCCCTTTAGTTGGGACGGAACAACATGCTCGTAAGGTTTTGACGAAATAAGACGAGAATTTGTTTGGGGCAAATTTTCCAAAAAAAAAAAAAAAAATGTGGCGGCTTAGGAGCAATTGTGGGTGTATTTTTGGGGGGAAAGGGGTGGGGTTAACTGAGATGATTTCTTTTTTTTATAGAAAAAATGTGAGGATTAAATGAGTAATAAAATTGAGGCGACTAAGGAGCATGAAATCCTTAGGAGCGTGATGTTCAAGTGCGAATTTTTAAATCCTTACGAGCGTGATGTTCAAGTGCGATTTTTTTGTCCCAATAAACAGAAAATCGACGTAATTGTAAAAATTGCAACAACAGAAAAAAGAAATGAAAAATAAAAAAAAATAGACAACATAAGTTACAAAAATGCCAAACAAAAGCTGAATGACAGGTCACAACTTTGACCTAAAGATCGAGTGTTTTGCGCTTATTCACTCTCAATTTTCAAGATCTTTATAACCATTTCATTAAGGATAGTCGAGGAGGATATGTTAGAAGTAGTAGTATTGAGTTTGATCTTTAGGAGAAACTTTATGGTACAATCAGAATCTTTATTCTTTAAAAGTTGTATCGGTGGCATGTATCATATCCCCGTACTCACTTCCATTGTAGACGTCCTTACTAGTTAGGTGGAAAAAAATCATGTCACGTGATACAACCCTTTAGGATTTTTATAATGTTTATTAGAGTTAGTGATATATATAGTTTGTTGGTAATTTAAAAGTCATTGTGAAAATACAACAGGGGATATGGGGTAAAAAGAGCATAGCTGCTGGCTGTGATGGGCAGGAGTACGAAGAAGAAGAAGAAGAAGAAGAAGAAGATGGTGGTGAGAAAAGAGGAGGACAAAGTGGGAATGGGGATCCCAATAATAAGAAGAAGAAGAAGAAGAAAAGGAAAGTGCATGAAAATACGGTGAAAACGTACAAGGAGTGGCAGATGCCCATGGATTTCTTGTGATTTCAATGCAGACATCTTGATCTTGTGATCTACTTGTACGCCTTACTTGTACATATCAAAGATACAACAAGCAAGTTGATTTTGTTTTTTTAGTGTAATTTTTTTATTTTTTTTTTGGGGGGTAATGTAATACGTCTTGTAATATATGTATTTTGTCTGATCTCCTTGCATATATATTATATTATTATTATAATTCTTAAAGTATAGTTGCTATTGATATATTAATATAAGTTGTGTTTTTGATGATTTTTAGTGGAGAATATATATAGATAATATAGGTTGATAGGAGAAAGAAAAGAAAAAACAAACATTAAACAATGCTTTGTACTATTTTTTACATACATTACTTATAATGAGGTAGAAAAGAGACGTGATAATTGTATTTGTGGTTTGGTTTTAAACCTATCTATTATGGTTCATATGATGTTGTGGTGAAAAAACAAATTACTTAGGAATGTTTTACTATGTTATTTCCCCTATTGTTTATTGGCATCATGATAATAAACTATCAAACTCAAGTTTGTCATCTTAATAAATACACACATGTGTTATGTGTACCCTTTGATTTCCAAGTGTTAAATGACCAATGATGTCGTTTTAGGTGTTTTGCATTTTATCTAAGATGAGTGGGGTAGGGTTACCTTACATTACACCACCTTCTAAATTACTTATATTCCCTTCAAAAAAAAAACAAAAAAAAAACAAACTTATATTTCAAGATGATTGTCGTACTATATTATTTTATTGTCATTGCAAATATAAAAAATGAATAAATCAATTTATATAAAATCAAATGTTAAGTTTAAATTTGATTTTTTAATAATAAAAAAATTAATAAAATATAGCTGGAATGAGAGAGAAGGACACAAACATTTCATCAATTAGGGAGAATGACAGTCTTTTGATTAAGGAGAATGACAGTCTTTTGAAAAAATTTCAGGTCAATTTTTTTTTTCTAAATTTATGCCGCCTATTTTTTTTTATTAAAAAAAAAACCAACACATTTTCTCTTTCATCTATCTTTTTTAAACACTCATATCTCTCAATCTAGAACTTCAAATTTGAAAATTCTTTCACCAATTTTTTTTATTTTTTCACGCTCTTTATTTTGAGACCACATTCAACATATTCCGATGTGATTTCAGAAAATCCTCTTTCGAAATTCACCGTTGTTCGAAATTCACTGTCGATATTCACTGATTTTCGGGATTCACTAGGGAAATTCACCAAGTGAATTTCGACAGTGAATCTCACGAAAAACGATGCAATGATATCAAACCAAGTCTCAATCGAAGAGCAATCTATCCTCCAATCGTCTCATTTACTCTTTCTTCACTTGAAATTGAGCGCTTGAATCCTTCTTTCGATCTCTGATGTTTCGATTTGTGGTGATGTTTCTCCAGCGTTCTTCCCTGCGCAAATAGTCTTCAATGTCCTAGGTTCTCTTTGATGCTCTTCGCTGCCCCTACTCTGCATATGGAGCGGTTGAACTCATATGAGCTATGGTGTTTTGATTTACGGAGTAGGTTACCTGATGTTCTTCTCTTGCTCCGGTTTGAGTTGACAGTCTTCGTTGATGCCTGGGTTCATCTTGAAGCTCTTCGCTACTCCATCTTTCTCCGGAGCTCTCTCTTCATTCGTTTCGTGGGTTTGATTTCAAAGATGAAATGGGGTTTGTTTCGATTGATGTTACCCAGGTTTTGCAATTGTTGTTGTGCTTGATTCTCCGGTGGCGGAATTTCTTTCCTCTCTCTGAGGGCTTCTTTTGCTATGGTTTTGTCTTGGATTCACGCTCAATTTTCTCGATTTTGATGGTTCATACTCTTGAAATAATGTTTCTTGAGAGGGTGATTTAAGTGCATCACTTGATCTTCTTTGGTTTGAAGTTGGGTTTTGATTTGAGGTTGATTTGAGTTGGCTTTCTCTTTTGAATTACGCGACTTATAATGCTCTTTGTTTTGTGATTGGCTCTCCTTCACAATCTGTATTATTCTTTGCTATGAATTATGTATATCTTTGAGGGCAATTCTGTTATTGCTCTCTCCTCTGCACTTCTTTGTTGATTATAGTGTCCTGCGATGCTATTGATGTTTTTATTGTTGTTTCTTGGGTTTTGCTTACAATTCTGAGATAGGGTAATTTGCGGTTATGTTCCTCCTGAAGACTTTGTTTAGGCTTTGTTTTACATTCATCTCGATAAGGTGGTTTTTATGAGAATGTTTTGTATTCAAGGGTCGAATTTTCTTGCTTGAGATGGTTCATCTTTGTTGCAAGATGTTATGTTTGGTCCCCCCACGACTCTGTACAACCTTTAAGAGTTTAGGGCACTTGCTTCAGTTTGTGGTGGTTCAATGGACTTTGAATCAAAGCTTTCTTGGATCCTTTGTGCCTGCTACTGTCTTTTACATGTTAACAGACATGTTCTTATCTCTGGGGTTGCTTGTGCTGGTGTCCATTTGCAAGCTGGTGGTTTTGTTGTTTTCCTCTTTAGGTTACTTCTCCTGCTGTTGTTACTATGCTCTGCCCTTTCATGCTCCGGTCGGTTGTGGTGCTGCTGGGATGTTGGTCCTCTTGTACAGGTGTTCTATGATAGCTTAAAGAATTTTTGGCTGATGTTTCCTGCTGTTTTGCTACAGATTGCCTGCTAGCACTAAGGGTGAACAAAATAACCGGAAATCAAACCAACCGGTAGAATCAAACCGGTCCGAACCGGAAAAGCATAAATCATGGTTTTTTTGTTGGTTTTTGTATTGTAAAAAACCAAACCGTGAAAAACAATATGGTTTTGGTTTTTAAAAATAAAAACCGGACCAAACCGTATATATATGTATATATTACATATATATGTGTGTGTGTGTCCGTGTGATTTAATATTTACATGTGTGTGTGTGTATATATATATGTGTGTGTATATGTATGTATATTTCTATGTATATCACTATTGATTATGGAGGTCTTTAATCAAAGTCGGTTCTCTTAATGCACCCACAAAAGGTCGGTTCTACTGTAGTGCACATGTAGAGTGGTGCACGAGTAGATTAGGTGAGATGCAAATAAAATCTCTCTTAATTATCATTACATGTAAATAAGTAATATCTCAGACCATTATCTATTAATACTTCATTCAACTACCTCACACACGTAGGTTTTTGCCTCAGCCTAATATGACCTATGACAAGATGAAACAAAATAGTTTACATGGCTTTATATGATCGGTCTAATTGGAATATATGACAATATTATGTTGTGTGTATGTGTGTGTGTATATATATATATATATATATATATATATATATAAAGAAGGGGGAATGAGGGAGAAGGACATAAATATTTCATCAATTGGGTAGAAGGACAGCCTTTTGAAACTTTTGCATAAAGGACAGAACTATTTATCCACTGTCAAAATTCACTGTCGAAATTCACTAATTTTCAAAATTCATTGTCGAAAGTCACTGATTTTCGGGATTCACTGTCGAAATTCACTAATTTCCGGATTCACTAGGTAGATTCACTGATTTTTGGGATTCACTGTTTGTCCTTCTCGCTATAAATATTATGCAGTTGTCCTTCTCCCTATAAGAAATATGTAGCTGTCCTGTTACTTAAAAATATTTCAGATTGTGTCATTATCCCTAATTATCCTTAGAAAGAATACAGAAGACAAAAACCGGGAAAAACCGGAACCAAGCCGATCCAAACCGGACCGAATAAAATGGTTTACCAAGTTATGGTTTGGTTTTGGTTTGTGTATTTGAAAACCTTAAAAAATGGTTTGGTTTTCAAAGTGGTAAAAACCGGAAAACCGGACCATGTGCACCCCTAGCTAGCACGTAGCTTGAAATGTTGTTGGTTCTTATCTTGCAGGTGTTGTTGTCCCATTTCTGGTTGACGCCCTTACTTTTTATGTATCAGTTCTGGTAGTTGATACTTGTTGTATATTACATATGTGTTAGCAGGCCCTTGTCTTCAGATCTTGTCTTTATGGAATATGCACTAATTAATCGAATAGAAAGAAGCGTTTATCGAAATACGGAAACCATTTGCGTTTATATATTTTAAGATGTGTTACTAATACCTTTTCAGCAATGCTTAGTGGTTCTGACTTTTATCAAACAAAAGTCCGAGTCTTGGATTCGTGCTATGAATGTTATATTCATCGTCAATAAGACAAACAAATTATCCTATTGAAAATGAATACGTTCGTCCAATGAATCCAAAGCAGAAAATGAATTTTACGTGATACTTAAATTGTATCCGAGATTCATTTCTTATATCACTCCCACCGATCTATACGAAATAAGCGCCCGTTGTCTATTTTATCTATCGTTTAATGCAAAGCTACCTAGTTCTTCCAAAGAACTTTAGCTTTCGAGAAAATTGCTAAGGATGCATTGGTCAGTGATCCGTAATCACTTTCCTTATCCTCTAATTTCCAATTTATTAATTTTCCGGTTTAGCCTTAAAACTACTTAGTTTAGATGACTAACACGTATAAACATTCTTTCCCAATCTTGACTTTCCTTAGATGGAAACAGTCTTGAACTAGCAGTTCGTTTGAGTAGACACTACTCTTGAACTGTGGGATGTTCAGTGTTACTTGCTTGGACTCTCGATTTTTCTAATCGTCAAATCATACGACCAAAGCTCCCACTAGTTTATCGGTTCCAAATACCGTCTAACTAGCAACACTTTGTTCGAATGGTTTGAGAGATCATAATAAAGCTCCCACTAGTTTATCGGTTCCAAATACCGTCTAACTAGCAACACTTTGTATTTATGATTTTTCAAAGATTAGAAAATCACTCAGAACTAAGCTCCCACTAGTTTATCGGTTCCAAATCTTGTCTAACAACTAGCAATCTTTGTGTTCATGATGTTTCAAAGATTATAAAATCTCCAGAACTAAGCTCCCACTAGTTTATCAGTTCCAAATACTGTCAAACTAGCAACGCTTTGTTCTTGTTTTTCAAATGAATGGAAAAACTCTTGTGCAGTCCATTACACATTTCTAATGATTCAGAAAAACAACAAATCATTAGACTAAGGCTCCCACTAGTTTATCGGTTCCAAATACCGTCTAACTAGCAACGCGTTATGTATATGATTTTCCAATTTTTCAATTTAGAAATTTGTTGTGTAATTACACTTTTAAAATTCACTAAATGAATTTGTCTGATAGTCCTATATCATATTTTATAAACTATGTATGGTCGTCTCTCGTTCAACACGAGTGACACCCGTGACATACCTATACTATGTCACTTAAAATTTAAAGGCTCAAGAGAATAAATCTCTTCCGAAAAAATAAATGCATTGTTTGATAATTTACAACGTACTTGTTACTTTCCACATTTTTAATGAAGTCCTATTACTAACAGTTTAGTAGCATAGAGATTAAAGTTGTAAAATAAACATGACAGAAAGTTAAATTCAAAAAATAAATTTTCACTACTAGATTTTTATTTTAGGAATAATAAACTTGTTTAAAGTCTATTCTACCATTCCAAGGATTTAACCTCGCATCGTACCGCCGCCTTTAGGGTCGGTATCAGCATGATGATGGTTAAACTGAGACAATCTCTCTCAATGATTAAGCTTCGAGAATCGAACATCTCACGGGAATCAGACATCCCGGGCCTTAATCATTGATTACCTTCCTTTTTCTAGCCTAGATATTTCGAAAATATCCATAAAGAGTGTGACCTACTATATCAGATCTCAAAGTACGCCCCGAGTATGCCGCCTTTAGGGTCGGACAGTGACCCAACGAGTACCCGAAATCATATCCTTTCGGAGACCAAACCTTGAATTTTGATAGGGGTGAACACCATCCTTAGGGGGTCGGAATCAAAGCGGCACGAGGCGTCACCCTTCTCTCACGTGCTTGCATCTATAGTAGAGGCCGTGGGGTTGGCTGTCGCCTTCCCCGCTCCCACTAAATAATTTGAAAAAGTGGTGGGTTTACTAATTACGGTTTCGGTCTTGACAATAAGAAAAAATAAATCAAAGTACTCCGAACAGGGTCGGTTATGTAGGCAAGCCTACGCCGTCTTATTCGTTGGAACATATGTGACAATTTAGGCCGATCCGGCAAGAGAAGCCCCGTTTAGCCCGAAGGCTTATCGTCTATGCTAAGTCTTGTCGAACCACTGTAACGTACACCACACGTGGAGGGGAGTCAATTGAGCCGAAGCTCGGTTGAACTTGCCCAACCATGGTTAGACCATTTCCGAACCCATGTACTAAGATTTTCCAATTTCTACGTTGTCAACCAAAGCGTAATCTCGTTTATGTTTAAGGTATGTTCACCGAAAACTCAACGATTTATCTAAGTGGGATTCACTGAGAATCCATCACTAAAATCGTAACGATTGACAAAACCCGGTTCCTCGGTTTTAATTTACTTAATTAATTAACTACCACATATTAATGAAAAAAACTTTTAACTAATTATACGAGTTATACATGCCTAATTTATTCCAAATAAACTAGCTACATAGTCTATCATATTTAATTATAAAAATAGTATATCTTTTTATCTGAATATCAAAATATCGTAATTTTTCCACCATATTTTCATATTTCCTCTCTTTATTTAGACATTCAATTTGATATTTATTCGATGTCATTTTCGTCAAAAACAACGAAACAGTAGAATAGTGGAACAGTGGATTTGAAGTCAATTCCAATATACCGAACAATGGAATTGTCTTCATCACCCAATTTGTATTTCTATTGTCCTGATTTCTATAATTTCCCTCTTATTTTTCCTTTGTTCTCACTTCTTCTGGATTGATTAATGATACATGCATAACCGTTGTGACATAACGATTGCCAACAACGTGTACCTACACCGATAATTCCTAATATATACTCATTGATCATTATTATATACATTGTAATGAACAGTATTGATACATTTTGTGTATAAGAGTTGTGTCTCTATCTTTTACTCCTCTAGATTTTATTGATGACTTGAATATAATAAAAGGGAAAATACAAAATAAAATTTTCCCTATTTTTAAGAATAAGGAGAAAAAGACAGATTGCTGGAAAGGTGGGATTGCAATTAAGAGGAGTAAAGCCAACAGACGTGGCCCTCCATCCACTCCCCACCCCCCTCTCTCTCTCCCTCCCTGTTCTTTCTTTCCCATGCGGCAATCTTCTCCTCTTCCTCTTTGATCCTCCTCTTCCTCTTTGATCTCATTATCATTCTGTTTTTTTCCCTTTGGCATTTGCTTCTGCTGGCCTGATATTGATAACAAACTCATCAGATCAGAATAAGTAGAACGACAAAAAAAAGTGCAAAAAATTGAGTCTCACCTTTCACCAGGTTGGTCGGAATCGGATTATGACCTGAGATCAAGGGGTTTCTAGATCTAGCATTTTTGTTGGCATTCATATTTCATAATTTGATTTTGTCTTGCATTGACATATCGTTTTCATTTGAGGCCTTCGATATTTATCTCTCATATTGTTCATCAATTCCGAGGCTCAGTCGCTGCTCTGATTTTTTTTTCTCATTATCACCGCCATATATCTGTGACTGTTGCTTCAGAATTTGCTTTCATGGTTTTTATGATAAGGTGTATGGGAATTCGTTCTCCTATTTCGCACATTTGCCGATTATTTACCGGCTGAAATTTGTATTCTGCTCCTTTCATTGGGGTATGATCGTCTTTCAGGCGCCGACGGCCACCACCGGAAGCCTAATTTTCTTAAAGTTTTAATTTTTTTTTTTGGTAATTCCGGACTTCTGCTTTGAATTCATCTATTCGGCATTCTTCTGCAACTGGGAATTTGGAGTAGCTTATTCAGGATTACAATTTTGGCCGCCCCTGCCGCTTGCGGTGACTGCGTTCCTTTCTTGGGGGCCAAGTCTACGTTGGGCGGTCAATTTTTTTCAAATCATTTAAGCTTTTAAATTCCTCAATTAGGGTTCAGCTAATTGGTCTTATGAAGAAAATTTCCATGTTTAGGAGTTGGATTATTTTATGACTTCCGGTGACAAGTTTTTGTCTTCATCATCGAAATCAATCTCTGCTCCAAAGCCTGATCCTCACCGTCGTCGTCGTTCATCCTCTTCAATAACTAGTTCGTTTGGAAATCTTCCTCCTTTCTCTCCTTCTGTTTTTGAGGAACCATTGGAAAGTGAACGTCCTTCTGACGAGCTCAAGGAGTTGGACGACTCTGTTCCTCCAATTAGTAGTCGTAGACCACTTATTGATAGGTCAGGTGAAAAGGGTTTCACTCAGCTGAGCTTCAGTTCCGCCGGGAATTTCAGCTGGAATGTCCTCCAAGGAGAGGAAACGAATGGTGTCTTGGGGTGGGGTTATGGATTGTCACAATGAAATCACTTCCCTACAAGTTTCTGGTGGTTTGTCTCAGCTGGGTTCAGTTCTGTCTCCTTCAACTGAGAAGGCCTCTTCTCGCAGGCAGATGGAGTTGTCTACCGCTGCATCTGGTTTTGAGGCTAACTCAAGCAAATCTCAGAGGATTCGCCACAGAAGCATGCAGTTGGAACATAATTTTACAGATGAAGATAATCCCAGGTTGATCCACATTAATGATCCTAAAACCACCAATAGTAAGTGTGAATTCTCAGGAAATGAAATCCGAACTAGCAAGTATACGATTTTGAACTTTTTGCCTAAAAACATTTTTATTCAGTTTCACCGGGTTGCTTATTTGTACTTCCTGGCCATAGCTGCATTGAACCAGCTGCCTCCTCTTGCAGTTTTTGGCAGAACAGTGTCTCTTTTCCCTCTCCTTTTTGTGCTTTCTGTGACTGCAATAAAAGATGGGTACGAGGACTGGCGAAGGCACAGGTCTGACAGGAATGAGAATAATAGGGAGGCTTTAGTGCTCCAATCTGGTGAATTCCGGCCTAAAATATGGAAAAAGATAGTGTCTGGTGAAGTTGTGAAGATCTGTGCTGATGACACTATTCCTTGTGACATGGTCTTACTTGGAACGAGTGATCCTAATGGAATTGCTTACATACAAACCATGAATTTGGATGGTGAGTCTAACTTGAAGACAAGATACGCCAGGCAAGAAACAAATAGGCTGGTTTTTGAAGGGCCAATGTTTTCTGGGCTAATTAAATGTGAGCAACCTAACAGGAATATCTACGAGTTTACAGCAAACATGGAAATAAATGGGCAGAAATTCTCTTTAAGCCAATCCAACATCATACTACGTGGATGCCAACTGAAGAATACAGAGTGGGCCATTGGTGTGGTGGTATATGCTGGGCAGGAGACAAAAGCTATGCTAAACAGTGCAGCATCTCCATCTAAACGAAGTAGACTGGAAACATATATGAACAGGGAAACCTTTTGGCTGTCCATCTTCCTGTTCATAATGTGTCTTGTAGTTGCCATTGGGATGGGTCTGTGGCTTAAAAATAACAGTCATCAGCTTGATACATTGCCATATTATCGGAAAACATACTCAGCAAGTGGAAAATTTCCAGGGAAACGATACAAATTTTATGGTATTCCTATGGAGGCCTTTTTCGCGTTCTTAAGCTCGATTATTGTTTTCCAGATTATGATACCTATATCTCTCTACATCACTATGGAGTTGGTTAGGTTGGGACAGTCATATTTTATGATCGGAGACAGGAATATGTACGATGTCAAATCTAACTCAAGGTTCCAGTGCAGATCCCTCAACATTAATGAGGATTTGGGCCAAATACGGTATGTGTTTTGTGATAAGACTGGAACACTTACTGAAAACAAAATGGAATTCAGGAGAGCGAGTGTTTGTGGGAAGAATTATGGAAGGCCAATCTCTACTTCTACTGCTGGGGCATTTGAGGATGGAAGTGCCAGAGGTAAAACCTTTATTGTTTCTTGTCCGGACAATGTTCTAAACTATGTTCTGTAGATTGCTTCCATTGGTATTTGTAATCATAAACCTTATGGGGCATCTTGAGTTCATTTTTGTGTATAATGTAAATTAAAGTAAGCCGGAAACAAGTATACTATTCCAACACATGCCACCAACTTCTGTTGACTTGCAACACACAAAAATACTATGGTGTGACGATTGGGGTAGTTGTGCCATCAACTCTTTTGTTTGTTTTCCCTTAGCTGCATTCCGATCCTTTGATCTGGCCAATTATATGTGAACATTCATAAGATAGGTTACTTGCACAGCTCTACCTTTTTGGCATGAGATATATGTGGTTCTTGCTCTATTTTGCGGTTGGCCTGTGTGTGGTCAGCATATACGTTTAAGAGGAAATTTGATATTTCAAAACTACATCCATGCATCTCATCACTCAAAGAAGAAAGGGGGGGAGGGGGAGGGGGAGGGAGAGGGAGAGAGAGGAAAGAAAGATCTTACAGATATATATATTTTCTTTAGCAATGTACTTGGATTACTTTTAAATGGGTAAATCTACACACGTTTCATGACTAGGAGCTTCTGTGACTGTCAAATGTCCTTGACCTTTGAATGGGTTTTTTTACCTTTTCCTAGGCAGGGGATGCTAAACTCCAATTTTGTTGACCCTTGTTGAGTAGTATTTAGTCCTATGTTTTCATGAGTATATCTAGAATTTGGACTGCATACTGCATTACTTGTATATAGGTAGTAGTGCTTTTCAGAACTCAAGCCTTCTTTGTCTCCTGCTTCCTGCCTTTTTAAGGTTTTCTGTTAGCTGCTATCATACTAATTATCTCTTAGGGTTGATTCACCATATTAGCCTTAGCTGACTCACTGCTTTTAAGTTTCAGGAGCGTCCTTACATAATATTGAATGTGTATTCCCTCTATAAGATCTGAGATTGAAACAAGCTATATTCAGTAGTTTCTATCTGTTGTCTCCTGTCATTGTCATGACTTTGGATATCTGGGTGTGATTTTATCGACTTCTTTTGCAGTGGAAGCAGCAAAGCACCCTGTTGTTGAAAGGAGATGGAAGCTTAAATCTGAAATCCTTCCTGATGTTGAGCTTCTGAAATTGTTGCATGAAGACTACTCCGGAGAAGAAAGGGTTTTTGCACATGAGTTTTTCCTGACATTGGCAGCTTGTAACACTGTGATTCCTATTCTTTCTAGTTGTACCTCTTCAGATTGTGAGGGGGATGATTTGCATGAAGGTGCTGCAGCCATTGACTATCAGGGTGAATCTCCTGATGAACAAGCTCTGGTTGCTGCTGCGTCTGCTTATGGTTATACCCTATTTGAGAGGACTTCTGGACACATAGTAATTGATGTCAACGGCGAGAAACTAAGGTAAATTGTTTAATTTATTCTCCCCCTCCCTCTCTCCTCTTTTGGTTACCGCAATATCATTACTTGATATAATAAGTCATAATCTCACCCCTTCATTGAAGGGTTTGATATGTTTCCTCTTATTGGTTCTTTCCGTTTCATCTCATTCTTTCTGTAACTTTATTTGTAAGGATCATGCAGGTTATTTATATGTGTTTTTTTTTTTTTTTTTTTTTTGGGAATTTGGATTTCTGTTGAGTGAGATATTGACTTGCTGTAGTTAAAAAGCCGAAGTATGTGATTGGCTGTGGATGCAAGCCTAGATGAAGTGTCAATCAGATGAAAACATAAGGAAATGATTAGAAATTTTATTATGTTTTTTCATGCCTAGAAAATATGCTCATAAAAATGCTCCCCGAAAAGGAACTGTTAACAATTACTTGGTTTTGGTGCATTCTCATATGATGCCTAATATGACCTGAGATTACCAGTTTGAGCTATGAAAACAGCTTCTTATAGAAATATGAGGCAAGTATGCATACAATAGGCTGAAATAGCCGGCCGTCTTCGAACTACACATATATAAGACGCTTCAATGCATTAGGTTTCCTTTTTATTCTGTTATTTATTGAGTGTATTGAGCCTCATCTTGGTGCCTGTCAAGCAGGTTGGATGTGTTGGGTCTCCATGAGTTTGACAGTGTACGGAAAAGGATGTCCGTTGTGATTAAATTCCCAAACAACGATGTAAAAGTATTGGTGAAAGGGGCTGATACCTCAATGTTGAGCATCATAAAGAAGGAAAATGCAAGCGATGATCACATAAAGCGGGCAACTACAAGCCATTTAACTGAATATTCATCTGAAGGTTTACGGACTCTTGTTGTTGCTTCAAAGAGTCTTAGCGGTAAAGAACTTCATGACTGGCAATCAATGTATGAAGACGCTAGCACGTCCCTGACTGACAGAGCTATAAAATTACGTCAAACAGCAGCTCTAATTGAATGCAACCTAACTCTCCTTGGTGCTACTGGAATTGAGGATAAGTTACAAAATGGTGTACCTGAGGCCATTGAGTCCTTGAGACAAGCAGGATTAAAGGTATGGGTTCTTACTGGAGATAAGCAAGAGACTGCCATTTCGATTGGTCTTTCTTGCAAGCTCTTAACAACTGATATGCACCAAATTATCATAAACGGGAACTCAGAGAACGAATGCAGAAGCCTATTGTCTGATGCAAAGGCTAAGTATTGTTTGAAGTCGTCTTGCAACCAGAATGTGAAGTGGACAAAAGATGTTGAAAGAGAATATCATGAGATTCCTGTTGACCCAAGGCTTTCCAACCTCTCCCAGCAGAATGCGGTACTTGAAGTGGAATCCTTAGCTGCCCCTTTAGCTCTTATAATTGATGGCAGCAGCCTTGTGTACATACTAGAGAAGGATCTGGAATCTGAGGCATGAACCCTTCTTGCATTATTCTTTTATCTGTTGTTTCTCACTAGTTTGTTCTCTTTTGATTGAGTTGTGTCAAGAAAATTCTCTTTGTTTGATTATTTGGGCAGTGTAAACTAGATTCTGTTAATTAGGAGTGAGCTAAGTTTTCTTTCAATGCATTTTGACTGATCCTTAAGTATGGTATTATTAAAGTGTGTCGTATAGTTATGATACTCAATATGCATTACCTATTAACTAGCCTAGTTTTTTCCGACATGTATTAGACATTAGAAAGGTTTGGTGTTGAATTATTATGTTTCTGCGCCGCAACGTAGTTCTGTCTTGTGAGTGTGTTTGTCGACTTGCATTTTACGATAAATCCACTTGATGTAGAAGTTTGTATGTATTTCCAGTTAGACTAATGGCAGCCGTCTATTTTGGAATGCCAAAGTTGACAGATTCACGAGTACTCTCGAATTGCTCGTAATCTCGAGCTTATTCTACTCAAATAATGAAGTTTTTGTTTCTTAGTTCACCTTCTTTATTGGTGTATATCTTTCTCAGTTCATTGCTATTTGTTTCAACAGCTATTCGACATTGCAACATCATGTACGGTTGTGCTATGCTGTCGTGTTGCACCCTTGCAAAAGGCTGGAATCGTAGACATGATTAAGAGCCGGACTGATGACATGACCCTTGCAATAGGTGACGGTGAGTTAATTAGCTAATTGTTACTTTTTTACTACGAAACTGATTCCGCATTCTTGAAAGAGGACATGTTTATGTTTGCTAGCAATAAAACCGATTATGAATTCTGCGATGTTTGTGATTTGATTTGATAAGTTTGTATAGCGTGAGCATCTTAACAAGTCAACAGTAATGCTATTTCACATACTGTTTTCATCGATTGACATTGTATCAATAGGGGCAAATGATGTTTCCATGATTCAAATGGCGGATGTTGGTGTTGGTATATCTGGGCAAGAAGGGCGTCAAGCGGTGATGGCATCTGATTTTGCGATGGGGCAGTTCCGGTTTTTGAAACAGTTGCTTTTGGTTCATGGGCATTGGAATTATCAGCGCATTGGTTATCTAGTTCTTTACAATTTCTACCGGAATGCTGTTTTTGTAATGATGCTTTTCTGGTACATCAAGTTTCTTCTTCTTTATTCCAAATTGTTTAGCATTAGGGTTTTCGTTCTTGAATTCATATTGTTCTTATTTCTTGTTAACAGGTACATATTGTTCACGGCATTTTCTACTACTTCTGCCCTAACAGACTGGAGTAGTGTATTCTATTCTGTTATCTATACATCAGTTCCAACTATTGTCGTCGGTATTCTTGACAAGGACTTGAGTGATAAGACATTACTCCAATATCCAAAGCTTTATACTGCTGGCCATAGGCATGAGAGTTATAACATGCAACTTTTCTGGATCACGATGCTTGACACGTTGTGGCAGAGCCTTGTTGTGTTCTATGTTCCTTTATGGACTTATAAGGAAAGCACTATGGACATATGGAGCATGGGTAGCTTATGGACCATTGCTGTCGTCTTTCTTGTCAATATTCACTTGGCAATGGATATCCAGCAATGGGTGGTATATACACATTTTTCTGTATGGGGATCAATAGCTATCACTTACGGCTGTGTGATAGTATTGATTCTATACCGGTCTTTCCTAACTATGGGTTAGTCCATTCATCTTTTTTTAGTATAATCTATCACGTAATTTATAAGTGGAACTTACGGTTTCTATCTTGTTTTGCAGCACAATATATCATCTGGTTGGATCGCCCACGTATTGGATCACGATTTTGCTTATCGTAGTTTTAGGGTTGCTTCCTCGCTTTTTTGTGAAAGTTATGTACCAAACATTTTGGCCATCAGATATTCGAATAGCTAGAGAAACAGAGATACTGAGAAAGGGATTTGCTTATTGTGGGCCAAAGCGTGATCAAGGCTGAAGCTCTGCTAATTTTTGGCTACTTTCTTGGAGAATTAACCCAAATGAGTGTTCTCCCGTCGTGTGATAATGCTGCCAGCGGCAATCAGCAGTTCAATTCATCAGGCAAGTAGTTTTACAGTTATTTATAGGGGGGTTTCTATTTGGACCCCTATTTACTACTGCACCACATTAATGAATATTTTTTGGATGAAAAACGCCACTCACATTGGTGTTCGTTGTAGCGCACACCAACGCCATATGCCACTAGGAAACACGGTGAAAAGTCATGGATCGACGTTCTAAGATTTAACTTTTATATAGGGAACGCCACAATACTGGCTGGTGTTACATGAACACCACCGATCGACGCTCCCTATATAAAAAAATCATAAGTGTCAAGTAATTTTTTGTAGTAAGGGCAAGTAGTAAATAAAAAAGTAAATAGAAACCCCTATTTATAAAGTGTTTTAGAAATCGGTGAAGGATATCTTTTTCCAGTTCCTTTTCTTTTACATTCCTCATTAGTTAGTACTTTTTGATACACTTTCAGGTCTGCTGATTGCCGGTATGCACTAAACAAAAGGATTTTCCTTGCATCAAAGATTGCTGGGAAATTTTTATATTTTTATTTTAAATTTTATGTTTGATGTTACTGAATGGGGCCGCCCTACTACGAATGTTGGCAGTTGCATATATTGAAAGAGAAGAAATGAGATTATTATAGAACACGGTGAACAAACGACATGATGCGCGGCTAGGTCTGGTTGTGGGGGGAGGGATTGAAAGGATTTTGGGACGAAGGGAGCTAATAATCCCTTTTTTTTTTCGTGTTGAGAAATTATTGTTCCCACTTGTTACATATACATGAGATGATAAGCAACAAAAAGTACAGTTTAGATAGTTTGATGTGAAAGTAAGCTCTTTTTTCTTTACCCTTTTTTATTGATCAATCAATGAGAAATGAGAAATGTTTTTTTTTTTGTTAATGTAAAACAGTAGTGGACTGAAAGAATCTTTTGATACAATAATACTACTAGAATCTCGTTTCTTCACGACAAAAGCAAAGGAATTGTACCCGGACAATATTGCAAGAAATTATGTGAAATGAAAGAAGATGCCAGGTATTTATTTATATATATAAAACATAAAAAAGCAAAGTGTTGTAGAAAACCACAAAGGAATATTCTTAAATCAAATACTACTAGTAGTAGTAGTAGTAGTAGTAGTAGCACTATTAATGAAAATTGTAATCGAAGGAAAGATCCAAGGTAAACCGGTTGAACAACTATGGTACACCAATTATGTAAAACGCCTAATCATGAGTTCATACTATTTTATTACATATAAAACAACTCCATCCATCCAGTCAGGTACTTAAAACATATGCACTACTTACTGTCCACTTCAACTTTCACTTTCTCCAAACTAGATATAATAATGGCAATTCTAATACAAAACATAACAATACTTGCTCAAATTTGATGCAACTTTCCCTTCTTCCTATTTACTAGGAATTCAATGGAAGTCTACAGGGTATATAATATCTCATTTGTGCAGACTTTGCCTCTTGTCTCAAGTTTCAAATCTCCCAAACCATGTCGTTATCAATACCCTCTTAGAGACGCATTAAAGAAGCAACTCCCTGTTTCAAAATGAAAATCAAATCCTGAGAAATTGTCGTATTTAACTTCTGCTCGGTAAAATAAGAGAATCTACATACATCAGTTAACCCTAGGTAAATTCCTTATGAAAAAACAGATTATTACTGAGAGGCTGTCTTTTCTGATTCACACTTGCCTTGTTAGATAGATTACTAATTTTCTGCAGCCTTTCCCAAGTCTGACCCTTCTGCTTGCTCTCGATCAGTTAGGATTCTGTAAATATAGAACGCCACCATGGAACCACTGCACAAAAACAAATAGCTTATCTCAGCTGTGCTATACAAATCTCTCTCCCTATCAGTTGAAGTAAAATCATCCTCATGCCCACGTACTTACTAGAAATTCCTAAATAATACTCCCTCTTTTAGATGTCCCAAAAGGGATGTCCTAGTGATTTTACTTGTTTTTTCATTCAATGCCCTTTGCACTTTTAATATAATCACCATCAATATGAAGGGTTTATACTTTATACTGCATCCACCTCATATGCGGTTTCCCTTTTATCAATCCCCTGTGGCTTCAAGAAGATAAACATTTTCCCTCCATTCACCGTAACACATGGATAGAATACCATGTAAAAACTAGAATATCCTTATCACTTGAATTACTCGTGATTTGCCCTTTCTGAGGCTCCTACTCCCACCACCACGCTCATCGCTATTTCCCAATCAGCCATAGCTAACACCTTCATCACCATTCCCAATCAGACATAGCCAACACCACATCAACCATTTTACCCCTACCCCACCCCCCACCCCCACCTTCTTCCTCCCTTCCCAATTGCAGTCACCACCGCCAATTTGCCTCTCATTTGCCCGCACGCCTCCAGATCCCCACCACTATGCCACCCTCCCTTCCTTCTTTCATTGATACCACCAAACCACTATCTCTCTCTTTCGCCCACCACCATCTCCAAACCCTCTCTCCTCTCCTGTTTACACATCAGTGTCTTTTAATAATTCTAAGGTTCGCTTATCCATGCACTGGGCTGCCCTTTTATGTTTGGTGATATGCTGCTGTTTAGTCATAGAGTTGGCTAAGCAGATTCATTGTCACCATAACCGAAAGAAGGACAGATTAAATACACCAGAATATGGACATTACCACTAATGCCAAATTCCCCTTGCTCGTTCTATTAAACAAATCCAAGATCCAGCCTAATACGTCCCTACAACGCTAAACATTTCCCTCCAGCACAACGGCAACAGTAGCAGGCACAAGTGTCGCAGAATATGATGTCTAGGGGCTCAATACTTCCAAAAAAAAAAAAAAAGAAGATAGGACGTAGGAACCTGACAAATGCCGTAACATATTTGGAAACAGATGGTATCTGAAAACAAGAATAAACAAAGATAAGATACCAAACAATAATTTGTTCGCCTAGCTTCACAAGTAGGTAGGATTATAGGCAAGCATGTTATAAATTAGAATATCTTACAGCCAACAGCAGGCGCACTTCCCTTAAAAATAGCACTGCGGATATTGCTGCATAAAAAACAAGAACACATAAGCAGCCTACAAAACTATACAAAATCACAAATGGATGGAGAAAACAAGAATCTTGACTGGTAAAGGCGAATTGGCCCCTACAGAAGTTATATTTTGAAATTCGGTAATCATGTGAACAAAATCTTGTCAAGAACCTGACAAAGTGGAGCTGCTCGCCTTTAAATTTTTGGGATTCAAGTCAAAAGAAGTACAGGCATGAAAAGTCTTAACCCTAATAACCTTGATCAGGAAATATTGAAATTCTAACCTGCCTGCCCTTTTAAGGCCAAAGATGATGATTCTCCATTTTTCCATGATCTTAAACTTGAGATACTCAAAGCCAACAAGGTTCCACCGAGTATGACTCCAAATCTAATAGCAGAAATGCTCCCTGTAAACATAAATGAAAGAAAACCACCTGTACAAAGCAATGCACCTGCAAAATGTAACAGGGAAAATTTTTAGGTTTGAAAGTTTGGCACTGAAAAGCACTGAAACCTGAAAGAAACAGACATAAAAAAGGGCACTAAAAATTGGCATACCATATGGTATTCCTAGATAAAAATCCCGCAGTTTAGATGCATCATTCAATTCATTAGGTGAAGAAGCAAATGTTTCAACTATATCTTTGAGCTCCTCTGGGGACTTATCAGCAGCATTAGATAAATACTCTTTACCCTCTTCACTAATTTCTTTCGCAACCACACTCAATTCCTGTCTTGCCTTTTCTGATTGAATCTTTAATTTCTCTGAAGTTTCTTTTAGTACGACCATAGCTTTCTTAGAATACAACTCATACGCTTCTTGCGACGTGCTTTGCAACTTTAAGGCTTGTTCTTTGAAAGCAGCTAGAGCCTGCTGCCAGGCTTCTTCAGCTTCTGTAGCTCCCTCTTTAAGTGTACTCTTTTCCTTTTCCACATCAACATCTGAAGGTTTCTGCAAAGAGTATTGGAAGAAATTAAGAGAAGCGAGGTGAACCGGCAAGGAGTTGAGACCTAGCCTGACGGAAGAGGTTGGGATGATAGGTTATTAAGTTAACGATTTCACAGACAGCTATGTTAGAACTAAACTAAAAACTGTGACTGCTGAAGATTCTTGAAATGAATTCCCTCCACCAATTTCGATGTCCATAGCAGAATTTACGTACAAAGAAGAAGTTCTCCTGTGAAATAAGGATAGCTGATTCTTTCATAATCTTTTACTAAACGAATCCCGTCGAAAAAAAGGGATGCTTTTGTTAAGTTAACTAAAACAAGGGAGGTTGACAGTATGCAGTTTAGAATCATTGACACCCTAACGTGCTGGTCGTGCCACTGGAGAGTGGAAAGGGATGATAGAGGTTACACACAGGTTAGAAAGGAAGGAAAGCACATCAAAGAATTGATTCCATTGAAAATTCATAAAAAAAGAAGTAAAAACGAAAAGGCAACCCATTTACTAAATAAGTAGTTGTTAGGCAATTCAAAAATGGATAGGCTTCTCAGCTGAATGGCTAAAAACCTTTAACAAATAGAACACTTCCCATCTCCATGTTTTCCATGAAAAGGTGCGTAATCATCCAGCATGCATAAACACCACATAATCCTCCAAATGCGGTGGTCTAATTCCTAAATACGGCCAGGCTTCTTTCTAGATTTTGGATATAACAGTGTAATGTATGATGCTTTCCCAAATTTTCCAGAGACATTGTGCATTTAACTGTCCATTAAAGCCTCACGACACTGACGCAGACCATGTAAGTCCATAAGTTATCCTTTCAAGCGAGGATGCCCGCTGTTGTAACTTGGGTCAAAAATGAAGATCCTAGCTGGAACAGGAACACATTCTAGTGCAAATCTGTAATCTTTGCAATTGGAACATTTTAATTTCACTAAATGAAAATGTAATTTTTAAAAAAAAAAAAAAACAAGAGGGAATACAGAAAAGCAAAATTAAGCTGGAAAGTAAGTGAGAGCTCCAACCGATTCGTCTTATGAAAATGCTGCAACCGGGGATGAAAACGGCGGTTGATGGTGAATCTGTATTGTGAAGAAAATGCCGGTGGACGGAGGCGAAGCCTGATAAAGCGGCCGGCAATAAGTGAGCTAGGTTGTAGAGGAACAGGCGAGTGAGAGAGCGGCGGCGGCAGCGAGGAAAGTCCGTCGGTGGCGGCAGTGGGGCAGACACTTGCAATTGCCGACGTCATTGAGAAAATAATTGCCTAAAAGACAGCAACTTTGTGATGAAATCGGTTTGTGGGTGAAGGGCTTTAGGTTTTGTGCAGCGCAGAGCTTTCCTGCCCGCAGAGACTGTATTTTGCGAAAGAAAACAGAAGCAGCAAATACCAAATTACCAAAACGATAGTACAGCAAAACGCAAAAGGCAAAAGGCAAAGGATCGCTTTGGTTTTGACGCCACGTAAACCCACCGAATCTGTCGGGTAATTCTTTGGCGGTGACTCGTATCCCGTTAGATTCAAGGCACACGCGCACAGAAGAGACAAAACAAATAAGACACACTCGCTGACACGCCAAGACACATCTAATGCAGACTCAAGCTCCCGCCTAAGTATTTTTCGAATCTGTCCCCAATGGGTACGATGTATAGTATCTTAGCGGTTGATGCAGCCGAGACGATACATTTTAAGTCTTGAACTTGAATTGATTAAAAAATTTGTGTTTGAAATTATATATTTTTTATTTTAAAAAAATCATTTTATTACCAATCCTCAAAGGAGGTGCGGCCAGGTTACAAAAATAAGATCAAACTTGACAGGTTTAATGTTAGGCATATCTTAATTCTTGTACGATTATTTTTTTAAGATTCATTTATTCTTTTTATAAAATATTAAAAGATCAAATTCGAGTTGGTTAATAATCGACTCAACTAATAATGTGATAATTGTAATTCTCAAAGTAAAATGTGGGCGTAATGTTGTATTTTCATTTTCTTTTAGGGTTGGATAAGAGTGTGTTTGCCCTTAAAACATAGTTTTTCCACGGCCCTGGAGTTCTGTAAACCTATAAATAGGTTTTTAGATAACACATAAGTCAAACTTTTGCAAAGCTGCCTCCGGTCAAATAAGATGGGACGGGACCCCGACAAGGTTCCTCGTTGAAAGAACCCGATTGAAGTTCGGAAGGGCTTCTAACATCTATTGTGCTCCGTTTTTTTTTTTGTATGGTGTTTATCACCACGGTGACGGTTTCTATGTTAGGTGTTTACCAGTTGAGAATAAATAAAAACTTATTCTCTTTCTAAAAAAATAATATAAAGACTAAAGTAAGAAATATCTACAAGTGTTCAAAGGTTTAAAAGGTAAGAATCATAGGACATGTGCTTAAAATGAAAGAGCTTGTGGAAGATTTTGTTTCTAACAAGTATCTGATTATCCCTTCAAAAAAAAAAAAAAAGAGAATCTGATTGAGATTAATCTATCCAAATTTAAATCAACTCTTAGATATGAGATATCTTGCAGAATGAACTTGACTAAATATAGAATATTCTAGCATATGGAAAATGAAGCAATCGTTATGACATTGACCGTGATAATGATATTTCAAATATAGTAAACTGATTATGGAAGTAAATAAATATTATTATATTCCAACTCTTATGAAGAATATTTTTTCAATTAACTGTTGGGATCTGTTGGACTGTTCGGTTACATGGAATAAATGTTATTCCACTGAAGTTGAATAATCAATAAGTCGAGTATGCTAGATTGGTATCACTATATGAACGATATATATGATGAAAATCTCAAACATAGAAAATTGTATTTAATTTAAATAAAATATCCTTCATAGATTTTGTTTATGGATTTCTAGGCATAGTCGTTAAAGACAATGAACGATAATCGATATAATATTGATGATGTATGATTCATATGATTATGAATCGTGTGGTTAATACATATCTTATTATCTAATGATGACTAAAATACCTTCTTTTTTTTAAAGATTGTGAAGTCTAGAAAATTTGTCTAAAGCCTAAACATATTAATGTTCATCGGCTTATGACAATTAAACATCATAGATGAAAAAATTATTATTGTTTGTCACTCATTTTGACTGTTATAAACTAGTCATGTATACTTTTTTTTTTTTTTTTTTTTTGAAGCAACTTTATTTTTATTGATATTAATAAAGAGCGACAAAGTTCAACGTCCTATCCTGGCCCGCCTAAGTTTACGCTGATGGAACGATAAGATGGCTTCCTTAAACCCAATGTGTGTCAAACCTGTGGTGGGAAAATCCATCACATCGGGAAGAGTACTCGCCTATGCATCCCCAAAAACATCGTCCGCCACAGATGATTATAATAGTGTTGGTACATAAAGTAAATGAAGTGGATCTCGTCTTCGCGCCTATGCCTCAAGCGCATCGACCGCGACCGCCAGAGCCCATCATCAAACGACTGTAGGATGTCTTCCAAACCGATTCGCACTCGAACTCCATCATGAGGCATCCAACCTGCACGAGGGGATGTCGCCGACACTTGGTTCCGATGTTCTGCATCAAAAGAATACATATAACAAATATATTGCATTCCTATATCACACGAATTTAGTCGTAGAAAGAAACAAAAACACCTGATAAGCACCCCAACCAAGAGGGAGGGGTGCGTCCAGATGCTCAAAGCCGTATATCCCTCTATTAGGCAAGTTGAGGATCAGGTGCAAGAAAGCCGCCATGTACGCCCCAGTTGTCTCAAAAGGAAGCACAACCCATGTATGTATGAACCACAATGATAGGCAAAAAGGGGACATGAGGGAGCTAAGGAAAGAAAGAACGACTGATTGCACCTTCACAAGTTGAAGAGTGCTTCCCAGAGTGACAGGATAAAACGATATGTGATGGTCCATGGAGGTCATCTTGTATAAGTGATCGAATATGTATCGACCCTTCCTCACGATCATAAAGTCGGGTTCCCCTTCCAAAGTCGCTTAAAGCATCCGCGACTCTATTGCACTCGTGGTAGATATGGGATATTGTATAAGGCATCCTCCCATAATTTCCCGTGATGCTGGTCAGAGAGACCGAGTGGCCAAGTACCAAGAGCATCTCCAAAGTGGTAACACGATAGACATAAAGTGGAATCGGCCTCGACATCCACATGAAAGCCGTCAGAATTTTAAGCAACCCAGAACGAGAGCTTTGATCTCCACACACAAATCCCCCCGCCCAAAACACATCTCAAAGGCCATAACACACCGCCCAAGAGAGTCGCGGAGGATACCTCCCCAAAGGCTAATCCATCGCGCACACTCCCGCCAACATTCAACTTGAATCTTCCCGAGGCGGAGTCATCCATCGTAATTGCATACCTTGTCGCTAGTGGGTCACTTGATCTTAAACGGCAGTAAAGAACGGAGTGTCCCTAGTCGCTGCCGGGCCAAGAACGTGATCATTCTCCGGAAAGTCACCGACGGAGCGCGACGCCAACGAGGATAATACTCCATTAACAGAGGTTGAACCGACTCATGCCGCAAAAGTTCATTTCGCACCAAAACCCCAACATATAAAAATAGAACAATAAGCCAGATGCAAAGTGGATATTCAGAACGGAGTTCCTCCAAAGAATGGAGCATCGGAACAATCCCCAAAGTCGGATTAAATCGCATTCAAATGACTCGCTAAGTGCTTCCAGATAGTGGCGGCAAAGTGACAATGATAAAGTGTGTCTCACCCTTCCCCATTCTCGCAAGCAAAACACTTAGGCACCAGAGTTATGCCCCGCTTTTGTAAGTCAGGATCGCGGGAGGAGGTTATTGATAAGCCTCCAAAAAAAGAATGAAACTTTCAGGGGGGTGATGGTATTCCAAATGATCGTGTAAAGAGCATTAGAGGTGTGACCGGTACGCACCATGTTCCACGCGGATTTAGTAGTGAATTTGCCATTTGGACTAAGAGTCCATATAAGACGGTCGGCCGTATCACGCTGAAAGGGTACGTGGCTAATCGCTGAGAGGTGTGTCATGTATACTTAGTGAAGTACAAAATCGAAAAATTTGAAATGTTCAAACAAGTACATATATGAGATTTATAAATTATTTTGTAATTACTCTTCAATCAGATTGAATTACTGATTACTAAAGGGAGAGTTGTCTGAAAGGGGATATATAAGATTCTCCCTGAGTGTTTCGGAGTTGTCTGAAAGAGAATACGATTCTTTGTTAAAGGATTTTATTTTTTTATACACAGTCAGATTGTGTTCTTAGGGATAGAAATTGCACTTTGAAGGATAAAGATGCGGTGTAAGCCATGCATATATCTCATACCTATCTTGGGATAAGGTCATTATTCGTAAACATATACTTAATCATGTTCTTTGTAATTGGATAAAATCCACATAAGATATGGAAAGAGATGATATCAATTATATTTTGACCGATGATTTGGGGTTGTCGTGCTTCCGGGAAGCAGGCAATGTCGGAAAAGCTTCGAGCCTAGTATGACATGTGCGACTTTGTGGAAAATCTAAGGAAGTATGCTACTATTTTATTAACCCGTGGAGCAAAGTTATTTGTCTCCAAACATGTTGTCCTCTAGATGAAGTGTTCCTTCCCAAAAAAATGGATGTAAAATAAAATTTCAAAAGAGTTTTAGAACCACAAAGATGTAAACAAGTATTTTGTGAGTCTAAAGATTACCGAAGTCCTAAAAGGCCCATTCTTGTGTTCGTATTAAAAATGAAAATCTCACGACTTATGCAGAATACTTAAAAGTTAAAATAAAGAGATGTGTCTTAGACTCCATAATATTCGAATTATATTCCATGAGACAACCAGCTTTATGAACTTTGTTAGTCTAACTCGAAAAGAATGTCCCTAACAGTGAAACATGTCTTTATGAAAGAATGACATGGATGTGGATGTGATTTCCATCAAACTAAGTTGATGGAAAAAATGTTACATGGTGTAAACTTTGTGGAACCCTTCATGTCTCCGGCTATGCTTAATATATTCATGTTATGCTTGTTATAGTTGTATATCATGACTATAAGATAAGGCAAAGGATATTAGCATAAAGCCGTGATATCTCAAGATGCTAGATGACATGTGAGATTAAAGAGATTCATTCATGGACTAAAATAAGTTTTCTATATAAATTAATTATTTGTTATGATGATCAAGACAGCTTTGATATAATAATAAAAATGTGTCTATTGTACAAGAAAGTTATAGGAGCATAATGATTTTCCTAGTACACTATGTATGACATATTATTCTTAAAGTTCACATTCCCGTATTATTGTTGGTTAATCTTTGGTAGTCCAAGTAATTTGTTTCAAATGGTCTAGGAAATGGCAGCTCCTATTTTGGAAATATGAGTTTATAGTGATAGATCTAGATACTACTTGATTGTCACAGTTCACATGCATATATAAGATGCTAAAAGAGTTTAGCATTGATCAAGTGAAGAATGGATGATGCCCAATGTCCTAAGATAAATGTGAAAGATAATACTTTTGGAGAGATTCCTTATGCTATTGCAATATGATCCATCATAAGTGTCAAGCTGTGGGTTAACCAGATGTTCATACTCTCAGAATAGTCATGAGTAAGTATAAAATAAATTCTGGTGAATTCCGAGAATATCCTTAAAGTGTTGAGGATAATTTTCTAATTTGTGGAAACTTAAAGTCGGATAAAATATAGTATACATATGCATGCCCTAGTCTTACTAAGACAACATGAATTGTAGTATGAGTTTGTGATCACTTTAATAAAGTGGGGTAGTAGGCTGAAAATATTCTCAATAAGAAGTCATTCAGGTATTATACAACTAAGCTCGAACATACATCGCCTCAAAGGCACAACGGAAACATTACGTGGATCTAAGTGGTTCATTCTTATAGTTGATGTGATTCTTCCACATAGCTATACGTAAGGATGTAGATTCTTAGATCTAAACGAAGTTAGATCTACGCGCAAATGGATGGATCACTTACTTATACATCACAATACATAAATAAAGGATTTAACTACTACAAAGAGGTTAAGATCATGTTACCAATAGTAGGAAGAGTAAGCCAAGATCTTCCGACGTGTTCTCCAAACGGCGGTTGGTGGACACCCTTCTTGATACACTAACCTCCTTGATATGCAACACCAAGAAAACGTAGAGTTTTTCTTCTTCTAAAACCCAAAACAAGAAAAAAACAATCTTTTCTCTCTTTACAAGTATGTGGTCGAATTATGCCAATTGCAAAAGGCGGGAGAACTCTCTTTATATGTGAGAGAGAAAACTCTTGTCCTCCAAGCGATTAAATAATTAAGAGATAATTATTCCATTAATCCCTTATTCCAAATAAAAGATAAATAAAATGATTATCCCAAACAAATTAGATAAATCATATTATTATCTAATATTCCATGAATTATCATGTAACAAATAAAAGATAAATCACATGTCAAATAATTATCCAAGAAAACTAATTTCTCTCTAATTAAATAACATCCATATTGGCGCCACATATTAGGGTTACTAAGCCACATAAAATGTCTTTTATGTGTATTATATTATTTAGCCCAACTAAATAATATCCATGCATATCAATTAATTAAATTTCACCAATTAATTATCATTGAGGCCCAAATAACAAGATTATTAGTCCGAATTACGTAAGCTCACACATCGGGACCATGAACCTATAACCAAGAGCTCCAATAATTAATTATTCATCGAATGTAATAAGTACATTAATTATTAATTCCGGGATTACGCCACCATAAACCCGAAATCGAACTCTACCGATTATAGATGTATACTTATACTCAATCCATAGAGTGAATAAGTCGCTCATTGATATAATCACTACATACGGATTAACCCTCCATAGATCGCCCATTCTCGAGCGGGAAGTCTCCGTGAACCCGACTCGTAATATCTTATCCTTATTTACCATTAACCCCTAAGTTGATCAATTAGTTCACATATCCGACTAGAACTAATTAGTCTAACATGAACGGGCCCATCGATCATTTTCTTTGGGCTAACAAATAAGTGGACTGCCTCTACTTCCCGCAGGAAGGAATGGATTCCATGTCTCTGTGAAAATCGTAACTACTCACTCATCCTGAGATAGTGCCAATGAGAAGTGGCTTGGAACACATATTTAAGTGAACCGTGAATTCAACACATCAAACACTACCCCGAGACAAGCAAAGACTCGTGATCACCTCAGATTAAGGTTGATCCATATATGATCATCTAATGATTTAATAAGATTCCTCGATTATGGAATTATACCGAGAAATACAGATTAAATCGGTCCACCCTATATGAATGCCATCATATATAAATGCCCCACGTGAGTATTCTCTCACCGACAAACCGATAAGCACTATCACACCCTAAGGTGTTTCGGGCGCATTATTGGTGTTTTAATCAAGAGACCCTAAACTCGATTAAGTTCACCACGGACTAACAATTTAAGTATATCACCACTAACTCAATCCTCACGCATGCCATACATCGAAAGTTAAGCCGTTACATACCGATATACTTTGTGGTTTGCAGCAGTTGTATTACTTACAAGCACAAAGCAAGTAATAAGGTGAGATAAATTCGCCACCAAAACAATTACACAAATTGTCTTTCGGCACTACACCTAACACTATATAGTTGATATAATCTGTTTTAAAAACGCAAAATCGGTCGCCTAGCGCCGCCAGCCCTAAGCGACCCTCGGGCGCCTCGACTTGGCTCTAGGCCCCAAAGCACCTCGGCGCCTCGACTTGGCTCCAGCGATCTCATCCGGGCGATGTGGGTGTCGGGTGATTTTCTCGAGCTGCTCGGGCGCCTCCTAGGCCCTTCTTCGGGCGCCAGAGGCCTTTCTAGGCGCCCCAGCCCTTCTAGGCAATCGTGGTTCCACCGGGCTAACATCCAAGTTTTCCCAAGTAATCCCCTAAAACCCTAAAACCCCGGAACCCTTAAAACCCATTAAAACCCCTTAAAACACCTTAAAACCCTAAAATCGCCCAGCGCCGCTGGCGCCCAGCCCCAGCGCCCCAAAGAATGCACTCGACTTCGCCAGCGATTTTAGAACACCTGGATATAATAGTGTATTCATTGCTTTAAGAAGGACTCAGATTTCATTAATGATTCATGATGTGTTGAGGTGTGTTACAATTTGATTTTATCATTTGGAAGTAAGATATAAAGATAGTTTGAGTCACCACGGATGTTGGTCCGCTCACACATGTGGTTGCAAGTATTGAATGATATTATTTTGTTTTGACTTGGTCTCAGGTGCCGCTTAATCTAAGAGAAGCTTGATCGGCCTCACTAGGCTTCCAATCTAACCGGCAGAGAGACGGTCGATCAGTAGTTCAAAGCTAAAGTGAGTCAAGGTCGATCACACAGGAGAAATCGCACTGAGTATCAAAGCATTTCAAACATCTAGTCCCAGTAAATCCATAAATCAAGAAGCAAGTATGAACCAACTACAAAGTAACTAATGAAAAGTGAACTAAAAGTGCGATTAACTAAGGATAAAATGACTCGGATGGGGAAATGATATGAAATGAGGTGCTTTTGATGATGCTCCAATGAACTAGATATTTAACTCGTGAATTACTAGAATCAAGCTTCACTAACTAATTCTCAACACATTCAAGGTGCAATTCACTATATTAACGCCAATCGATCTCTCGTGATCAACGAACTATAACCGAACACCAAACCTATCGCCACTAGACTAGATTACGGATGAATAGTTATGACAAAGGACTATGAATTTCCCAATCCAATATTAGCAAACACACACTAGAAATCAATTCTATCTCTAGATGATTTTACTATGTGTTCATTGTGACTAGTTCCATGTTAATTCTTACAATTACGCCTCGAATTAACACTAAGATGATGAAATTAGTCGCAAATTAATCTCACCCATGAAGATCAATCACCATGACTTGAACCAATTAAGAACATACAATACAACCCAACTTGAATCCAAACAATTACAAGATTTCTAACTTATTTTCTCATCACCCAAACCACGATTAACTTAGTTATTCATGATTAACAAAATAGCCAAACAATTAACAGCAACTAAAGCTATCCAAACAAGTGATTAAGCTAAAAAAAATAGAAATTATACCTCAATTGAAGAAATCCATAAAAGCATTGGTCTTAGCTTTTTATTTCATGAAAGTCTAACCAAAAGATGAGGATATAAACCTCAATAATCAAAGCCCAAGCATAAATTTCCTAATTACCTAAATTAGAAGACTTGAAATTGAAGTTGGAACACTTCATTTTCACCCAATATTCCCAGGCGAAGCTCCCCTGTTTCAGTCCAAGTCCCCGTATCTTTTTTCTCCGACTAATTCTCTAATATCCAAGTCTATTATTTTATTATTATATTTTTTATGCTACTAAGGACTTCCCAGCCGAATTGTCCAACTGCAGCCCACAGGATCCTGTGTAACTAATATGATAGTAATTTAATTATTTTGAGTCCAAGATGAAGCACTTCGGTTAGGGGAAAGAGGCAGGGCTCGGCCCAAACAAGATACAGTCCTTATCACCATATTCATCACATCTGATAATTTACGTCCACTCTAGTAAACGGAAAACCCTGAAATAGCACACAAACAACAAACAAACGTAACTCTGTAGGGTATGATGTACCGTGTGCTATAAAATTCCACATTTCAACGATAAAAATAAGATTCCGACAAGTCACATGCGAATCGAAAGCCGATATAATAATATAAATCTTGTTTATAAGATAGAAGTGAGCCCAAATTGCTATCAAAGTAAGGGTAAAACACGTGTGAAATGCATGAAAGGATCGACTACATCAGCCACCTCCACTTAGTTTTTGGTCGTCCCCGATCAAAATTACGATTTCAAAAACAGTCATCACTTATACATTGAACACATACAATAAAACATCACTTATCAAGTTATAAGTAAGAAATGATCACAAACATTCCATCGTTTGTAAAACACCATAAACGTCTTGTGTCATGCCGGTTATTTGAGACACGACGTGTCTCGACGAGGAGTAATAAATATGATGATTGTGGTTGTGGTCGTGGTGGTCTCGGTGGTCTCACTCGAAAAGGAAAAAGGAGGAAAAAGGAAGGCGAGAAGGAGAGGCGTGGCGGAGTCTTAAAGCCTCGTCAAGGGCATGTAGGTCACAGGTCAGGGTCAGGGTCAGGGTCAGGGTCAGGTAGTGGATTTTCACTTTGTCTCCAAATTACGTCATATTATTCCTCCTCTCTTACTTTCCCAAGTGCGTGTGTTTCCTTCTACTTACTGCTACTTCAAATTCTCCATCTCCACCTACTACGTACCATAGCTGTTTAATGTTGATCCTGGGTACAAACCTCTCCACCAACTGCTGCTTCCAATATTTATTTTTATTTTTATTTTGAGTTAGCAATTCTTCTTTCAATAATGGTTGTAGTGTTGAAGGATACTGCATAGTTGATCCAGATTGGGTTGAGTTGAATATCACTGACTACTTATGGAGGCATCCGGAGTTTGTATGAACGAACAGTGTGGGGCACCATTGCCATCGCCGCATTTGTGCAAGAAGGGTTGGCATTTGCCATCTGGTCAACAGGCTGCTCTTTGTGACACTTGCGGGTAAACCTCCTATTTTTCCTCTTTGATGTTGGCAGGATATGTAAATGCATTTTTAGCTTGTCAGCAGCAGGAATGTCAAATGAATTGATCTAGAATCTAACTAATGTCTACCTCCAATCCAACATCATGCTGTGGATGTTGTGTTTGTGAGTGTTTCTTTTTTCCTTTTCTTTCACAAATGTAAAATGTATGGCAAGATGATTTGGGTGTAGACATTAGGTATAGTTTTGGGGTTAAACCTATAGTTTTCCGGATTGTTGCTATGGTTTGGGTTGTATGATAATCAGTCAGTAGTTTTACCAATCAAATAACTGAAATCCCTGACGCTAGTCAATTGTTGATAAGGTTGCAAAAGCTAAAGAAGGCTCTCACCCAAATGCTTGAATAATTTTTGATAGTACGATTGTGAACATGCTCATATAAAAGCTCAAGAGTACGCTTGTTTGTGTATTTTAGTTCCCATTCTAAATACGGAATGCCCTGTTGAAACTTGAAACTAGACTTCTTTCCTCATATGAAATTTCTCGGGCATCACCGCATCAGTAGATAATGCTTTCAAACTGAGGATAAGGCACTGGGCATTTCGGTTAAGTTTTTAGTTTCCTAGTGGTATTTATATTATTACTTTGTTATTTACGGGCTAAGCATCCACTAAAAGTCACAAAATCTTTGCAATTGATTTGATCACAGCACTGCATATGGGCAACTAGTCTTCTGTGACACATTCCACGCGAAGGACTCTGGATGGAGGGAATGCAAATCATGTGGCAAGGTGAGCAATTGGAGTGTTACTTGCCGTGCTTAAACTATACTTAACATAGTTGCATAATTAACATCCTCTGATTACTTAAATTATAGTGCGACCTTATGCCTCCTCGTATAATACTTAAGTGTAATGATGGCAGCGCTTCATTGTGGATGCATTATGCCTAGCTCTTTGCTGGAGCTACTTGACTCTGGTGGAGTGAAATGTATTAGCTGCTCAGAAAGTCGGGAACTTTGCTCTGTAAGATCAACTTATGCACATTGACATGCGAGTCGCTGAATCTCCAGACGAATAGTTCCTTTAGAATTTCGCACATTCCTGCTGTTGTTCTCTGCCTTGGGGGGGGGTGAAACCTTTCACAGATGGATTCAGAATGGCTATATGCATGAAAGACCTCCATCTCCTTTGACATGAGCTGTTCTTCTCCTTGTTGGACAAGATTTTGACTAGTGTTTGCCACCAGGCACTTCATACTCATAGAGCCCATCTTTCTCATGCTTCCAAACAAACTTCAAATCTTACCAACTGCTCCCGGCTCTTTAAGAAAATAATCTGTGAAACGTGAAGTTGGTAAATTATATGGTGAAAACCCTCATCTTCCTTTTGCTGTTGTGAAGGCTATTTTCCATTACATCAGTTATTACAGTTGGGAACTTCTTTTGCTAGAGGACTTGAGGAAAGGGGAACATCAAGTTTTCTGAAAATCGTAACTTCTTGAAGGACCTTATTAATGTCACCTTTCCGTCTGAAGAAATCTTGTTAAAAAATGTCAAAATAAAGGCCATGAAAATTCTTCGAGTATTTACTGTATCTGTTGTTCATTCCTTGTGTATAACATGCATTTTAACATGTCTGAGCGATTTTCAACCCTTTTTGAATTGTCTAAGATGCCTCTCAAAATTCATGCAGACTTCAATCCACGAAACGGATAAGGATTTGGGTGCTTCTGTTGCAAATGGTGTTGAAATCGAACTGACTGATACCGGCAATCAAGTAGAACTTCCAGTCATCAAAAGAGTGAACTTTGCTCAATTTGGCCATGATATTGAAAATAATGAGCACTGGCATTTGTTTCAATCCAAGACAAATGATCCGATCAAGACTGTTGGTCAACTAAAAGCTGGAGAAAATTTCCATTCCCCAGAAGAGTTTAGAAGCCCAGTTTTGTCATTTATAGGTCATCCATATGCTGGGTCAATCCAAAAGCCATACCTGTTGAATATAAAGAGGATATGCTGCTTAAAGATGTGCATAAATCACAAGTTCAAACAAACTTAACCATGTCAATTTCTCCTATTCCAGGACATACATATCCTTTACGTGCAGAGGTTGGTCAAGAAAGGGAATTTGGCCAAAGAAGTTCCTCTTGTTCACAGGTTCCTGTGGCAGGACTTCTCGTGCCTAAACCACCAAAGTACATGGTTGATACAGGATTGGGGGCGAATGCAAACAGATTCTCACAGATTAGGGTGGCCAGGCCACCTGTTGAAGGACGAATAAAGAATCAGCTGCTTCCTCGTTATTGGCCTCGGATAACTGATGAAGAGTTACAACAGATAGCTGGGGAGTATCCATAATTTTAAGTTTTTGATATTCCTTAATTTTGAATAATACATCAGTCATATTCTACTGGTTAAGAAAGAATGTTATTGTCTGCTAACTTTAAGCTGTGATTCCTTGACTGTATAATGCTTCAGCTCAAACTCCACAGTCGTACCTTTGTTTGAGAAAGTGTTGAGTGCCAGCGATGCTGGTCGAATTGGTCGCTTGGTGCTTCCAAAAGCTTGTGCTGAAGTAAGCTGTCACCTTCTATTTGTGCACGCTTTCTGCTGTTCTTAATTGCAGGAACAGAGTTTCATTAATCTGGAAGTATCTCGACTTCTCCTTGTTTTTGTTTTTGACTAGACATGCTTGCGACTTTATTCTAGAAATCTTATGGGCTAAAGACTTGTTATTTTCAGGCATATTTTCCGCCAATTTCTCAACCAGAAGGCCTGCCTTTGAGGATTCATGATGTGAAGGGGAAAGAATGGGTCTTCCAGTTTAGATTTTGGCCAAATAACAACAGCAGGATGTATGTGTTAGAGGGTGTTACACCTTGCATACAGTCCATGCAATTACAAGCAGGGGACACTGGTATATTTTGATCTATGGTTTTGATATTTAGCTATTTATTTTCTAGTTGCTCCATGTTGATGATTCATAATTTAGGTCTTATGTCAAATTAAGCAGTGTTAGTTTTTACACTCCCATCATTTATAAGCATAATCCCTGATGTAAATTTTCATCATGCTAGTTAAGCCCGTGCTAGTTGTGGGTCAATTTTTTATATACAAAGTACCGTCATATGATTTACATTGTTAAGTAATAATTTTGCACTAGAAATGGAAAACGATTAGTGTTGCCTGAAAGGTGTTCCCGCTCATGGCTTATGAAGGCTAATTCAATCTGCTTTTAGTAACATCTGGAAAAGAAATGAAGAACAAAAAGTGTAATGAACGACTTTGTTTGTGTTGAATTACTATCTCTATTAAAAGCTTAAGTTGTTGGGGAGTGAGTAACTTACAAATTGGAAAGTTTAAACACAACACACCCTCTCGAGCGTGGGTCTATTACAATTTTCTGGCCTAAAAGGGCACACGGATGTAAATAAACGGGACAAGAAGAGCATTAAGAAGGCATAACACTTAACAACATAAATGGGGTGAAAGTGGTGGCAGAGAGACTTTATCACGTTTCCTCCACTCTCATACCTTGTTGAATTATCTCCCCCCAAAACACAAGTCGTTAAGGATATGTGAGTTTTTTTATTTTATTTTTAAACATTACACTTCAAAATTAAAAAGTTTTTTTTCTACTATGCTGTATACTTGTTTACATTATTCTTCTTTTTGCTTAGTCAATGTTTTTCTGGAGACTATGAATTAAGATTCATGGTACCCCTTTCTGACCTGTATGTACGGGATATTAACTTTCAGTGACTTTCAGTCGTATGGATCCCGAAGGAAAACTGTTAATGGGGTTCCGAAAAGCCAACCCAATTATTTTGCAGGTAAGGAGCTGTTTGAGTTGAAAGGTTAATTCAATCCTAGTACAACTAACCCAACTTTACCACGCATTTTTCAAACTTGTACATGCTATTGATAATATGATCCATGGAATAATAGGATAAGCATCTGCCTTCTATGCCAAACGGTATCATGCATTCGACTCAATCATTCGTTTTACCAGTTACTGAGAACCTACATGCAGTAAACAGCAGTGCCGGTGTTATTCAATCATTTGAAATAAGCCATGATATATCTCTTAGTTCACTGCCAAAGCAGCTAAGTGTTGGTGATTTAAGTTGGAACAAAACCGAGACAAACGACAGCAAGGTTGTGGATAAGTGCAAAAGAACTCGAAACATTGGGTCTAAAAGCAAGAGATTGCTTGTTGATAGTGAAGAATCTTTGAAGTTGAGAATTTCATGGGAAGAATTACAAGATCTGCTCCGACCTCCATCCAGTGTCCAGCCAACTACTGTGACAATTGAAGATCATGAATTTGAAGAATACGAAGTAAGAATATTCCTATTTTGTAATTGTATTCTGGCGTATCAATGCCTTGCTTGCTTTAAGTAGGCTTATATTTGGTGTCTTCTTTGACTGAGGGATCGTTTTGCATGGAGTTTCATTGTTCTGATGTTAATGTTATTTGGTAATGTAGCATCCGCCGGTCTTTGGAAAGAAGAGCATTTTCACTGACCGCCTGTCTGGGTAAGTTTAAATATTTGTTTTCTAATTTTCATATAATTATATGGACCACTTACACTGATACAGCTATTTTGATATTGGCTTGTGAAATCTTCTCATTTTAGTCGCTTGTATCTTTAGCATACTTTGCCTGCCCTTTCTCACAAGAAACCAGAAAAGTATTCGTCATCGTTGGGTACGGCTATGTGCTGTTTCTCTTATGATTTTGTGAATTATTTTTAGCATCTGAGAAGCTTTCTAGGGGCTGTTACTCACTTATATGATCAAGAGAGAAAATGGCGTAGTCGTTGAAGAAAATTTATCCTTGTTTTAAGGCTGGTAATTTTCCCATACTAGAAATTCAATCTTTCTGGGACTGATTGTTAGTTATATGACACCCGCATACAATATAAATTTGTATTGATAAATTACTGTAGACTTTAGATATATATTAGATATATATTAAGACTTGTTTTATTAGTCAGCATCTGTTTAATGCTGTTTCTATCTGTTTTTGGGCTTTGTTTTGTCCCTAATCTTTCTAGCAACAGTATTCTGCTTTTACTGTGCATAGAGCCGTTGGGTCTCTTTTCTAGCCGTTGGAGGCATCTTCTATATATTGTAAAGGTCTCTTATCTACCCGATAAGCATAAAAAGTAATAAAACAAGAGTTTCCTCCTATCTTTCTCCTCTCTAAGTGCTATTTTCTACATGGTATCGGAGCCTTAAGGTCCCAAACTCTTGTCTGTTTTATTCTCTTCCTCTATGGCCACTGAGCAATCTTCGGAAGTTAACTCAAGGGATGAAGCGCTCTAATATCGCTCGAACTCGAACCCTCTTTAATGCCACTTTCTAGTCACAAACTCAATGGTGACAATTATCTCCAATGGTCCGTAATAGTTGAGGTTTTATATCACCGGAAGGGCAGAAGAATATCTCACCGGTGAGATTCAAGCCCCGCAGAAGGGATCCGACTAGCAAGAAATGGAGGGTGGAAAACAAAGAATGTGGTATCCATCTTGCCGGGATCCATGACTCCAAACATTGTCGAGAACTTTCTCTCTATGATATCGCTGGAGGAAATCTGAGCAATCTCGCACGATCTCTACTCTAAAAGAGATAACACATCGTAACAAAGATGAAATCGATCAAAGTCGCATAATCTAAGACAGGGGAGATGTCGCTTATTGACTATTTCAACCTCCCCACAAGATCATGGCAAAGAATCGGATGTCTTTGAAAATATATCTTGGCGCCTAAAGACATGATGCTAAGACATATAAGGAAATTAAAGAAAAGAAAAGAATCTTCAAATTCTCGATGGTCTAAACTCATCTCTTGATGATGTGAGAGGAAGAGTACTAAGCTCTAAACCTCTTCCATCAATCAAGAGTGTGTTTGCCGATATTAAACACGAAGAAAGTAGAAGAAAACTTATGCTAAAACGGGGTGTCTAACCCTGGTTCTTCTACCTGGGTGCCTAACCCTGGTTCTTCTCATCGATTCTAAAGGCTTTTTCACCAAAAGCACCATCGGTCCTAACATGAAATCCAAAGGTACTAGACCGCCAGAACACCGCAAAAACCGGTCATACCAAGGATACCTACCGAAAATCCACGGGAAACCAAAGAACCTGAAGCCCTTCAGCTCGCCACACACCGAAAGCTCGCAGATTAGCCAATGTCTGAGGAACACAAGTCCGATGGTGTGTTTAGCATTGATCGATTGAAGCCATAAAAAGGTCGATGTCCCGCCAAACACACAGATCGCCGCTCCTCATGGCAATGTCTCCATGGCTAATACACAGTGTGGTCTTAATGCCTATTCGAAATCAAATCCTTAAAAACATATGGATTGTGGATTCGTGCATCTAACCATATGACTCGGAAATCTCGAATTATTTGTCAAACTTTTTAAATGTTCTCACCTCACAATGTAAAGATTGTCGATGACTCCATTTCCCAAGTGGTGGATCGAAACATTATTTTAAGTGAAAAATCACAATAAAGGATGTTCTTTATGTGCCTAACTTACAATGCAATTTATTGTCGCTAGTAGATTCATACAAGACTCTAAATGTTCGTGATTTTTCATACTAATGGTCGTAAGTTTCGTGGATTTGAGTTCAATGGATGAGATTGGCAAATATCGGGTTAGATCCGCCTGCTTATTTTGAAGACTCCTTACTCCAAGACGTGTATGGATAACATTCCTAAGTGGCCTATCTATTAATTTGTAATACCTCTTCTTGTAATAATATTATGCTTCTTCACTATAGATCAGTGGCACCCAAATTTTTGTACTTGAAAAAATTATACCCTAGTATGTTTAAGGAAATAAATATTGATTCTCTTCATTGTGAAATCACAATTCTCTAAGCATACTAGAACTAACTTTCCTAAAAGAATTTATGCTCCTTCTAGTCCTTTTCTCTCTGCTTCACAAAGGACATTTGGTCCATCAAATCAAGACCATCACCGGCAAGAGATGGTTCACGCTTTATTGATGACCACAAGAGGTAACTTGGTTATTTTTTTAAAAGAAAATCTGAGGTTGGGCCTATCTTCAAAACCTTCTATACCATGATCAAAACTCGCTTTGGTATCAAATTAAAGTACTTAAGATCGATAATGGTAAGGAGTATTTTGAGAAAGGTCTTACTCATTTTTTTCTCGACAAAGGAATCATTCATATTAGCATTGGTTGATACCCCCAACAAAATTGGGGTGGTCGAGAGGAAGAACATGCATCTTCCGGAAGTTGTTAGAGCATCTTGTTTACTATGAAAGTACCCAAGTATTTTTGGGGTGAGGTCGTCTTACAAAGAACCTATCTCATTAATAATGCCTTCAAGGATTCTAGAGTTCAAAACTCCTATCCAAGTGCTAAAGGAAGGACATCCTCGAACACACTTTATAAGCACACCGGAATTTAAAGTGTTTGGATGTGTGTGCTATGTTCATATTCATCCTCATAATAGAGGAAAATCGGATCCAAGGTCTATAAAATGTATCTTTGTAGGTATTCATCCTCCCAACAAGGATACAAGTGTTATTGCCCCTGCATTCGTAAAAATACTATAACACCATGGATGTAACATTTGTGTAAGAACAATCTTACTACCACGATGTCAATCCTTCTCGTGGGGAGATATTTCAAGATCATTATGAATCTTGGAATATTGACCTCGCCGAGGATAATGGAGAAAAAATAGTGCACCTCCTACTAATCCAGATTTAATCGAACTTCCCAACAATGTAATCCTGGTGTGGAAAAAAGAGGTGATCAAGTACCCAATATTATTGTGTACTCTAGAAAAGAAAGGCAATCTCACAAAATCTTGAGATCAAGTTCATGAGGACGAGGAAAACCTAAATAATTTGAGTTCGGCATGAACAAACTTCAAGGTTTCGAGTCCGATGATCAAACTAACACCGATTATCGAGTATTGATTCAACTAAGGACTACGAGAATGATAATTCTCGTGAAGATCTTCCAATTGCTAAAAGAAAAGGGTTGTGAGTCAGATCGCCATCCCTCTGCATAATTTTATATCCTATGATCAATCAGGTCCTCGCTTTTGGCTTTTACAAGTAACTGACACCATACAGATTCCAAAGGATGTCCATGATGCCTTGAAAGCCCTCGAATGGAATGATGCACTAAAGGAAGAAATGCATGCCCTTGTGAAAATGAAACTGGGACATCATTCCTCTACTCATGGAAACACCCCGTCTGGGTGTAGATGTATTTTTACTCTTAAATATAATGCTAATGGCACTTTAATGTGTATAAAGTTAGATTAAAGGGCAAAAGGTTTCACACAATCCTACGGGATTGATTATCATGAAACCTTTGCCCCCGCTTGCTAAGCTTAATATCGTCAGATCCTAATGAGTATGGTCGTGAATTTAGATTGGTCTTTGACTCAACTTGATATAAAAATGCCTTCCTATACTGTGGACTTGATGAAGAAGTTTATATGCATCTTCCTGTGGTTTGAATCCCTCAGGAATCGTGGAGATGTATGCAGACTGAAAAAGTCCTTGTATGGTCTAAAACAATCTCCAGAGCTTGGTTTGGGAGATTTTCTGTTCATAAAAAGGCATGGTTTCCACCAATGCCACAATCGACCATACTTTATTCATAAGGAAAATTTCGGGAAAACTACTATACTTGTAGTTTATGTGGATGATATCATCCTCACTGAGATGACAATGATGAAATCTGCAAGATTAAGGTCGCCCTAGCTTCCGAGTTTGAAATAAAAGACTGGGAATCCTAAGTATTTCCTTGAATGGAAATTGCTGTAAATGCCACTGTATTTCTATTTCACAGAGGAAATACACCCTAGATCTCTGTTAAAAGAGACTGGTATGTTTGGGTGTAAACTCGCTAACACCCTCGTAGAACTGTGGTTAAAGTTGGACAAAAGTAATGATAGTCCACCTGTGGATAAGGAGATATCGAGGCCTGTGGGAAAGCTCATTTATCTCTCACATACTAGACTCGATATATGTTATGTTGTAGGTTTGATAAGTCGCTTTATGCATCAACCAACAGAGAAGCATATGCAAATTGCGTAAAGGATTCTCGATTTCTAAAGAAGGATCCCGGTCGTGGATAATGTTCAAGAAAAGTCGACCAGAGAGATACAAATCTACACTCGATGCAGATTATGCAGAGGTTATCCAGATATGAGATCAACCTCTCTCGTTATTGCACTTATATTTGGGGAATCTTACTACTTGGAGAAGCAAAAAAAGATGTTGTTTCAAGAAAAGATATTGACCGAGCTGTAGAGCCTTAGCTCTGGGGAGTGTGTGAAGGCTTATGGATAAAGAGGATGCTAGAGGAATTAGGGTTTGTCGTCACCAAACCTATACAACTCATGTGTGACAATACCTCTGCCTTATGCATTGCAGAAAATCCCACTCATCATGATAAAACTAAACATGTTGAAGTGGACAAGCACTTCTTGAGGGAGAAAGTGGACAATGGTGATATTTCCTTGTTCCACATCAAGACAAAGGATCAAGTGGCTGATCTCCTAACAAAGGCTGTTTCCAATCAAGTCTTCCAACATCTACACTTCAAGCTTGGTTGCATCAACATTTACAACCAAACTTGAGGGGGAGTGTAGACTTTAGATATATATTAGATATATATTAAGACTTGTTTTATTAGTCAAGATCTGCTTAATGTTGTTTCTATCTGCTTTTGGGCTTTGTTTTGTCCCTAATCTTTCTAGCAACAGATTCTCGCTTTTATCAGGCATAGAGCCGTTGGGTCTCTTTTCTAGCCGTTGGAGGCATCTTCTATATATTGTAAAGGTCTCTTATCTACCCGATAAGCATAAAAAGTAATAAAACAAGAGTTTCCTCCTATCTTTCTCCTCTCTAAGTGCTATTTTCTACAATTACCATCTCACCTAAAAGTTTAAATTATTAAGGAGAAGTGTAATTTAAACATGTATATGTCCACCAAGCCCTTCCATGTGTGGATTTGTAACACGTTGATAAGAGTAGACATGATGTGGCAGAATAACGTCACTAGTAGGAGTATCTACTGTATCATAGTAGCATCAATGGTAATGTTTTTCTTAGTAAACAGAGAAGTGAGGTTTGATCCCGAAACCCTATGCTCTGATACCATGATAAATTATCATATAAAAGCTTAAATTGTTAAGACGGAGTGTAATAGTATAGTATTACCATTACTGCATGGTTGATGATGTTCCTGATGATCTAAACCAGAGAGCAAGATCAATGGACTCAATGCGATAGTTGCTTTAAATGGCGACGGATTCCAGCTTATGTTTTACTCCCTCCTAAGTGGATATGTCAGGACAACACATGGGATTTGGGCAGGTAAATTGATTTCCAGAATCTGTTCCTTACATGAAATGAAACCGATCTGACTACACGCTGATCATTTTTTTATTCATGCTATCAGATCATCGTGTTCTGTCCCCGAAGAGTTGAACGGGAAAGAGATTGAAGATATACTTGAATTGAGCAAAGGTATTACACTTATTTTCATATTTTGTTAATCAAGTACTCATCGTATGGAAGCCATGTATTGCCTCTGCACATGTAAAATTCTGCACTGCACTTCTACACCCATAGAAATCTCTACACTTTGTCTCCATCTTCATTCACAAACGTGTCTTTACTCCTAACAGTTGAATTTGTTTGCATTTTTCATCGAAAATCTCCAACCTACACATTTTTATCAAAAAGGCAGCAATCCAAACCAGAAGGACTAAAATCACAACTACTTTGCGGAAAATCACTATAAAATCATGGGTTAAACATGTTAAAATGATGATGAAATATGAGTTTATCACTGAGTGGATTGAAGTACTTGGCCTAGTGGTGAAGGTCATTACTCTTCATGGTATCAACCAGGGGTTCAAATCCCCATCCTCTCCCCCAATAGAATAAAAATCCACTTCCCCTTCCGGAAAAAAAAGAAAAGTCTATCACTGACTCGTCTTTTCTATTAAGAGTTTGACTAAGTTATGCTGCAGGTTTTAGGTTGGGAAATGAGTATGGTTCGTCTGATCCAAATACTTTGATAAATTCTTCTACACTTGGAGCTTGTTCAAGTGAAGCTTGTGCTGCATCTGTTGCTACAACTACCAAGCACCCGAGACATCGGGTTGGCTGTTCTTGCATAGTATGTATTCAACCTCCTAGCGGAAAAGGCAAACACAACCCCACATGTACATGTACTGTCTGCATGACCGTGAAACGACGTTTCAAAACATTAATGATGCGTAAAAAGAAGCGCCAATTAGAGGCTGAAGCAGAAAATAACCAGCGGAATGAAATTGTATGGGCTACCAAAGGAGAGACTCAAGCAGAAAGCCAACAAACTGAACTGGCCTTACCTCAAGACTCTTTAGGGAATGACCAGAGATTAGAAAGCGAGTTGCATATCATTACACAATTCCAGAAACCTGTTAAAAGTGACTCCGGGCCGTTGGATTTGAACTGTAATCCAGATTGTAAAGAACTACAGCGGAGTTCTTCACGTGATAGTATGGTGGGTCGTCTTCAAGAAGCAAACCTGCCATTGAATACCTATCTGAAGCAGAATGGCCTTAAAAGCTTGGTTGCAGAACAAGAAGCAAGTTCAGTATCACACGTGTTGCAGAAAGATGTACAACAACAATGTAATGAGGATCATCAGAGTTCAAATCTGATGAAAGAGCTAGAAGTTGGTGAGAAGGAACTTCCTGATACAAATCAAGCCGGTGAAGACCGTTCACAATATTCTTCTTCGTGAAATAATGAGGCACAACGGGTTCTGTCAAGTGGATGGACATGATGCAACAAATTTTAATCTTTTTCACATAGTAGTGGTGTGAACGGGTGAGTTGATTGCTGCATCACGCCCATGCATTTTTGGTACAGCCATTGATACAATGGCTGTCCCATAAAATTGCGGTTCTTTGTGTGATCTGTTTGATTATTTACTCTGGACACATCACATTTCTGCTCTATGAAATGTTGAAAAATCAGGGAAACATATATCAATGAAATTGACAGAGCTTGTGTTTACCAACCAACTAGGATATGTCTTATGTTTTCGCATGATGTGAAGGGACTAACTTTATGATGTTCATTTTAAAGAGCTTACACAGCCATGATATAGTGTGTATATATGCGTCGCCTAATGACTCCAGTTACAGAAATTAGTGACTGTTGCATGCATAAGCTGAAGAGAATCTGAATAAATTCTCCAGTGCTTGTTTATTTCATTTTTATCATTCTTTTTCTGCAATAAGGTTGTTATACTTCTGGGTTATTAAATTCCCTACCTCCTCAGGATTTCAGAGTAAAGGAATGTTGGTTTCAAGATATTTTTAAATACCAGAGTATCAGAGGTGTATGGGGAAGTTATTGTGTGGTGTCTCGACATCGCGCGACACTTTCCGCACTCACACGCTTTATTCTCAGATTTAAACCGCGTGGTTTCTAATCGTTTCACCCGTCACTTCACCTCAAATTCCCTCACCACACAATAACTTCCCAGGTGTATGAGCAAAAAGATGAAAACATGTGTCATTTTGCACACATGGCATCCACGTGACAATCCACACGTGATGTTTTACACATGGCATCCATATGACGATCCACATGACGCGGGTGCAATTTGCATGATAAGTACTGCCATATATTTGCTCATTTGCTCAAAAAAAGGAAAGAAAAAAAAAAAAACAAATTTTAACGTACCAACATATACATATTACCTAGGGCAGTTTCACAAAGAAAGAAACTTTTTTACCTAGAGAACAAAATCCTCCCATACCATCTTGGAAGGTTGAGCTAACACATTTACCATTATGCATATATCTCATGGATCACTACCCAGATTAAATTTTAAAAAAATATAAAAGTTATTAACAATTTCAACCCTCAATACTATCAGTGCATCATTGCAGATGAAGGCATTGAACCTTCTGCTCCATCCAAAGATGGCACAAGTTCACGGTGGAAAAGATGATGGCAATACAACCAGCCTTGTTGAAGATATAGATTGAATTCTCATGGTTGGAGACGGTGAAGTACTTAACTTAGGAGGAGCAGAAGTTAGTATTCCACTTAGACTTGGTGATCTTGACATCACCTTTCCACTGATTATTCCCGGTTCCTGCAACGGAAATCTGGATGGGTGTTTCAAGTCCTGTATAGTTTTGAGACTCTCCACAATGCTTCTCATTGTGGGCCTCTGATGGATCCTGTTGCAGACATTTTTGGGCCATATCAGCCACAACCCGGATAGCTTTAGCTGGAAATCTACCTTTAAGTTGAGGATCCATGATCAGTGATAGACTGCAATCATCTGCTAAGAAAGGTCTGCTCCATTTGACTAAGCTCCTGTCTTCCCTGGGTTGGCGAGGGTCGAGGTTTTTTCTTCCAGTAAGAAGTTCAAGCAGCACTATGCCAAAGCTCCATACATCACTCTTAGGGGTGAGCAAGCCTCTTTCTTGTGTTTCCGTTGAGAGATTACCGAGAGACTGGTTAATGGACAAAGACAATATGCGAGATTAGACAAATCATGTATTATTTATTATCCTAGAAGAGTTTCCAGAAATCAACTGAGATACTAGAAGATATGTAGTCACTTACAGCTGAGCTATTAAAAGACATGTCTGTCTCAGGAGTCTGTCTAATACACTGTATCCAGAAAGCTTGGCACTGAAGTCCTTATCGATTTGTATATTGGCAGAAGAAAATCATGGAACATCGCCTGCCCATGCCAGAGAGAAGATAAAAGACCAAGGATATAAAGTTAGCCAGAGGTCATCTCTATAGATATGCAAGTTAAACAAAATGAAGGTTTTTTAAGCATGGATGCTACTGTCACATACTAGTGTACAACAGAAGCTCTAAAAGAGATAAAAGCAAAATGATACATAAACATATTTCTAGCTCCAAACATTATACATGTATATCTTTTGCCATGTTGGAGGATAAGTTCTAATTACCTGAAATGGTCCTTCTTCGTGTAAGAATGTTAGACCTTGTGCAGCACATAAAGCAACTTTCATTCTGGTGTTCCAATCAATTGGTGGACCATCTGATCTCCCATGCAAAAGACGGTCCAAGCTTCCATGGAAAAGTCTCTCATACACCAACATCCTATACTTTGGTATCTCACGTGCATGAAAGCCAAGTAGCTTACAGAGGCTGGGATGTTGCAAAGTAGCAAGAGTGTTCACCTCATTTACAAATTCTTTTAAACCCTATAAAAAGCGCAAAACAGAAGTGTTATCCGAGGCCTAAAATAGAATCAATGGACTTCAATAAACACCCAATAAAGTACAACAAACTAAATTTGATGAAGATGAACTGTTCATGATGATGACTGCCATAAAATTTCACCCTCAAAGGTCCTATTTGCTTTTATGTACCCAGGCACTCAAAGTGGAGCCATTAGCTGCTTTATTCACTAGTCTACTTGAACCAATAAAAACTTCAACAACTTGGACAAAACAATAAAAAGAGAACACCAAAACAGCCAAAAAAAAATATTAACATAAAAAAGGACCCAAATTATAAGGTATGTTACCTGACTTGTGGAGTGAAGGAGGACGATAGTAGCTTCAATTCTCTTAGAAGGACTCTCATCCCCAAATGAAGCTCTATAAACCACTGAAGAATGACCTTCTGACAGACACCGCTCAGGGGAGAAATTGAAGCAAGCAGCTGCAATCTCTTCGTATGAGAAGTTACGAAGAGTTCCTGTACAAGGAAATGCTAAAGGGAACGTGGGTGGCAAAGGCAGAGGTCCAGAAAAATCGAGGGGACCACTACCATGTCCCACTTTAAAGCTGTCCATAGATTTAAAAGTCGAAACACTCTTGGGTGATGGTGATGGAAGAGGAAGGGGCTGAGGGCTTGGAGACTGTAAGTCTATCTTAGATCCCACACGACTCCTGACATCTTCTTGTTCTTCACAATAATTTGATGACAGATTGTCTTCCTCGTCATTGGCAAGACTAGATGGGGCAGACAATGTCCGTGACCTACTACTAAATACTTTAGTATTTGATTGGACGGGTTTTACTCTAATTTTAAAACTTGGAGGTGCAGATTGCAAGGTGCGACTTTCCGGTTCAGGTAAAGTAGTTGAATGTTCCTGTGAATTGACATATCGATTCGAGTAAAAGATCTGCTCATCCTTTTTCTTTCGATGCTTCAGAACTGTGAAACAACCCATGAGGCAACTCAACCAATTAGGCTTCCCCAGGATGTTGTATACCTGTCAATGATGTAAACTGAAAAATAAGAAGATGCAAGAAGGGAAATTGAGCCCCCCCTCTCCCCCTTAAAAAAAAAAAAAAAAAAACCCCATAGCAGGTAGACATATAACCTGAGAGAAATCAACAAAAAGCAGTTGGATAACTATTATCATTCATAAATCAATCTAAGGAAATAGAGATATCCAAAAGGGGAAAATGATGCTTTGCTTCACACTGCTTATGTAATTTAATATATAGCACAAACAGGATCCATAGAACCCCAAATAATGCTCTGAAAATGTGGATTTCAATCACAATCAATAATAAATTAAGAAACGTGATAAACTGTACTGGTTAGGCTATACAGCAGAAAGAGAAATGCTGCTAGTCCAAGTATTTGACTTTGAAGCTACAACGATCAAGTAAACTTAACAAAAGAAAATGACAAATAAGTTGCAATCTACGGCAGGATTTACGACCTAAACCTATTCGACAGCTACCAAACTACACATTGACCAAGACTGAAAATAAACCCAGATCCAAATCTGGAACCAGATTTCCAGCAACAAAAAAGCCAGAAATTTCTAGCAAAAGCAATGTAATTTACCTCGATATCAAATTTTCGCGACCTTGGGAATCCCCAACCCAAGTTTTGAGAGCAGAAATCAGGCAATTGGAAGAATAAATGCCACATAAAGTAAAACAGGAAGAGCAAAGTGGGTATAGAGTTGGTTTCTTCTTCTTCAATGAAATTCCTGGAAATATAAAAATTCACCAACCAAAGTCCGAGGACACAGAATTATCGACACCAATTGAGCACTAAGATTCTGTGGTTTGCCCAAAAGCTTCACAATAAATCGGAATTCCGACTGGTTTAGTTAGACCTGAGTTTGCAGAAAGAGATGAATCCAAAGGGAAACTGAAAGGAAAATGTGAGGAATTTGTTGCTATGAATAAAAAGAGAAAAAAGAGAGAGAAAAGTTAAGCTGGGAAAAGGATGAGTGAGAGAATTGTCATCATCATACTATGTTTGAAAAGGATGCTCTGGTCAAACCAACCTAAATCCATCAATTAATGCCCATTTATTTTCCTCCATATAAAAACAACCTAGTGATGAAAATTCTAAAAGAGCATCCATTAAACAAATACTAATGATACATACATAATCGTCGTATCGAAAGAAGTGACATGACGATTATCTAGATCGTTAATTATGATGATGATTATGATTATGATTTATATTTATCATAACCGATGATATAAATGACAATTATACTCGTTATAACACATCGCTTATATCTGTATCATTACTCATAAACAAAACCTTATTCCCAATGAAGCATTACTCTAATGATAAAAATTGAGCCCTCAAGATCCGGATTCAATCCTCCTTTGAGGCAATTCCCCCTAAAATAAAAGTGGATGTAAGTATAATTATAATTTCGTCTCTGAAAAAACCATTTATCAATGTGACCCTTTAACCAGAAATATCATTTATATTCAATCAAAATATAACACGTGATATTCACTAAAATCATGTCATATATCCTGTTTCGATTGATTACAAGTGAGTTTTTATAAATGAATACTTTCTGCAAAAAAAAAAAAAAAAATTGAGGGGGAATTTTTTTTTTTTTAAATGGACATTAAAAAGATATGAAAAAATGGTTTATCATTTTGTATATGTCACTTTTTTTCTTTCAAAAAAGATGAATTTTATTAATCATCGGAAACAACGTGCAAGGGCATCAAGGGATTTTTCACACACCTCCATATGTGGAGATATGTTCGTGGCACATGATCTACACTGGCCTGCTTTTAAACCGAATTTAAATCGCAGTAGCCTAGATTCACCAAATCTTCACAAGTGGAGATATCATACAAAAATCTCCTGGCCAAAGAGAATACATTAATGCAATCCAATAATCTTTGTATTAGAATCTCTCATGATATGTCTATACTTGTTGATTGATAAAATAGTGAGTTTTTTAGTAGTTAATGAAGCCTCGTCATCATGATTGGCTTTATGTATGAATGTTGGTTATATGTATTGAGATCACTTGAAAGACATGGTAAAGAAGATTGATCCAATTAAGTTTTTTTGTTGTTGATACGTTACCATATTGTCCAGATATCATGCTAGGTCCTAATCCTACTCCCAATCTTCTTACCGTGGTCATGCCCGATAAGGAGGATGCTTGGGTCTTAATGGGATTATCCCTAAGCTTAATGCGTCTTTCAATTACATATGGCGTACCTCCAAACAAGAAATATTGAATAGAAGGGCATATATTTCTTCATTTTATGACAGCGTTGAAGAACCGGGACCAGCGGACAGACTATACAAGCTTGACATAATTGCCACATTACGTACTATCTGAACCGATCTTATTTTAGATAAGGTAAAGCCTTTGTGACTTCTGTAGGCACAGTTGAACAAATGATTACACATTATTTGTTCCTCTGAGACGAGCATTAAATCATCATCAAGCGATCAAAGCAATACACGTCCGTCAGTAAGAGACGTCTTGCAAAGTGATAGGGAATGATCCATGTCGATAAGTCCCAAGACTATCATGGTGTTATATATAGCCACTCTCGATTTCACATCTATGTGTACACATCTACGGACTGAACCTAAATAATAGATAAAACAAAGCATACCGACGACTGGAGATCGTGAAGCTCCGAAACTATTCAGTAGTAGAAAAACCAGAAAGAAAAATATTTGCCTTTTGTCATAAGAAAGTTGTAAATGGTGCGATCCGGCGATATCATAAGAAATGAAGGCTTTTGGTCGCTTTGAATTCATTCTTGGGCACTGTTGGTGCCGAGGAATTCAAGGGAACTCACCTCATGAGGATGTTTGTGATAGTTGTTAGTGGACATGACTTGATCCCTTACCAATTTGTTACCAACTATATAATAGAGGTAGGTAGCAGAAAGAGGAGAGCGGACATATGAGCACTTTTCAACCTTAATGAAGTCATCTATTTGTTCAATTGAAACTGGTCGCTTCGAAAGGAAATCAAACGGATATATTTTACATCTATGTAAAATGAAAAAGTGAAATTCAAAGACGTGGTTGTGAAAGGCATAAAGATTGAGTCTTAAACGGAGGCACGCCACCCTGCGAGAAGAAACAAAGCTTCCTGGTATCTCTTCCCTCACTTCTCCACACTCAACAAGATGCGCCAACCTCTTACAAAGAAGTTGAAAACTAGAATTCACAATGATATTCTTACACATTGTGTAGGAGGATTTAATTTTCTATAAAGGACTAGTAGATTCGATGGCAATGTGCCATGGAAAGGACAAAACTTTACATATGTCACGAACCCCATGAGTAAAAGTAAAAGAAAACGGGTGAGACCATGTCATGTCGTAGATGACAGGTCACCTAACAATGTCTTATATTTTGTGCCTTGACCTTTAGGGTTTCTCTAATCCTAGTTGGAGCAATTGGAATGCGCCATTCATGCTTCCTTTTCTTGTCCTTAGGAAAATAAGCATCTCACAATTATTGATTGGAAAACCCATAGCTTGAGAATTCCCCGATCATAGTTTGAGCTTTTCAATTTAGCTATGCGCTAAATAAGTTTCACTAGCCTATAGCAAGAGTAGCGTTACTAAGCGAAGGCGGATGAGGAATGGAACTTTCTTTTGCCTTATTCTAATGCCTATTGGCGAATAAAATGTTCTTTCCCCAACCAAGACTAATTGGCATGGATTGTCGTGTGAATTACGAGATTTGTCTGATAGGAGTGGCCAAGGTGCCCGCCCCTTGGTCAAATGGTCTACTATCATCATGATGATGCTAATGTGATCTATCGACACTAAATGATCTTCCACCTTCAAAACATGGAGAAGATAAGGCAACTTGTGAAGTCGTTGCTCAATGCCCATGATTCATATTTTGCACATAGGCGTAATTGCTTGAAAGATGCTTTGGCTAGTATGGATGTCAAATCCTAGTTGGTATTTATTGAAGATCTAGTACGATTTGCACATGTTTGAGGCAAGATCGCCTCGGATTCTAAACAATGCAATGTTGACGCTCTCATTTCACATGTGAGGGTGTCAAACGGATGGTGCCATCCTAGTTTGATCTTTCTTTCTTCTTCTTGATCATGTGGCATTGCATTAGCGTTAGCTTTTTTTGGCATGAATGAGAGATACGACTCGTAAGCAACATAACATACTTTCAGATCGCACCATTTTGACTTTTTAAAAGATTCCAAACATGTTTATGTTTTGAATTTTTTTTTTGTTGGTGGGGATGTCCTTGGTTTGTGCCTATTTTTTGTGTTGAAGTTGCCTTTGAGCTTTCTTTCTTTCAATTTATTGTGGGAAATAAGTGTTAACGTGCTTTCTCCTGGTCATCTAAGTAAGGTTTTGAGAGACGATACTCTCTTCTATATCTTTAAATTTTTTGGCAGACGTAAAATTTATTTTTTTAGCAAACAATAAATTTTATAAAGACAAAATGTATGTGTATGACTTCCACTTTATTATCATTATTGTTTATTAAATGAAAGAATTAATAAAACACTAAAAAGCCATTTTATATACAAAAAAAATATATTCTTGTTTATGCAAATCCATTTTTGGTGGTCAAACATTGGAGTCATCCACAGCTACAACCAACAGACAACCTCTACTCCAAATAGTAATATTCAAAGAAAAGCTGCTCACATTCAAGACGAGAAAGTGGAAAAATAAAATAAAAAAACGAGTCAAAGATGGGAATTTATTTTGATTCTGGCAACTATTATATTAGTACTACTAGTATATAATATTAATATAATAACTTATATCTTAATAAAAAAATAATCATTGGCATAGGACATATAATGCATAGTCAGAGTTTCTGTCTTTGACTATTATTATTAATCTTTTATTATTGATATATACCGGATCCCCATATCACGATCCAGTGGAGTCTATATAATCTGGCCCCACCACACCACCATCCAATGTAATTTCCCATCTGAACAACTCGATCCCGTAAAATTTTAATGTCGGGACTATCTATCTGAACTAATCGTCGAATGATGTTCATCATATATAGTTATTCTAGATCGTTTTACTTATTTTGATTAGGGATGGTGAATTTCAATAATCAATAATCCGAAAGTTTTTTGATCTCGAAACCCGCCTCGAAAAATCCAGAAAGTATTTTCCGATCTCGAATTTATATATATATTTTATATATATATATATAAAAATATATATATAAAAAGATCAGATATTAAACTCAATCCCATCGACTTGATTTTATCGCCGGCTCGATCTTTTGAACTATTGTTTTAATCAATTAATTGTTGTAAGCTTTTTATATTAATATGAATAATTTTTATATATATATATATATATATATATATATATATATATATATATATATATATATATATAAAACTATTGAGACATTTCAAGTTTTTCATCCAAAGCGATGAAAGAAGAATTGACAGAATGAACTTCAAGAACACATGCTTCCATCAATTTTAGTCCACTTTTGCTCCTCTTTTAATATCATCATCTCCCATCCCCGTTTATGAAGGTTTTAGGTTCAAAAGCGGGGATTTTCCATGGATTCTATCGTTTTATGAAATATATTGATGGGTTTATTTTCTCTCTTTTCCTTTTTCCCCATTTTATTTATTTTTTTCGTCAAGATATGAATTATATGATTGTTTCTTGGAATCTTGATATGTTATGAGAGTAAATATTTATTTTTGGATTAGGAGAAACCCGGTAATGATTATATAGTTTTAAAGATACAATTTTTTCATTGATAAAAGATGTTTTTTTTCTTCATGTTTATGAATTTGATCCTGTATGCTTACTCATGTAATTTTCCGGAAATAATATCTCGAAAGAGTGAATGACCACAAATTGCATGAGAAATTCATTCAATTAATTGATGTGAGAAAAAGTATTAATTAATCGATAGCACAGAAACTAAAGATCAAATCTTTAGGCATTTCTTCAATGAAATTTAAGTTAAACCTAAAGTGACACGTAATTATGGTAATTCAATGCATCTACTTTTATTCTTCATTTTAGGAAACTAAATGTGGGATAAAACTAGGTACAATCACGACAATAGTTTGAAAGAATGTTTCACGTGTAATATTTGATAATTGACCAGCCATAAATGGAAGATTCAAATTGATAGAATTTTTTTTGAAATTTAGTATAGACAACGCCGTGGTGGATCTGACAGGGGCGGATACACATTGTTTAGGGTGGGGTCAAGTGACCCCACCGAAGAATTTATTTAGTATTAAAACGATGTAGTTTTGTTGTTGAAAAATGTCGTTTTATACTTTAAAAAATATAGTTTTAGTCTCGGCATTTTTTGAAACAAATTTTTGATAAAAAAATATAGTTTTTAGAACCATCGATGTTTGAAAAATATTCACGGATCAGTATCACGGGATCCGAAATCCTAGAAATGCCTTTTAAATCTTGAATTCCATTAAGATCTTGAAGCTCTTGGCTATTGATTAGATTTTCATTAATATTTAGATTTTATAATAAAAACCTCCAAGAAATAGATTTGTCTAAAAATAAAAAATTGTTTGGTGATTGATTACAAATCCTTGTCGGATCGACATCTAAGTGCTACTCGATAAGCCGTGCACTTGCGGTAACATTTAGTGATTATTTATTGAAAATCACACAACATCAGATGATTCTGGCGTGTACAAAAAGGAAAAATTGTTTTGTCTTCTTATACTTCAATCTGCGAGTTGTTTCCTACCACCACCACAGTCCTTTGACCAACAGATCCGATGCTCTAACCTTCCTTTGGTTCTTGAAATGCACAACGAGGGCGGCCCTCGTATATTTTAGGCTTAAGTAGAGTTCGAATTGGCCTTTTAGTTGAAGTTGTTTTTTTAAGCAGACTTATCGGCGTTTTAACATCCGTAAATACAAAATTCAATTTATTGATAGGCTCAAAACATGCCTACAATGTAGTCTTTTCTAGCATATTTAGAAACAAAACCAAATTCATACATTATCACAAACAAAATGATATATAAAATAATATTTTATTTTAATTTCTATAGTTTTCCAAACAAAAAATTAATAAAACTTGTTTGTATGTTAATTTTTTTGGGCCAAATAAATTTTTATTGGGACCTTTTGTTAGATATTTTTCATAAATATTTTTGGTAATCGCTTGCATACGAGTTCTTTGAGCGAAATAATGTTATCATAGCGATATGCATGCATTTTGGATTTTCGGATACATTCATTTTGGTGATATGTACTTACCGCTTTCGTGTGAGGTTGCGTGCTTTCATCCGGTGAGCGAGTGTCAACCCTACCCTTTCGTGCAAGGAGTACCTCTATTCGTTTATAAGGTACTTGCGGTAATAAAAGGCACAAGGATCTGGCGAAAATTCATAAGTTACAGCGACATCATCGAGAAAAACTTTGAGTGTCTTGGGTTTGATTCAAACAAATCACACATTTGAATCAAACACCTCCGTTAATATCTGAGAGAGATTTTCGTTTGATCCTTAGTGACAATTTCGTGAGGAATGAAACATCTCTGCTTAAAGATAACGATTTGCATGCCTTGGAAACCTACAATTTTGTCAAATTCTTATTCATCAAAATTTTCCAACACCTTTATCGATTGGAGTAATTTTTTTTTTTTTTTGGCCTTTATAAAAAAAAATTAACATAATATATTAGGTTGGATCGGATTGAATCTACAGATTTTTTTCTTTAGCGAAACATGTACCCTTGGCCTCCGGCACCGTTGGGCTTAAGGTAGCGTCTCTCGGCCTCAGGAGGGCTGCCTGTGCACCGACCACCAACTTCTCCGCTGAAGGAAGGCCTTGCACCCAATCTTGCATCAATGACATTTTAACGGCTAATACTTGGCCATGAGCACTGGTGACTAATGTGCCCGGTTGCTTCACCACCAAACCTACTTAGCGAGTAACCTAATTGTAAAACACTTGAGGTCACTTAAATCCCAACCCACCCAAATCCTTTGGCATAGTACAAATATCCCATTTTCCAATGAATCCATACATATACGTTGGATGTAATATCGCCGGACGGATCTAGATCCGTCCGATTCTGCTGAGCGGAATAACAAGGATCACGATCAATACAAATTAAAACATATAAATAAATAGATCTAAACTACAAGAAGGTTAGATCTACCCACGCAATCAAAGGGAAGATCTAAAGATTGATGAAGTGAGATCCATTTTGAGATGCCACGATCTTCCGATGTGTATCTCAAGCAACAAGCTGGTGGATGTTGATCCTTGATGCTGACCTCCTTGATATGCTACCCGGAAAATCCCAAAGATTTTCCCAACTCAAAACCTAAGCTTGGCGAAATTCTAGCTTATTTTGGTGTGTATATCGTGTATATGTGATGTTGCAAAGGCTTAGGAGAACTCTCTTTATATATGAGAGAAATCCTTGTCCTCCAATGATTTAATAATTAATTAAATAATCAATCATAATAATCATTTATTAAATATAAGATAAATCTAATATATTCTAAAACTAATTTAGATATATATAATAGATAATATCTAATATCTCACGATTAGTTATTTAACAAATAAACAATTAATCACATGACATGTAATTATCCAAGAAAACTAATTTCTCTCTAATTACAACATGTAAAACATGCCTATTAACCTTAAAATTAGTGTTTCACATGCCACACTTAATTATGGGCGAGTCCATGAAAAATGTCTTTTTCCATGTATTTAATTATTTAGCCCACTAAATAATTATTAGCACATCAATTAAGTAGTCCAACTACTTAATTATCATTGAGGCCCAAAGTCAAGAGACATATGCATGTTAGGAGTACACATTAGAGACCATGGACCCATAGCAAGTAGCTACAATAAATTAAATAAAATTATTCATCGAGCAGAACAATTCTTATTCAATCTATTAATTCCGGGATTACATACCATAAACCCAGCCGAACTCTATCGATTATAGATATATACCCACTACAATCATTGAGTCGATAAAGCGTCCATTGATATAATCATTACATACGGATAAATCCTCAGCCATTTATTCGTTTTGATTCGGGATATTTCCGTAAACCCTTCTCAAAACATCTTATCATTATTTACCATTAACCCCGTAGTGATCAATTAGTTCATAACTAATATAATATGAAGCCCGGGCCCGTGATCGATTTCTAGGATTAACAAATAAAGGGCGTGCATCTACTTCCCTTGAGAAAGGAATGGGTTCCATATATGTGAAGTCATAGACTACTCACTCATTCAAGAATAGAGCCAGCGAGAAGTGTCACAATCACATGTATCCAAGTGATCCTTAACTAACACATCAAAGCCTACTTTGAACCAAGCGGTGGACTATGATCACATCGAGTTGAGATTAATCCATATATGATCATCTTGTGATTCGATAAGATTTCGATCACGAAATTATATCGAGAATTCAAATCAAATCGGTCGAGTCTATATGATAGACATCATATATAAATGCCAGCTAAGGTACCACTATCCGAAGGTCGGATAAAACGGTCACACCGTTAAGTGTTAGGCGCATTATTGGTATATTAATCATGAGACTCATACTGCGATTAAATTCACCACGGACTAAATAGTTTTAAGCATATCATCACTAACTCAATCGCCGTGTGTATGCCATACCTTTGAGTTATGTGATTACATACCGATATCTTAGGGTTTTATTGATTGTATTAATATAAGCATAAATGCAAACATTAAGATGAATTATAAATCTGTCAAAAACAATTTGAAATTGTCTTTGAGACCTTTGCACTTAACAATATCTCGTAACACCCCACAAAGAAAAAAAACACTGAATCGTAGCTTCCAACATCGCAATCAAAAAGTCGGGGATACTAAAGCCACTGCATTATTTATGTAGAAATGGCATGTAAAACACTTTTGATGAGGACCTCGCTTACCACCAGCGATAGGAACTTTTCTTTCCACCAGCATTGAAAAAGCTTAACTTCGCATATCCTCGAAACTCAAGATTTGCATCTTAGATATACTGTCATAAAAGGTAGCCCTAAGTACTTACCAGTCCCATCCACGAGGGGCGACCAGAATCTCTAGCACCTCTTGCCTATCCTCATCCTCAATTGACTAACTAAAATATAAAGTGGACTTACTTTATTAATAAATTGCCCGTATAGTATCTCGTAGCGGCCCAAAATATCCCGTATAGTATTAGCCTCTCTCGTGTGTCATGGAAAAATAGGAGACTACCATGACCAAGTTCTCCTTATCCCGTATAGTCTCTTATTTTCCATGGCACACGAGAGGGGCTAATACTATCTGGGATATTCAGAGCATTATGAGATACTATAAAGCGATAGATTAGTAGGCATAAGTCCACTTTATATTTTAGTAAAGTGGTTGGAATGAGGATAGGCGGGGAGGTCTTGGAGAATTTGAGTGAAATCCTCGGGGATGAGGATTAGTAAGTGCCTTGGATATACTTTATAGCGAGTAGATCTGAGAAGCAAATCTTGAGTTTACGGAGGATAAGGTCACGGAAGAAGCTTAGTGGGTGGAAAAAAATTCTTATCGCGGGGTGGGAAGAAGGTCCACATCAAAAGTGTTTTACATACCATTTATACATACATAATCACGGTGCTTTAGTATCTGGCTCTTGATTATGATTGCGACAGAAAGCTATGAATCAGTGATTTTTTTCGTGAGGGAGGAAGGAGATATATGGAAGATTCATTGAAAAAAGTGGGGCGTTTGTACTATGCCTAAGATTTGTGTGGGTTGGGATTTAGTGACCTCAAGTGTTTTAATATTATGTTACTCGCTAAGCAAGTTTGGGGTAGAAGCGGCCGGGCAAATTAGTCGATCAGGTGCTCATGGCCAGAAATACTTTAAGCCGTTAAAACATCCTTGATGCAAGATTGGGTGCAAAGCGTTCCTTTCCGTGGAGAAGTTTGTGGTTGTGCTTTCAAGAGCCAAAGAAAGGTTAAAGCATCGGGATCTATTGGTCGGAGAAGGCTCGTTGATTGAAGTTTATATGGATGCTTGGTTGTCTTTGCGGCCTTCCTTTTGATGTGTAACATTTATATGATAAAAATTACGATGTTTTATATCGTTATCGACTATTTTTATATAAAATATAAGTAATTATAACGAGATAATCTTATAAAATATTAATAGCTATGAATAAATCTAAATACTATAAAAATCTAGTAAAAATGATAAAAAGTTATAAATTTTGTACGGGTTAATAACCGGAGTGTAAGTGTCGATTCACGTAGGTATTTTGGTATTTTCTGAGACCTTAGGTAAACCAAGACCCAGTGATGACATTTTGTGGAGTAAAATCATATCTTTTGAAGGAATAAAGGAAGTGCCACGAGACTTAAAGTTCAAGTGGATCGATGGTTAAATGGCGCCGTATCAAGTTATATTTTAACGAACAAATGGCCCAACAAAAGGCATTTTCTGAAAAAAGTCTTCATGGAAGTTATAGATCTCCTCAAGAGCTTTCCAGCGCATCTTGAATTATGTCATTTGGAGATCGAGGCTCAAGTTATGATTTTATCAAGTTTCGGATTAAGATTGGAAAAAATCTATCGGATCGATCGGATTTGCCGGATCGATCGAGAAACATCATGATTACCCGGCATGTGGCCTGCGAGAGAATAATCACAGGATAAGATTTTTATTCCCGGATCGATCCGGCCACTTTCTCGGATCGATCCGGCTTGAAAAATATGCCTATAAATAGAAGCGACTTGCGAGGCACATAAAAGGGTACCAAATATATTTTCTTCACCTCTTTTTAGTAGTAGTAGTATGTATATATATAGGCCTTATGCCATAAATAAAGTAGTATCGTTATAATGCTCGAGAAATTATCGGAAGATCAATGTTGTTGAAGTTGTTGTAGCATCCGGAAGAATCTGACTTACGATTCAATCGTTGTGTCGGGTAAAATTCCTAAAGTATTTATGTTTGTTTTGTCTTTTTATCTTTTAGTATAATGTTAGTAGGCTAAATCTAATAACTAGCCAAAGTTATGTAATCGTTTTATTTCGATCTTTTAGGTAAAGGAATCTTTATCTAAGTAAAATTGAATAAAATTGAGTTAATTGAATCCTTTCCTATTGATAAAGTTTGACTTGAAAGAATTCATAATCTAATTATGAATTGACACCTCGTAATTAAGTTATGAACTTCGTTAATAGAAAAACCGGAGGGTAAAATTGGCGAGTGAAAGCGTGACAAGCGGAACCAGTTTCTACCGAAGCGATTTGTCTAAAGATGAATCTTATTAAAATTTGTACTCAAGATCGTAATAATGTTAAATTCATCAGTTTAATTGAAACTTAAACCGGAAAGTTGAATCGCCCGGCCTTGACAACGGAGCCTTTAAATAAAATTGACCGTTTGTGAGCGGAATGACTCCTTTTATTCAAAGGTAGAATCGTACTCAAGGACTGTTCGGAAAAAACCGTATGATTGTGGACTTTGGGTGATGACAATGGACATATGACAATTTCACACATTAATGTGAGGGCGAATTGTTAACCTTAAGAGTACACCGTTTCATTTACTCAATTGAACACTAAAGATCGAGCACATTCCATTCCTTTGAAAAGATCGTATAAATCAATTATATAAACTTTGGCTAGTTCTCAATAATATATTTGGCATCTATATATTTATATCTATATATATACTTTGCAACTTATGCACATCTATATATATTTATATATCTATATATATTATATTAGAATAAATTTTAATTTCGCATTTATTTTATGTTAAGTAAAATAGTAGTTATCTGTGCTATAAAGCTGCGACTTAGATCGAGTTAATAAAAGCTCTTTGGTGTTTAACCACACTTAGAAAAATTACAAAGTTCCACGAGGATACGATACTCGACTCACCATACTAGCTTTCTGATTTGACCCGATCTGCTTTGTCGGTTAGGTAGTATTAGCACTAGAAAAGGCCGCGTCGACTTTACAGGCGCCGTTGCGAGAGCAGCGCTAATTTCTTTTTTTGTCTATGGTTACTACTTATATTAGCTCAAAATTCTAGAGAATAAGTCAACACTTTTCTTATCTCATTTCTAATTTTATTTTAGTTGGTACTTACCTTAAGGTAAGTTACCAAAATTTTTACTACTATCAATTTAGTGTTATTTTCTATTTTAGTTAGTTGATGACGAGAAGTGGTAAGGCCCAGCTCCTCTTATAAGCTGACATAAACACTTACGAAAGCGGTTAAAGTAGAGAAAGCGTGGTCATACTAGTCGGAAATCTGACGAATCATCTTCAAGCGAAATACGAGAATGCATTTGAAATCGGTGATGAAACACTGAACAAAAGTGGAACATGCTCAGGGCATGGACAAAACCACATTAACCTTAATAATCAAAATAATAATAATAATAGAAATAATCGAGAATCGGAACGGAATAATCGTAACAACCCTTGAGTAAACCCGAGGCCTATCGTGACCAAACCATAAGAAGAAATCGGACTAATAATCCCGTACTTTTACCTAATGAAGGGCGAATAATTTGAGATTAAATCTCATCTTTTGGTTTAATTGGCGCAAGAGCCCAATTCTAGGAGAAGATGATGAAGATCCAGCATCATCATCTCTATCTTTTGAAGAAGCTGTGCAATCTGACCAAAAGTCAAGGTGCTGCAAAGGAATTAACAAGGATGACTATGTTTCCTTTTTCTCTAAAAGGGCGAGCCGAGATTGGTTTATGTCTCTTCCGCATCATTCACTTACAAGTTGGGAGGAGATTCAAAGTGAATTTACGAAACAATACTTCACTCTGGGCGAATTTGGAATTAAAAGTCGAGGTTGCTAATTTTAGACAAGGATCGAAAAGCGGCAGGAATCGTGGGAAAGATTTAAAAAATTGCTAGGCGTGTCCGACCATGGTTATTCCTTAGACATGCAAATTCAACTTTTACGTAAGTAAATTAAGAAAAGATTCACGTCTTTGATGTAGACCGTGCATGTGGTGGTTCTTTAATGATGAGTGAGGCTCAATTAGTTTACGATGCCATCGAAAGATTTCCAAAAATAACGAGAATGTAGGAAACCGGTTCTAGCACCGAAAAGTAGCTTTGCGCGGGAGAATGTCGTCTAATGTCGGAAGTTCTAGCACATTTAGAAAATTTGAGTAGGAAATTTGATGGATTACATGAGAATAAGAACCAAAGTTAGGAAAATAGTGCACCATTTGAATACTCAAATCGAGGATAAAATACCACTAGGGATTGAAGAACCGACGGGATGCTCGAGAGAGGAGGTGAGTTTTCTTTGATGACATAGAAATTTAAACAATGCTTACTCAAACTCGTTCAATGCTATTAGAAGAGATCACCCTACTTATCGATGGTGCGAAAACCCTATGCGCAAGGACAACCGCCATATCGAGTTCCATATAGGAACTTGAATAATAATCAAGTTTATCAAGAAAACACATCTAATCGAGAATTTACAATCATTTACAGATCTATCCTCGACATACCACTCAAAGTATACGGTAACTCAAAGTTCTACTCAACTGCGAGAAGGAGTTGAAAAATGGGAAAAACTAATGGAAAATATGATGGGTGTAGTATCTACTCAAGCTAAAAATATAGAAGCGATGGTGACTTATTGAGTGCAGATCACTAAGGACATGAGTTCAATGAAAACATCTATGAGTGGACATGATACCGAGGATGAGAGCGATAGAAGCCTCGTTAAGGAATATGGAAGATCATTTGAGTAGAGGCGGTGAGCGTAATACTTGTGAGACCCCAGGGAGGATTACCAAGTAACACTTGAAAGGAACCCAAGAGAGGTAAATGTTGTGAATTCTGAGAAGTAGGAAGCTCGAGTGGAAGTAATGGAGTTGAAAACCTTGGGGATAATGAAGTAGAAGATGACTTAGATGGTAAGAATGATAGAACTAAAGATGAACTTGAATTCTGAGATGAGGAAGAAGAAATTATAGACAACTTCTTGAAAAGAAATAAAGTTGAACTTTTTGAAAGTGAAAGGAAAATTGGGTAAAAATCACTAAGATTACGAAAGATCCCATGGATAAAGATTTAAGGACTTTATTTAAGGAACATGTTAGAATGGAAAATAATGAAAACAAGGATGAAAAGCGAGGAAGAAATGAGGGGATGAAGTAGAGATTGATTAGGGGAACAATTTAAAGAAAGAATTCAAGAACACGAAACATGGCGTGAAGTAATACTCAAAGGTTTAAGGAAAAGGAAAAGAAAGCGACAAAGGGCCAAGGGTCATAGATCTAGAATCTTTACCTTACCCTCACAAAGATCAAATCAAAAGGCAAAAGCGATAAAAGTATGCTCGTTTCTGGACACTTTTAAGTCATATTCAAGTTAATATCACATTATCGAAGCTTTGATTAATATACTGCCTATGGAAAATTTACAGAAAGAAATTACATCAAACAAGAAAAATTAGAGGAATATGAGAACATATGCCTAAATGAAGAATGTTCCATGATTCTGCGGCATAAGTTACCACAAGTGAAAGATCTGGTAGTTTTACCATTCCGTGTGAAAGTGGAGGATTTACTGTTTAAGAAGGTCTTATGTGATCTAGGAATGAGTATAAATCTCATGTCTTATGAGGATTATAGAAAGTTAGGCATAGGAAAGCTTACTAAAGGTGAAATGACTCTGCAAATGGCGGATAGGTCGATTAAGTACCTAAAGGAATTATAAAGGACATATTGGTTAAAGTAGACAAATTCTATTTTCCGGTAGACTTTGTAGTTATGGAAATGGAAGGCGGTTATTAGCGCCTCTTATTCTAGGTCGTCCATTTCTAGCTACTGAGGAAGAACTTTGTCGATGTTGAAAGGAGAATTAATCTTAAGAGTCAATGAAAGCGAAGTTACTTTCAATATTTTCAAAGCTATGAATCATGCATCATCAGAATCATGTTCTTTTATAGAAGATATTCATTACATGTCTATGATAATCAGTTACCAACTTTTGAAGGCAGTTAGAAGAATGCTTAACTCTGTCTATCTATAAAGAAGATGAGGAAGACATTGAAATGAAAGAGATAATTCTTTCTTTAGATACGAGAAAGTTTTACCTTTAAACCACCATGGCATAAGTACTTGGAATTAGAACTAGAAGGACCGGTTCTTAAATCGTCAATAGAAGATCCGCCAAAGAACCTGGACTTGAAACCATTACCTTTAAATCGAAATATGCTTTTCTTGAAAGCGATAATCTATTACGATTATTATTTCATCAACTTTAAGCGAGCAACAAGAAGATCAATTACTTAGAATGTTGAAAAAGCATAAGAAAGCTTTTGGATGGACGATTCTTTGATATTCGAGGTATTAGCCACGAGATTTGCGTTCATAAGATAATTACGAAAGAAGATGCTAAGCCTTGTATTCAACATAGCGCCGCCTCAACCCAAATTTGCGGTTAATTGTTAAGAAAGAGGTCATTAAGCTATTAGAGATGGGAATAATTTTTCCCGTATCGGATAGTGAATAGGTAAAGTCAACTCAAGTGGTACCAAAGAAAGGAAGTTTCACGGTGAAAGAAAATGATAGAAATGAATGGATTCCAACAAGAGAAATTACGAGGTTATCGAATGTGCATTGATTTTAGGAAACTAAATGATCATACTAAGAAAGATCATCATCCACTTCCATTCATAGTTCAAATGTTGGAGCGGTTAAGTGGTCATAAATATTCTTTGCTTCTTAGATGGTTATTCGGGTTATTCTGATTTTCATTGCGGCGAGGAGATAGGGGAAAACTACTTTCACTTGTCCTTATGGAACTTTGCGTATAAAAGAATGCCGTTTGGTTTATGTAATGCTCGACTCGTTTCAAAGATGCATGATGGCTATATTTTCCGATATGGTTGAGAAATTCTTGGAAATTTTATGGGCGACTTTAGTGTTTACGGAGATTCTTTTGGTAAATGTTTATCGCACTTAGAAAGAGTGTTACCTGTGGCTGAGGATACCAATTTAATTTTAAGCTGGGAAAAATGTCATTTAATGGTATCGGAAGGAATTGTTCTAGGCCATCGAATCTACGAAATAGGAATTGAAGTTGATAAAGCTAAGGTTGAAGTAATTGAAAAATTACCACCAGAGTTAATCTAAGGACTACTAAGAGGATTTCTTGGACATGCGAGGATTTTATAGGAGATTTATTTGATTTTTCAAAGATAAGCGAAACCTACAAGTCATTTGCTTGAAAGGAAGTACCTTTTAACCCGATAGTAAATGTAAGGAAGCTTTTGGACCTTAAAAACAAGATTAACTCTTTGCACGGTGCTAATAGCACAGATTGGAATTTACCGTTTGAGATTATGTGTGATGCGGTGATTTATTTGTAGGGGCGAGTTTTAGGACAAAGATATAACAAAATTCTCAAAGCTATTTACTATGCATCTCATCGTTAAATGCGACTCAATGAACTATACAACTCTGAGAAAAGAAGCGTTGATTTGTAATTTTTGCCTTAGATAAGTTTAGATCGTATATTGTTGGTTCTAAGGTAATAATTTATCTGAGACCATTCGACTTTGAAGTATTCTTGAGTAAGAAAGATCTGAAACCACGTCTTCTTAGATGGATTCTCTTACTTGAGGAGTTTGATATTGAAATTAAAGATAAAAGGAAGTGAGAATGTAGTAGCGGATCATCTAAGTAGAATGGAAAATGATGGAGAAAGGGAATAGAAATTAAAGATTCATTTTCTGATGAACAACTTTTAGAATAGATACTCCTTCAACCATGCGGTTATTAAAGAATAGAATTCCTTCTAAGGAAATGTCACCCTGGTTTGGAGATATCATTAATTACTTAACTTTGTGATTATATTCCGTCTCATTGGACTTAGCGTGAAGAAGAAATTCTTTTATGACTTAAAATTTTATTCTTGGGAGGAACCGGACCTTTTCCGTAAATGTTCGGATGGGATAATCGAGAAAGTGTGTGCTGATAATGAAATTTTAAGTATTTTATCATTTTGTCATGATCGTGAGGCGGAGGTCATCATGGAGGTTGGAAAAGCTTGCTTTTAAAGTTTTACAATGTGGTTTTATTGGCCTCGCTATATAGAGATGCTTATAAGTATGTCAAATCTGTGAATCTTGTCAAAAATGGGAAATGTATCTAAAAAACATGAAATGCCTATGCAACCTATTTTAGAATGTGAGTTATTTGATGTTTGGGGTATAGATTTCATGGGACCATTTCTATATCTTTTGGAAAAAGATTTATTCTAGTAATGGTAGATTATGTTTGAAATGGGTAGAAAGTGAAGCTCTTCCCACTAATGATACCAAAGTTGTCATACGATTCCTTAAAAGAATATATTTACGTTATGGCATTCGAGGGCTATCATTAGTGATAGAGAGTTCACACTTTTGTAATAGACCATTTACCAAGATAATTGAAAAAATATGTATGCATGTAAGTTAGGAGCATACATCATCCGCAAACCGGTTGGTCGAGGTAGAGGTGTCTAATAGAGATCAAAAGAATTGTAGAAAGGCGGTGGATTCAAATCGAAAAAAGCTGGCGATTAAACTAGGCGATGCATTATGGGCATATAGAACGACTTTTAAAACACCAATTGGTTGTTCTCCTATAAGTTAGTTTTGGTAAGTCTTGTCATCTCAGGTTGAGTTAGAACACCGAGCCTTACAGGCTATTAAATTTTAATTCGATCTAAAGGTATCGGTGATCATAGATTGCTTGATTTGTGAGAACTAGAAGAATTCCGTCTCGATTCTTATAAAGCGCTCGAATCACAAAGGCATACGAAATCTTTTCACGATAAGAGAATCATAGTCGTGAGTTCCGTGTAGGTGATCGAGTGCTCTTGTACAATTCACGTTTAAAGTTATTTCGGAAAGCTTAAATCAAGATGGGCGAGTCCATTTAAAGTAACGAGTTTACAAATCAGGTATTGAACTAAGCGATGGAAATACAACTTTTATAGCCAATGGCCATAGAGTAAAGTTATTTGTGGAAGGAGAAGGAACCGCCTTTGAAAGAAGAAATAATGCTACTAAGCGATCCTCCGACAAAGTGAAAAGCGAGAGAAATCAAGAAGCGAAGCGAGAGAGTTAAACTCGGCCGCATGCAGTGCTATTTATCTTTACTCTACTTTTATGTGTTTTATTTATGTTTAAAAGTAGTTTTAGTCTTTTACGGATGAGCGTAAAAAAGCTGGATGTCTTTTAGATAGAATAGGAATTTTTATGTTGCTTTTGAAATTAGGCTTGGATAAAGATGTCGCGTTTAAAATAGAAGCTTGATTTTGAGAAAAACAAGCAATTGTTGAGAGAGATCGGTGAAAGAAATATGTAATGGAAAATCGAGAAGTTCGATAAAGAGAAGGGCAAAGTTTTTAAGAAGGTGTAGAAAATTTGTGGAAAAAGTGAGCATGAAGGAAATGTAGGAAAGCACAGCCAAATCCAGGATGAGTGTTTGAATGTTGTTAAGAAGAGCGATTAGGTGGTTATCCGAAAATCGATGGAGATCAAAGGGAAAATTCGAGCGCCTCATTTCTTAAGGTTAGGTTGATAGAGCGTTACATGAGAACTACGGAAGATTTAGAAGTATTGGAATTAGGACCATAAGTGAATTTTGTAATACTTATAAAATTTTTATATAACTTTTGAAAATTTTATAAATAGGATCTTTATGAAATTACTTAAAAGTTTTATAAAGTTTTTATAAAAAGTTTTTATTTTTGTAGAAGTTTTATTAAGTTTTAAAAATAAAAAAAAAAAAAAAAAAAAAAGTGGTCGGATCGATCCGACCTAACCCCTTGAATCGATCAGAACTGAAAAAACCTAAAAGGGGCGGGGTCTCTTCTTCTTCTTCTTCTTTTCTTTTTCTCAAAGCAGCCGCCCCTCCTCTTCCCCCAACTCGAATATTTTTCTTCAAATCATCACACAGCATCACCATTAAAATTACCCCAACTCTTAAACTTCTCTACAATTTTCCTCTACTCTCTTTAAATTTTCATCTAAATTGAAGAATTTTTCAAGGAAGCTTCAACTTTTATTCAGTGAAATTTCCATCTTTTCGGCCAAATTTCAACCTTTTTAAGGTAACATTGTAGTCACTTATTTTCTTAATTTCGTTTTTTATTTTATGCAATTTTTATTTTCAATTGTTTTGTCACTCACATTTATCTTTGTTGTTTTTGTATCGTTTTGTTGTTCTGTGTTGTTTGTTATTTTGTCATTATCGTAGAATGGCGAATCATCGAAAGCTAGTAAAAAGCATAAACCGCATATCCTACCCAAATTCGGTTATAGAAACTAGGCCTTTAACGAGAAGAAGAATTGGCGATTAGTTTTGAAAGAACGCGTCTGCTGCGACTAAGAAAGCATTGAAAAATAAATTTGGGCGGTGTTTAGTTGCAATAGAGAGGCTTAGACTTCAAAGATTTGGGAAGGAGGTAAAGATATTTTTGAAAGGAGGCATTGGATGGAATTAGCGAGTTTAAGGTCGGGAGAAATTAACACCACCTTAGTATTTGAATTTTATTCTCTGGTAGCAACTCATAATGCTACGGATGAAGGTGAGTTAACCTCTGTCAACTTTGAGAACTAGGGCGGTGCCGTTTACTCCTCACATTATTAATGCTATTTATGGTATTCTGATATACCGGAGAATGAGGATTATTATCTGATTTGGAATTTGGATGAGCGGCGGACTTTGATCATATTGTTGCGGTAGCCAGAATGAGTTAGATCCAGCTTGCCGTCGGCATGAAAGCGAGTTTTTCTATGGGAAATGTATCCGGGATATGAAAGCCATTAAGCGTTTTATCAGTCCACACTCTTTACCCGACTCGGCATTTTACATCTTTTGGTAAGAGGATTTGTGCATTAGCAGGCTATAGTTAATGATGTACACTGTGGATATAGGCGAGTAATGTGTAGAAGGGCCAAGGAATTTGCCCATTTGCTAGACCGAGCGATCACATGCCTTTTCCGTGTTTTATTTCTTCCTTGTGTCGTCGGATAGGAGTTCTGAGCTCCCAGTGATAATTTGATGATGGTGGATGACACAACATAGGTCTGGTTACCACAGGCGGCGGGAAGAATAAACTTTTTGGACCACAACCGTCAGCGACCTCGGCCTACTCCATCCACTTTCTTTGTCCCTCGCCCGTCGAGTCAAACTCAAACTCAATTTCGAATACCATCACTTACGACATGTTTCAATCCATGGCCTATGATGTTCATCGTGCTAATGCCAATATCATTTGTTTTGCGGAAAGGAATAAATTATGGTGCGAAGATTTACGTCAAGGCATAAGAGGTTTATATCAAATGAATATCTTGCAAAACCCTACTATGCCGAGATGGATATTCCATGATACCAAACCCGACCTTATACCTTGCCCGATTTCATTCCACGATGCCACCTCACTCGGACTTCCAACAAATGCCACATTCTTTTGGATTTCAAACTAGTGGTGTAGGAGATTTTTCGGCAGTACTCTGGCGGTGCGACATCGAGAAATGGTGGATGCGGATCATTTGGCCATACCACGGCGAGATGGGGAAGCACTTTTACGATATCACGAGAGATGAGCTCGATGGGACTAGATAGTTCGGTGCGGATGTCAACTTATTTTCAAGATCCATCCCAAGAATCGACCCGTTCTCAAGCTATGCCAAGTTCAAGCCACGTCGGTGAGTGATGAAGAGGAGTGATTTTAAACATTCCATGATTTTTGACATTGAAACATTTTATTTTTACGTACAATTTCGTTTTAAGTAAAATTTTAGGTTATTTTGATTTTGGTTGGATTTTATTTTAATACGATCTTCGTGTTTTAGTTACATATTTTGGTATTACGTATCGTGTAGTAAAATTTATCGTTATAACACAATGAAAAAAAAAAAAAAAAAAAAAATATAATAAGGAAAACTTGTCCCTAGAAAAATCTAGACATTTTACAAGCAAAATCAACTCTGTCCGTGAGCGGTAGTGTTCGGATCGATCCGACCTTTACCGGATCGATCCGACTGAAATACCGACTGGCGGCATTACTGGTTCGGAGAGGCGGATCGATCCGGCCCTTTCTCGGATCGATCCGGCAAGTACAAAAGCGCGAGAAAGAGATCTTTTCTACTTTTGCTTGATAGATTTATTTACATAAAAGGAAAAGCGGCGACCTTGAACTTTGCTCATTCTTTCTTTCTTCTATCTAGCTTAGTTTAAATCTCTTTGTCGAGAAATGTCTAACGCTCCTCTCCGCCGGTTAATAATTCACGAACCACATCGCTTTGATGGTGTGGTTCCCGAAGAACATGCCTCTTGTTTTCATAATAACGTCCGAGACATCTAAATTTCGTCCGTTCTCTGATACGATGGAGAAAGGCTTAAACTCTTGAAAAAATTGATCAATGGGGGCGTAATCTAATCCGAGGTTGCGGGTGGAAAAAGTTGATAAGGACTCAGGAGGTCGAATAAACATTTCGATTGTTAGAGATTTCTTTGCGTCTCTCATTTGAGATAACGTGATAGCCTCGTCTCAACTTATTACGATTAGGGAATCGTTATTTCATTTTCACAGAGTCATCATAAATCAAATCTATCAAATTCCACCATGTACTTTTGATGAAACCCACACTTGAGTTTCTTTGGGAACTTGGGGATGCGTATAATGTTGTAAATCGTCTTTGAAGCCTTTGATTCGTGTTTCCGTTGTTTGATCATAACTATGATTCCTCGACTCGGCTTTACCCCTCGTTTAAGAGGCGTGGAAGCGCTTCATTAATTCTCGGATCTATCCAACTAGAGATTTTTATGGGGTTACGGATGATGAGATCTTTCTTTGTTATATGCATTGCTTGTAGGAGCATACATTGATTGGGAGTTTTGATTTTTAAGGCGCAATTAATTTTGCGATGAAAGGCGTAATAGGGAAAACGCTACCATTTGCACAGGTTATCTCTCACCTTTGTATCCAGTGAATCACGTGCACGAATTTCTTCTTGGCGAGATTTTTCCATCTCGTGATTCTCGATTAGGATTACTTCGGTGGATACTCCGGATGTTCATCTACGGTTTGATAATCGGTTAGAAGTTATGTTGTTAAGTTGGTAGTTGTTTAAATTAGTTGTTTAATCGTTTGTTGTTGTTTGTTACTTTTATTTATAGTTTGTAATAGTGTTTAATATATATGTCATTTCTTTAATCAAAATAATATATGGTTGCTAAAAATAATAAATAATAATCAAAATCATATAAAATTTTAATTTTATTTGCAAACTACTTTTATTTACTCACTAAACATCGGAGACGATGTCATTTTAAGTAAGTGGGAGTGGAAGTAAGTTAGTAAATAAAAATTAAAATTTTCTTATATAAATTTATACTTAATTGCTCAATAATTAGTTTAATTTTCTTGGAACAAAATAATTAGATAGTATATAATTAGTATGAATAAAAACAATATAAATTGGTAAGAATAGATTTTAATTAAGTAAAATAAATTAGATATATTATAAGTATATTATATATGTCAATTTTAGATCTTTATAAGATTTTAAGTATATGTAACTATACATAAATATTATCAAGTAAGTTTCTTATGAAATTTTAGCAAATATACTTATATTTATAATGAATTTTTAGAATAATTTTCTTTGTAAAGCGAAATATGAATATGGAATCGGATTAGGAATGATGAGATTTTGACACCATAAAAATTACCTCAACCTTGATTAGAGTGATCGAGACCTCGCTCGATATAGCCATTTTTGATCATAACCGACCCTTGGCTTATTTTGGTCTACATTTCCTAAAATCACGAGTTTATGCGTCTTATGAAAGGAGATGATAAGCTGAAGCTAAGGATGGTGTATGCTAAAGTAAAAAAAAAAAAAAAAAAAGGGATATATATAAAGCGAAGCACCTTATTTACAAAAATTGTCGAATCGAGGTATCTTCGCTTATCTTTGATCTTGGATATCGGTAGTAGCTTCAATGATTTGAGTGCGGTAGGGTGTTATCTAGAAGCGTCTATATCATTTATGAGGTATAAAGCTCGATAAAAATTCGAATCATAAGATCTCAAGAATGATTACGAGTTTAAGAAACCGGACTCGTAATTTTAGATCGAAAAGTATTACTCCGATCAATCTTGATGAAAGCAATCTTGTAAATTTGATTTTCTACAGCATTCACGCTTTTAGTTCTTATATAAAAAAAAAAAAAAAAAAAAGAAGAAGAGAGAAAATCGAAAAATAGTTGGAAAAGGAGATATTATTAATCGAAGCTGTTTTTGATCAAGCGTGAAGGTGTAAATGCGTGCGACATTTGCTTGCTTTCTCTTTTTGATTTTTTTATCTTTCGATTAACCGATGTCACTATCACTAAAAGTATTAGCCATCTTGTCAATTCTTGAGCAGTCTTTGATTCCAAATATTTCATATAAGTTGAGATAGGAAAATAATTCTAGAATTTTAATTATATTTATTGAGTAGATTTTGTGAAATTTCATTTGAATAATAGTTGATAAATAATTTATCAAAGTTATCTACACTTTTTATCTTATTAATTTCTAAGAAAGATATAATTAATATGTTTATAATATTGAAATGATATTTTACTAATTTAAAATTTTATCTACCACTTATATTATTTTATCGTAATTTTTATATATTACAAACTTATTTTGCTCGAGGGACGATCGAAAAGAGCTAAGTGGGGAGTAGTTGATGTGTAACATTTATATGATAAAAATTACGATGTTTTATATCGTTATCATTATTTTTATATAAAATATAAGTAATTATAACTTGAGATAATCTTATAAAATATTAATAGCTATGAATAAATCTAAATACTATAAAAATCTAGTAAAAATGATAAAAAGTTATAAATTTTGTACGGGTTAATAACTTAGGAGTGTAAAGTGTCGATTCACGTAGGTATTTTTGGTATTTCTGGACCTTAGGTAAACCAAGACCCAGTGATGACATTTTGTGGAGTAAAATCATATCTTTTGAAGGAATAAAGGAAGTGCTTGCGAGGCTTAAAGTTGAAGTGGATCGATAGTTCGTGGCCGTATCAAGTTATATTTTCGGCGAACAAATGGCCCGACAAAAGGCATTTTCTGAAAAAAGTCTTCATGGAAGTTATAGATCTCCTCAAGAGCTTTCCAGCGCATCTTGAATTATGTCATTTGGAGATCGAGGCTCAAGTTATGATTTTATCAAGTTTCGGATTAAGATTGGAAAAAATCTATCCGGATCGATCGGATTTACCGGATCGATCCGAAACATCATGATTACCCGGCATGTGGCCTGAGAGAATAATCACAGGATAAGATTTTTATTCCCGGATCGATCCGGCCCTTTCTACCGGATCGATCCGGCAGGAAAAATATGCCTATAAATAGAAGCGACTTGCAGGCACATAAAGGGGGTACCAAATATAATTTCTTCACCTCTTTTTAGTAGTAGTAGTATGTATATATATAGGCCTTATGCCATAAATAAAGTAGTATCGTTATAATGCTCGAGAAATTATCAGAAGATCAATGTTGTTGAAGTTGTTGTAGCATCGGAAGAATACGACACGATTCAATCGTTATGTCGGGTAAAATTCTAAAGTATTTATGTTTGTTTTGTCTTTTTATCTTTTTAGTATAATGTTAGTAGGCTAAATCTAATAACTAGCCAAAGTTATGTAATCGTTTTATTTCGATCTTTTCGGTAAAGGAATCTTTGTCTAAGTAAAATTGAATAAAATTGAGTTAATTGAATCTTTTCTATTGATAAAGTTTGACTTGAAAGAATTCATAATCTAATTATGAATTGACACCTAAATAATTAAGTTATGAACTCGTTAATAGAAAAACCGGAGAGGTAAAATTGGCGAGTGAAAGCGTGACAAGCGGAACCAGTTTCTACCGAGTGATTTGTCCTAAAAGATGAATCTTATTAAAATTTGTACTCAAGATCGTAATAATGTTAAATTCATCAGTTTAATTGAAACTTAAACCGGAAAGTTGAATCGCCCGGCCTTGACAACGGAGCCTTTAAATAAAATTGACCGTTTGTGAGCGGAATGACTCCTTTTATTCAAAGGTAGAATCGTACTCGGGACACATTGAGAAAAAACCATGTGATTGTGGACTTTGGGTGATGACAATGGACATATGACAATTTCACACATTAATGTGAGGGCGAATTGTTAACGCCAAGTACACCGTTTCATTTACTCAATTGAACTAAAGATCGAGCACATTCCATTCCTTTGAAAAGATCGTATAAATCAATTATATAAACTTTGGCTAGTTCTCACAATAATATATTTGGCATCATATATTTATATCTATATATATACTTTGCAACTTATGCACATCTATATATATTTATATATCTATATATATTATATTAGAATAAATTTTAATTTCGCATTTATTTTATGTTAAGTAAAATAGTAGTTATACATGTGCTATAAAGCTGCGACTTAGATCGAGTTAATAAAAGCTCTTTGGTGTTTAACCACACTTAGAAGAATTACAAAGTTCACGAGGATACGATACTCGACTCACCATACTAGCACTCTGATTTGACCCGATACTGCTTTGTCGGTTAAGGGGTAGTATTAGCACTAGAAAAGGCCACGTCGACTTTAAAAGTCGGTTCGGCGCAATTAGACCATAGCGTGAATGTTAAATCACTTTTCCATCCACAAACTTCATTACTTGAAATTGGGAACTTATCAATGCTTCCTTTGTGATAAGGACTTTATCTAGATAGACACATTTAGTAGTATGAAAGCTGGAATTTACGGTTTTGAAATGAGTACAGGTAAGGATAACAAGCACACCCAAAAACCCTGGAGGTTTATGAAATAAGCCTTCAAGGGAGACCTATTTTGAGAGCAGTAGGAAGAAATTAATAAGTTGAACATCATGGGAAAAGCTTTCCCACCAAAATCCCAAAGGCATGGAGGCTTTGGATAAGAGGAGTGAGACAAGTTACGAAATATGCTTGTGGTTTCTCTCGACTCTGCCATTTTGGGCATGGGCATGAGGACAATGATGTCACATGGAACTCCGTTGGCTTGAGATGTGACACAAAGGACCTGTATTCCTCACCCCAATCATATTGAACACATTTAATTTTGATAGAAATGAATTTTAACAAGCAACTTAAACTTATTGAAGGCATTGATGGCATCGATTTTTAATTTAAGAGGATCTGACCGAGGAGAACCTAGTGCAATCATCAATAAAATGGATGTAATACAAATAGCCATTAGTGGATTTAACTGGGGCAGGTCCCCACACATCAGTGTGAATCAAATCAAGGATTCCAGAAGCTTTAGACAAATAAGCAGAATAAGTAAGACTATTACCATGAGCAACTCTCTGTTGCTGAAATCACTAACATAGCATTTGAGCCTTCTTCTATGATGGTCAAGTGTGATCCTCGACATGGAAAGATTAGAAATCACATTGTAGTTTTCCACAGTGACAAGCATTACAAAATTTAAAATCAACATAAGCTGGAACACGAGAACAAAGTTGAGATACAAGATTGAGAACCACTTTTGGAGGGTGCCACTAACTAACCTACATGCCACAAGTTGGCTTTTGGAATACAAAAGTAGAAGCCCGACAAAGTTATTTGTTTCAATAAGCGAGACTTAGTAACACGAAAACTAAGAACAACATGGGATTTAGAGTGCGAGGGAGTTAAGAACAGCGCATTGGTATAAACCATCCTTAAGGTAGCACTTCGAGAATAACTTCCTTGGTGGCTTGATTCTTCACAAAGCATCATGTGAGTGAAATTCCATGAAAACAAGGTTTTCATTAGTTAATCTAGAAACACTAAGGCGGTTTTAGTTATGGTAGGAACATGTAGGATGTTTCTAAGGAGTAAGGAAGTGTTAGGAGTAGTAATAGAGGTTGGCGATTATTAAGAATAGATGAGACTTACCATCCCTACAGCGAGGTGTGCGAACCATCGTACCCGAGTTTAGGTGCATACGGTTAAGATCCGAGGTAAACATGGCTAGAAGCCTCTTTATCGACATGCGGTTATAATCGAAGCAAACTAAGATCCTGCTTACAAATCTTTGCATTAGGCTATTACGACTATTCTACATAGGAACATAGTTAGTATCAAACCTATAGTAGCACTTGTCGGCGATGTACCCAACTCTCTTTGCAAACACATGATTGGCCTATTTTGGTTGTTACGATTACGATTTCCATTGTATCCACCATTTGGCGGCCAACCACTGCGCTTTAGACATGCCTATCTCTATAGCCTCCCTGCCTCTGCCACGATTAGAATACGAGTAATTCGGATTACCTCTGCGTCTGCCTTTTATTGGATTGTGCACGAGACTTGTTCGTAACTACATTGGTAGAAGGCGAGAAATGTCAAATGTAGGAGTGGGATTAAAAGCCGGACAACGAGATGTTCATGGGTTATGGTGAGATTGAACCTCGCTGCTAGGGCGGGGACCGATCGAGATGTGATATGGACAATAATTGACTCGTATTCCTTGTTTAAACCACCAAGGACAACCAAAATAAGTTGAGACTTGCTAATCGGATACCCGAGGCGGTTAAGCCATCGAATAGATCTTCATTTGTAGCCAAATAATCGATAATGGGTTTGTTCCCCCTTACCGGCCTTGGCAATGGAGGTTTTAAATTCGAGCATCGAGCTTGAGACTTGGTGTTAAAAAGCCGCTTCAAAGCCGCCGGACTTCAAATGAGGTGTTACGATCGATAATTTCAACAAGAGCCTACTCGGTCATTGAGCTCGTTAGCTTGACTAGACAGTGATTGCGTTCCATTTTCAAATGCGGTTGGTTGGAAGCCAAACCGGAGTCTACTGGCGAAAGAAGGCAAGAATTCGGTTGCTTTAGTTTTGTTCGAGAAGGTGACCATCAGGCGGTGACCACACCTGATGGGTAGAATAATCGACTTCCAAAATAGATAATTGCTCCAATCTAACTTCCTTTGTGCAAACTTGGTTAAAATTTGCCGCCAAATGATGAGTGAGAGGAAGCCCAGACAATTTGTGGTTTATGAAGGAGGCGACAAGCATTGCAAAGGTGGGAGAGTAGATCTAGGAACACCGGTATAGGCGTCGGACCTTCCATTTCTTAGATTGGTGGTAGAATAATCTTGGCGAGATGGAGCAAAGGATGTGGGCAGAAAGCGTAGTTGTAATAGAAAAAAAAAAAAAAGCTATTGTGGTCACGGAGATGATGGAATCCCAGTGCCGGAGGTGGCGTCGGCCATAAGGCTCTAATACCAAGACAAATTCTCATAGAATATTATTATTAATGGAACATTCTTCAATACATTATTTGAGACTTATCTATCCTTTATACTCCAGAATAGTGTACCAGAAAATCGAATACTCATACAATCATATAATATAAGGTCTTTTAGCCAAATTCAGCATGATTTGAGAAATTTAAGTAAATGAGATTCTTTTAATATTTGAGGTAAAATATTATATTATTTTTGGGGTAATTAATAATATTGCGTTATTTAGTGTCGAAGTGAAAATAATACATTTAATGTTGTCTGGAATGTGAGGAACATATTATTGAAAAGTAAAAAAGTTAAACAATACTATATTGCGGAGACGGAGGAGTACTTAACAAGCGAAATCTAGTATAGATATTATCTATCCTAGTCATACACTTTTACCCTTAACACACTTTAAAATCGGCCTTTGTGCACTACAGTACCTATGCATCACTTTAAAATCGGCCTTTTGAAAGTCGGTTTTAGAGTCAAAAACCGACTTCATGTAGGTGTATTGTGAGAACTAACATTTAGAAAGTCGGTTTTGGGCGAGGCAAGCGTTACAAGGTTGATTTTTACGAAATAGGTGAGGTGCACCGATAGCACCGTTGTGGGACACCGTTAGAACCGGTGTGGTTCAAATACCAACTCCCTAAATATCAAGCACTAAACCTGAGTATCATCATCAAAGACAAATAAATGATAAGGTTTGAGTTGTTGTACAAAGAATGTGTGCCATGACTCTATAATTAATCAGCAGATAAATAAAGAAAAGAAGTCCTAATGCAACAAACCTCCTCCAAAAAAAAAATTTAATCCTTGAAACTACTGCTACACTACCAGCATAGCACCAACCTGTATTGAAGAATGAAATTTGTGAAAGGCTAAGCAAAGCTTCAAGGGTGTGAAACCGAAAAGTGGAAAACAGGCTTCCTTATAAATTGGCGGATTGATTAAAAAATGCTGCAGAATCCACCAACTAATAATCCCAAGAAACGCTAAAGCCATCATTAGCTTCAACCATGTCCTCTTCCTCCTCTTCACTACAGAAGCCACATCCTCGAAGAATGTCGAAATTGGAAAAAGAATCAGCAGGCATCATCCGAAAAAGAAACCTGCAATTACAAATTACAATGAATGTTTGTAAGAATATGATTTCATTATGGAAGATTAGTCTAGTGACTTTGCACACAAAGAATCACCAGAGCACAAGTAGTGTGTCTGGTGTCTATAATAAGATCAATCGCATTACCGTTTTGAAGGGGCCAAACAGCCTCTTGGGATCTTGAATATCGAAGTTCTCTTTGTCCCTATAGTACTAGTATTATTGTTTGTGCTGCGAATTTTTCTGAAAATCTTGGGTAACTTTGTGAATCGTAATATGCGTGCAAGCTTCCAACTTCTTGAATTGTTTCTGGGCTTGAATTCCAACAGATTAAAACAGGAAGCTTCAACTTGATTGAAAATGGACACAAGCAGGCCAAAACTTTTGTGGGCTTGAGGCTGAGATTGGCGTTCTTGGCTCCGGCCTGAAGACGGAGCTGCCACCTTCCCCCCATTTAACTACCTATTAACCAAGTAATCTGAAAACAATCAATCAAATGTCAAAACACTAGTGTGCAAATTTAGATTTAGAGTAAAGAAATGATATATTTATTATTCATTTTGAAGAGAATATCTTAGTATAAATAGCTGTAGAAATCTTCTAATCAAGAAAACTTCTAATTAGTAATCAAATCTCTAATCAAGGTAATAAATAAATTCTAAAGAAGGAAATAACAGTCTATAATCTATATATTGTCCTTTAAAGCCTAATTCAAGATTAAAGAAAACAGAATATAATGAAGGCATGATCAATCAAATGCCTTCATTATAATCTATAATGAAGGCATGATTTCCAACACTGATTTGTGTCTAAAAAAGGAAGGTAAAGAGAACCATAAAGAATGAAGGTTGAAACCAATAATCAAGCTTAGTCTAAGGTAATTACTACAAGTGTGGTTTCGTAGAACAAATCTTTTGAAGTCTGCCAGCAAATTTCAGACAAATATGTATCAAGTATTAAACTAGCTGTTGCTGTTGGTGCAAATTTCGACACTAACTTACTAGAATGACAATGATCTTGTTGCCTGCTAACAAATTATAAAAGAAAACTAAAAATAAGATAATGTATGTGCCAATTTCACAAGCCGATTCCGTTAGTGCCCAATACCAATTCTTTAGCATTTTCAAGAAATGGAATATGGAAAAGGGCAGCATTCAAATTTTAATCTTGCTTAATGCCAAGGTCACCCTTCAGAATTATCAAAATTAAATCCGGCATATGAAGGATTAGTTCTTCAACTCAAGGGATTGAATTGCCTTGGAACATCAAAACGATAGACAGGAAACTACCAATTATTAATCTTTCCTGCCACCAACAGTTGGATTGGATCCAACAGCTTCATTTCAAAATATGGAAAGCAAAAGCAATTCAAATGCAAATGGTTCGTCATTAGAGAAAAAAAAAAAGGTAAAAATGGACAGAATATTAAAATACTGAAAGCTCCCATAGTCTCTCAGCTATTTGTGCATAAAGAAAGGAAAATGACAAGAAATCAAGCAGCAATTTTTACCTGAAAGCAAGAGCCAAAAGACACCTAACTCAGGCTGAGGCACTTGAGCGTCGAATTTTTCAACCAGACACTACTCATGAGTGTATCAAACAACAAGAGAATCAGGCAGTCTGGCACACTGATACATTCAGTGAAATGACTCGAGAAAATATAGAATCAGGTTTTATATCACTCCGTATTTATTCAAGTCGCGTCGGATCGATATTTTTTGAGATAGCGTGCGAAAATTACAGAAGTCAACACAAAGGCGCGTGGAAAATCGCACGTGAGGTACATGGTTGTTATACATGGTCCAAAAAAAAGAGCGTGGAAAATTCCACGTGGATTGTGTTGAAAATAAAAAAAATTAACATGTGCTAACAAAATTTGAACACCCTCTTTCCAAAATTAGCATGTCTTTACAAAAAAAAATGTCGAAGCACTGGCGCGTCTGAAAATAAATACAGTTCTTAAAGGGAATTGATTTTATATTTTCTTAAATGACTCAACCTAGTTGGTCACATACTTTGGGGAAATACTTACGTGTGGAGTATATATATATATATATATATATATATATATATATATGACACATGGACTTGATGGGTAGCAATTAAGAGTTTCAGCTCATGTATATCATCCAAGTATCTCCATGGGATAGCCATGTTACCAAGCAACATATCCACTAATAATCGAAGTCTATTTCGCGCAAAGGATATGTGAATGAGAAAGATAAAGCTTCAAACCATCCTTCAATGCTCAATTTGACTTCCATATTGGTACAAATGCCATAAAATTTGCATACCGCCTGCAATACCTTTCTACATGATTTCTAACTACAAAGCCACCACACTGCAAAGAGGTACTCTTTGCTTTCTTTGGTTTTACGTATTTAACTTGCAGCTACCTGAACTTTGAGACTTTCTTGAAGCACCACATACGGAAGCACTCTTCATTTTAATGGAGAGTGCAAATAAGCTATCTTAGTCACTTATTTTATACGAGTATCTATTCGGGCAAAGGTTCAACTCGTTTTTGTTGTCCGGTCTTTGCGGAGATACGAGGATTAGCATTTGGAAGCGATCAATGAATGATCACAAAGCATTATTCCACAGCAGCGCACTCTTCATAGATTATGAAGAGTGCACCTGCAGTGTGTTCTTTTCTTTCTTTTACTTTAGTGCTTTCCTTGATCTAATCGAATGGACTCAGGTTGCTTTGCTATTTGATTCTGAGATGAAAATGAATGTTATAAGCGACACGAAGGCACAAAGTTGAGTACTTGATTTCTAAGCGTATTGTTGTTGTTATGCTTAGGAGATCTTTGCCCCGGATTATCTAGTTTTCATTTTCTTTTCTGTTTTTAGCTATTATGTTTGATGTAATAGGTTTGGTTTGGGTGATTTGTAGATCACCTTTCTTTTAGTTTTACGGATGGGTTTTTGTTAATTTATATAAGTGCATCTCTTTCCACTAGCAGCGTTTTTTCCTCCCGGGTTTTGCGGACTAGGGTTAAGGAGGTAGAAGCTATCTATACAACGATGGCGTAAAAGGTGTTGAGGAGGTCGTGGTGGCGCAAACCTTGTAATCTTTTTACAATGAATAAAATTATAGGTTTGAAAAAAAAATACTTACGTGTGGAGTGTATTGTAGGATGAAATGGCATATAAAGCGATCGAAGCTACATGGTTTAAATCAGGTTTAAAGCGATGCGCGGATGAAAGCACCTCCGCTTTCTTCACGAGTGGAAGTACAATGTAATAATTTCCCTACTTTGAAAAGGCCAAGCGGCTTTTATTTGAAGAATTTTATTTACTCCTTGATTTACATTTAGCGATTCGTAGTTCTTAAAATTAAAAAAATATCTTTATTTGTCGTAGTTATATTTTGAAAGCATTATTTATTGTATTTTTTTATCTCTGCTTATTTATTAAGAGGTGAGATTGAAAGCGACATAACATAAATTATACTCGAAAATTATTCTTGTCATTTTGATTTTAAGTCAACATTAATTCTCTTCTTAATATGTGTTTTTAGCAGCTGATAATGTGAATAGGGAATTGAATCTTGGGTGAAATTTGTGGTATATTTAAACAATCGGGTGAGAGCTTAGTTAAGATGTTTTGATGAATTAAGTTACATTATATAAAAATTTTGGTGTAAATTTTTTTAGCGGGTGAGCTTAGACCCATAAGCCTGCACTTGCCTCCGTCACGACCATTGTGATAGTTAAATAAGAGCGGAGGAGTAATTTAAAATTTTAAATCTGAAGATTTGAAAGACTCTTGTGTTTATCTCTTTATTTAGTAGGCAGCCTATATCGTTTAGTAATCAGTGTAGGTTTTCCCTATGAAATTTGGGAAAATAGCCGGATCAGTGACGGCGTGCGGGCTGGCATTAGTGACACTACAAAAAAGAATTCATTTGTGACAAATTAAATGTGAGGAATCAAGACTTTGTCACGAGAACTTGACTTTTTGTGACAATTTGTTACTAGAAGATAATAGGAAATAATATCCCCTCCGTTTCCTTAAAAATAAAGTGGGACAAAACATTTAAACACCCACTGATTCGATCTCCATTTCTAATTTCAGCTTCATCCCATGCCCTAAACCCTATTTTGCTTAATAAACAAAAAGTTTTCCAATTTCCGATCAATTATATCATTTTATCGATAGTACAGGCAATGAAAAGCAGAGAGGCGGACGTGCGTCACGTCAAAGTATTATAGGCGACCTCGGCTATTTGAAGATTCTGCCCAAGATGAGATCAGAGCCCATTCTAGGCCCATTACAGAGTCGAATTGCTTTGGCCCAAGTATCCAGAAGATCCGTATTGGTTTAGCTAGTGTCACGTATAAGTTCAGATCATATCCATATCAGCATCATTTTCATATAAAACCTTAAGCGAGACACAATATAAAATAATTTACTAACAGATTTAGAAAATAAGCCCGCTAAAGTATATAAACACCAACATAGAAAGTTCTCAAAACTATAACTTCTGAATATACAAGTTTATATCTCACATCACTTCCCCAAAATATGTCATAATAGTTAGGACATTAAATATTACTACTGAGATCGGCGTCGTTTTAAAGGTTATATTATTATTCGGGTTGGTTGGGACGTTAGAGAGAAATTAATATAACCAAAAAAATCAAACTAATATATTTAGTTTTTTCAGTTTATTATTATTTATTATTATTATCAGCTCTATGTGGTGTCAAAACATTAGTTGTGTGTGCAACAAGGGCTATATAGGTATTAATTAAGGAGATGTGGAGGTAGTTGAAATGGTGAGTAACAAACTGATTCCTGTCTTCCTTTAAAGGGTTTGCACTGCTTTAGGGCATCCTCAAAGATAAGTACAAGACAAGTGGGCCAAGAGGGTGGATTGCATTTAGAACCAATTTGAGGAGATTGTCTTCATGTGTGGAGATACATGGGGCCGCGCGGTTTCGTTATGTGATGAAGCTACCGATCCGGATGGATGTATCGCGTGTTGAGAACACCATAAAAATTACCCCTTATTATGGTGTGAAGCTCGCAATTCGACATCCCTAAAATAAAAGACCATGAGTAGAAATGTTAAAGTAAAGGCAGAAACTTTATATTTTATCAATAGAGAAATATATTTTGGGCCGCCGTTAAAAAAAATTATTTCTTAGAAAAACATTACGGACACTAAAAAAAAACGTTCTGGATCATGCATTGGATACAGAATGACATACATTTCAATTTTCATCACTAAATGCAATATATGTATCTTAGCCACTACAAAACTAACCAGTACAGTACAGTACAGTATACATTACAAATATCAGTATATGTAAACCAGACAAATAGGGATTCAGGAAAGGGCTCAACTTTTGCAATTTATACATCATATATACATGTATATGCGCAACCGCACTAAGTACATACATAAAGATCAACATTTGGACACATGTATACCATGGGAGTGTCAAACAAACAAACAAACAAACAAGGTGGACAGCAGCCAACAAAAGACACCCTCACATATTCATTCATTCATGGGCTAAAATTCTTTATTATTACAACAATAATACTTTGTACATCTAATCTTCAAACCGGCTTGATGCATGCTAATGTCCTATTTCACTTTAAGGATTTGCGAGTTTATACTTTATACCCCACCTGCCCTCCCCCCAAAAACAAAGCCTCTATTCCTATTGAATATGTTTCCACAGTCCTGCAATTTGCTGCTCCTATTAGAACAGTGTAAGTAAACCAAGATAACTTCTAAGGCATTTCAAACAAAAGGAAAAGTGGCCATCCAAATTTGTGTACTAATAAACTATATATATATATATACACCTTATTAGCATACCACAGCACTCCCATCTTCCTTCTTCTTCGAAAGTACCTCAACAATATGGCAAAGCCTCCAGAATCCTAGATTGGACAGCAGCAATTAAGCCACGGCTTTATTTAATATCCCCTGCTTCTTTCCTAATAATTTTGCTCTAAGTTCCAGATTGCCACCATGAACAAGCCAAGCATTCAGCTTTCATATGAATCCAGTAACCAGAAGCAACTACACAAATAGATAACTTAAAAGTTAAGTTACCCGATCATATCATTGTGAAATTCGGCTCTTTTGGCAGCAAGAGCTGGCGAACAAATGCAAATTTCCCTTTGGAGCAGGCGGAGGAATTCTGTGATATTGCTACTATTCGTTATGTCTGTTGCTGCCTCGTTGTTGGTCTCAGCTACAGGCAAAGATGGTGAAGGGAAGGAAGAGCAAGGAGAAAACCATTGAGCATTTTGAAGATCTGATTAAAGCTGGGTCGTAGGTCGGATCCTCGACCCAACATGACTGGATAAAGAAACCGATATCAGGAGGAATATTTTCTGGGATACTAGGCCTTTCTTGCTGCACCATTCAGACAAAACATTATATTCATTAGTACCTCACAAATTAATCGGTAACAAATAACGTGATACATCTACACTACATCACTTGAAAACATACCAGTGGCACAAAGAACACCAAAAATAAGTTTTACATGCAACAAAGTAGTTGCTTTCTCCATGTGCAATCACACAAGTGACGTATCTTAAGCTTTTGTAGAGGCGTAAATCAATAGAAACATCCAAGAATGAAATAGTCCGTAAAATCCATAACACACCAGACCAAAACAAACTCAGGGCACTCGACTCTGTAAAACAATGAAGAAACTGTGACACCAATAAGCGAGATACATCAACTTCATATGCATAAAGTCTCTGAGAGGCTCTCACGTGCATATAGTTAAGGCACCAGATGTAAATGCTTACAGCTAGGTCATATACAAACTACACCTTTCTATTTGAGGCATCACCAGTCGTTTCCAATCTTTCAAACCAGAAACCAGGTTAATATATGATGGAGCCCAGGAAGCGGAAGCAATACATCTTAATGATACCGAACTTCCCACTAAAAATGTAATAAACATCATTGTAATGTAATATAAATAGAAACATGATTTTCACGCACCTTGAAAGCAGCAGCATAAGCAGCCTGCAAATTGGACATACCCTCAAATGGCATGCGGTTTGTCAGTAATTCCCATAGTACAATTCCAAAACTATAGGCGTCAACCTTGTTACTGTAATGCTTCTTATCTCCTAGCACGCAATGTCACAGTGCTGTATAACTGCAATTTTATTTTTAGGTCACTGGCGAAAAGCATTTTCAAGCGAAAAGCCTAACCTAGATGTTAAAGCAACCAGTAGGTTGTAAGTGGATATTTATAGTTAAATGTAATGCTGATGGCAGTGTAAACAGATTTAGCACAAGGCTGGTGGTTAAAGGTTTAAGCCCATCCTACTATCAGGACACTTTTGCTCATGTTGCAAAGATGAACACAACTGGAGTACTTCTTTCCATTGTTGCAAATTTAGACTGGCCACGATACCGTTTAGATGTAAAAATGCCAATCTAAATGGCAATTTGCAGTAAGAAGTGTATATGGAGATACTAACTGAGTTCACTTCACCCGCTATCAGGAACAAAGTATGTAAATTTATGAAAGCTCTCTATGGACTTAAGCAGTCGTCAAGAGGTATAGATTCATCCTGTGTAACACTGAACATACAAGATTCAATAAATGCCCAGGTACAGGAAATAAAGCAAATTTTGATTAAGCTATGGAGATGAAGAAATTTGCAAGCTGTAGAAACAGCTCAAAAAACTGATTTAAGTACATGTCAAACTGAAACTTTTTCTTGGAAAGAACAGAATGTAGGTAAATGTTACTACCATCCACTACCCAGCTCCTTCCCTTGTTTTTGGGCCAGCTGACTGAAACTAGAAAAGTTCTATACAGGCATGAAAGAAGTGTTTCAAAAATGACAATGTCAGCACAAACCTCAGGGGCCATCCAGCGGTATGTCCCGTTTCTGCAATCATCATCTCGGTGAGAGTTTCTTCCCTCATAAGACCAAAATCAGCCAGCTTTATAGATTTCTGATTGGCCGTAAGTAACAAGTTATCTGCATATATAATTTAAGCATTGATTTCTTAATCCAGAAGTGTCATGGGTAGAACTTTAGTAAAAATTCATCTCCCATCCACCATACGAAACCCTGAAAATTAATTTGGAAAACTTACGCGACTCATGAAGCATGGAAGCAGAGCTCAGATTACAGACATGAAACGGAATAGAAATAATAAAACATCAGTATATGCTTTGAGAACAAAAACCAAGACAAAGTTTGCAGTATGAATCAGAGGCTAGCATGATGTTCAATTCAAAGGGATATATTACTTAAGGGCCCTCAGCTTGAGACTAAAGGTCCAATGCTGGGTGGTCAATACTAGCTCCATTAGTCCCATGCTCAAGTTCTTATTTGTTTTCCCCTTTTGGCTTTTGCTTTCCAGTTCCATATTCAATTTTCCTTTGACTGCAGGATGCCAAATAAACTATTAGGTGTTACTATAACATGATCTGGCTCAAGAAACCTAGATTTTGTGGATTACAGATAATTTTGGCCACCCTGATATGCATCATAGCCGACTTCTATAAACAAGTCAAATGCAGAAATCTGAAGTTCAAAAGAAGAGCGTCTCGTGCTATATTCAGTAGAATTGTAAAAAAAAAAATAAATAAATAAATAAGCTGAGCAAACCAAACTGTACCAGGCTTTAAATCTCTATGAATAATTCCATTAGCATGGAGACAGTCCATAGCAGAAGCGATGTCAAGGGCATATTTTATTGCTACGTGAAGATCCAGCTGCTTTGGTGAATGCTGACTAAATACTTCTTCAGTGACATTCCTGTTAACAGCTCTGTCACTATGACCATCAAAGGATCTTACACGCCCCAATAAACTGCCAAAGTCAAATCAACGTTACACATAATCAAAGGTGCAATAAAAACTTTAGAACAAGGTGCAACAGGCGATAGAACTAGGTTAACTTTTATGCAACTGAAAATAGAACACCCACTCTTCCAAAATACAACTCAAATGAAGAATACACAAACCTTGACAAACTTGTCATGCTTAACTTTGCCATCATCATGACCTCACGTGCAAAAGCGGCCTTCTTAAGCGAAGCCCTTTCCTCAGGGTATTCCCATTGTTGAGGACCTTTATAGCTACGATTCGATCTCCATATCTATAAATAGCTGCACACTTACTAACTGAAGAAAAACAAAACATTCGACATGATCTAACAGGCACTGCACATGTATGCTAAAAGGAACTCTACCTCAAGCAGAAACAACATTTTATTGCACAAGCGGTTGATATCAAAAAGAACCAAATACGCTTCTTTCTCTAGCATTCATATACTCTAGAATAGAAACCATTGCAGATGTTACAAACATTAGTTGAAAAATTAAGATTGAACCAGCAAAGTACCAATTTTACAAGGGCACTGAGACAGATACTTAATTTTCTATGACAGGCAGGGGTTAAAGAACAAGAAAAAAACAGACAGGTATAGCATCAAGTAGAAGTACTTGGCAGAACACAAAACACAAGGATGGAGCATCATAACATACCTTCCCTGGTAAACTTTTCCCATATGGCCCCCTCACCTATTTTGTTACCAATAAACAGTTTCTTGGGGTCAACTAACATCCTCTCATCTATAGTTAGTTGTGGAGATGCATAGATGGATCCATTGCGCGAGCTCCCCTCGACTGATTTCCGAGCAGAGCATTCAACAGATTTCCAGTAGAAGAACCCTCAACTGATTTAACTGTTCTGAAGTATACCCCTCCTGACTGCCTGTGTTTTTCCTGCAACTCATGGTTGCATATACAAATTGAGAGAATCAGACTGTTGTTTCATATCAATACTCCCAATCGCAACAATTCACTGATATAATCATCGCTTGAGACTATTATTATTATCTCCAAAACCAATAGTTCATGCAAAACACTGGATGATCATATATCTCTCAACCTTCTCAATTTCTCTGTGTTCTTTTCACAAACAACACACGGACACATACAAAGAGAATAAATTAGATTAACAGGGCCCCAGATGATGAAAGAGGATAAAATTCTAGAAAAGAATTCAACAATACGTCGAAATACAATAACTGTCTAACTAACAAATCACCATCAGGATTTCAACGGAACCCACAGTTTGTTCACATCGAAAGACAAGTTGCAACTAACCTTCTCCAGTGGACTTAGTCAAGGCCATCAATATCATCATCATCATCATCATCAACCAGGAACCAAAAACCAATAAATTATAGTAAACAAAGCACCAAATAAAAAAGAAAAAGAAAAGATAAACGTGGTGCAGATGAAGTAAAGAAGCAAAAACTTGACTTGGCTCTGGAAAAAGTTGCTTGCAGTAGAAACCTTGGAAAACGTGCAAAGGTAAAAAAGTAAAAACCTAAAACGAAGCAAAGGGTCATCAAGCTAAAATATATACTACTAGTATACAAAAGCATGCAACTTGCAGATATTACGACAAGAAAATCATTATCAATCCACTTTTAAAGACACTAATAAAGTACTAATAAGTGTTTAAAGAAGGAAAGTATATCCATCAATGGTCACCTTGAGGAATTGGGACGCCGGACGTAGAAATAGTAAATTAATGAAGGTGGGCGAATAACATTTTAGTTGTTCAAAATTCTTTTTTCCCACCATGCCCCTGCTTTTGTGTTTTTGTTTAGTTTATTACACAGTGTCTGTCGTAAAGGAACTTGGTGGGGCAGACCACGAATGGCAAATGAACACGTGAACATCATTTGATCTACATTTTGTTCAACTTGTCTTGAAAAATCTATTTAAAAAAATAAATGTAACAAAGTTATGATTGTTTTTCTAATAATGTTTTTATCTACATTTTGTTCAACTTGTCTTGAAAAATCTATTTAATAAAAATAAATGTAACAAATGTTGTGTTTGTTTCATAAAGAAAGTTTTTAGGTTTTTTAGCATCGTGTCATTTATTACGATTATAAAATGAATCGAATCTTATTCTGAATAAAAAAATATTAAATCGAAAAAATATTAAATAAATACTCGTTATTTATTTATCGAGCACTTTATTCCTTTTTTACCCGTTATTTTATTCGTTTATTCTACTTTTATTTATGAAATCGTTTCATAATCTATGGAATTTTAAAAAAGCGTCTTAGCTTTACAATAATTCACTTGATAATTCTTAATCTGTTTCTAAAAAAAAGAGGAAAATCTTGGCGGGGATTTCCTACGGTGAGTCTGCAGCGTAGATGTCTTCATGTGCTTGTTGTTTTGTCTCTTACTTGTGGCGCAAATCTGGCGGAAGTCTACAGCAAGTAGAAGTCACCATATCAACCCAAAAAAGCTCAATCATATAAAACAAGCACTTGCCAAAGTTATGGTGTTTTTCTAAAAGTTTTTACCCAGGTGATGTTTGCCAAATTCAATTAGTGGCGGTGTGGATAAAATATTTCCGATGGGGTCGAATAGCGAGTTTGAGCCGTGGCCTTAGAATATGTATTGAGTTCAATAGGTTGAAATTTAAATGGAAAATTAATCTAAAAATTATGCAGAAATAATATCATATACACTTTCAATATTATTAGAAGAGTATCTTAGTAACTTAATAGGAAATTTATATGGAGATCAAGTACCCTCTACCATCTGGATCAACGCCTGTTTAGTGGTCAAGTGAAACATTTCGGATAAAAGTTTTTTAGAGTTCAAGTCATATAATTGTCTTTGTAAACCAATCACAGTCATCTTTTAGGAATGAGCACCTCTAAACATATTGATCTATTACATTTGAGTTATATTTTTAACACCGAAAAACAATTCATTTCAATAAACAACATACTCGATATATATAACCATCTAAAAGATGATCATTAAAGAGCTATTCTGATAAATCATATTTGCCACTTTAAAAGCAGATTCGATAACCGTCTATTTTTAAATATATTTATGGTGACTTAGATAAATTTACCATGTGTCTTTTTTTGAAAGTTGAGTGCCTTTAAAGGCCTCATTTAAGAAAACGTGTCTTTTCCCTTAAGGTTTTAGCTGCTGTGTCAAACAAATAGAAAGCTTTTCAATATAAAAAAGTGTGTATATGACTTTACTTTTCTTCACTTTTCTACAAGCATTCTCCCAAAACCCGATGCGAAGAAGCCCTTGGAACAATGAAATTCTTTTCTATAGCCACCACGGTGATTTTCCACAACCATTCACCCAATTGCTCGATGGCGATCCAAAAATCGTCGAGGTAAGCCCTCTCTCAGCTTAAGCTTGTTATGACCTGGAGCGCTTCAACAATACGAAGAAGCGATGATGGAGGTGATTTGATTTGCTAAATATGCTTGATAATGATCAAAGCTGCTCACGTATCAATGGTTCAGATTGGAATCAGTCTTCGTAGTTCGTTGGGGCGGTTTATATATAGAGGGCTGGGCCACTGGGGTTTTAGGTGGCGTGTGACGTGATTGACATTTGATTGGCGTACTCACTGAGGAAAAAGATTATGATTGAGGTGATCTCATTGATTATAGGAGATAATTATGGTATTCAAATATTAACGTTAAGTGATAAAGATTGAGCCTTTATTAGTCGAGGATTCTATAATAGTTATCTCTGGTTATTAGGTGGGTGAGGAATAGAAAGTAGAGAGCGAACTTTGTTCGAGATAGGTCGGATAGGCCCGGGTCGGCCCCGTAGAGATTGAGAATAATGGCGAGCTCCTACTACCACAAGATTACTGAAGTCTAAAGACCTAGCCCGATCGAGGAGTCGGCGAGATCACGATTGGCCACGAGAAGTTGAGTGCCGACTCTGCCATCGACTCCAGGAAGATCGAGGTGACCCGATCAACTATGGTCGGACACACGAGGATCGGCGGTGACAAAGCGGATGGCGATCCCCACAGGATCGTCTCTCAAAAGTCACAAGTGGTTTTATTTCCTTTGGCGAGTCTTTGAGTCGCCAAAAATGTGCCGCGTGGATGGCGATTTCAGCAGCATCACTCTCAAACAAATTTCTCCAACTAAGTTTTGATGGACTTTTTGCTCTCCGACCACTATAATTGCTCTAACTACATATTTTCTCTTCCATGTATCGACCGACAAACCTAACTCTCAACAAATTTTCCTTCTTTTTCTTCTATTTAACGATTGGAATAATATATTTTATAATTGTGTGTTTCTAACATAAACATTGTATATATTGTACTATAAGAGAAAAAAATGCTGTATGATTTGATTATGCCGACTACTTTTGTCTAAAATGTATCAATATTATGTCATTTTATCCAACCATATTTCCATACAACATTGTATAATCATAGTGTTCTCATAGGGGAAAGTTTTCATTACTAATCTGATTATTATTATTGTTGTTCTTGTTGTTATTTATGATTTCCACAACTTTAAAATGTAAATATGGTCAGTATCAACATTCATTTTGTTATGAGTATGTACAATTTTATGTAGATAATATTTAAGTTTGTTTCATTAATTTATTTTTTTAAACAATTCATAGGTTCATCTAACACGACATATTTCATCTAACGTCTCATATTAATTTTCCACCACATTTTCAACAACTCTCACCGTTTTCTGCCATACATTTCACCGACATCCCAACTCTGACCTATTACATCTCACAACCCGCCACTATAAACACATGTTTGTATATAAACACTATATCACCCTCAAATCATTCAATTTCATAACATCATTACTAACTTCACGGCAACTCTTCTATTTTGATGCGCGACCTTGAGATATTCAAGCTTGTTGTCGATGCGGCTAAAAGCTGAGCCCGAAGCAGCCCTTACGCCTATATCTGCGCTTATAAAGCGAGATTGTGCAAAACACAAGATAGCGTCCAATGAGGCTTAGGCTCAAGTAGTTGGGTGTGAGTCCCTCTGAGTTCGGAGTCCCACCGTGTGTGTAATAGTCCTCTCTAAATGAGAAATTATTGTCAGAATTTATTTTGTCCATAACCCTAGATTTTCCACCACTTCATGTTAGTCTCAGTACAATCTATCGTTCTTTGCGCAATTGGGTAATAGTCACTGTTTTCATGTTAGTCTAGTTACAATCTACAGATTGTACAATTGGATCAGCAGTCCACTAAATGACGAGGTATTGTCGAGATTTTATTTGTCGTAACCTATTTTCCACCACTTCATGTTAGTCATTCATTACAATCTATTGCCTGCACCACAACTTAAAAATGATCTGATGTTATATCGTCTTGACACGCAACCAATATACCGAAGTTGGGGAGAATATATGTAATATTATGTGTTAAAGGTACAAATTTGAAGAGTTTATGTTTTATGGGAAGACATCCAGCGAGGTTGTGCTCGAAGGATGAAAATGAAGATGAGAACGAAGATCAAATATGAGCATGAAGATTAGCGAAGGTCGGATTGGCACCTCGCTTCGATGTCAGCATCCACTATAATAATGACATTAAATGAAGATAGAAAAAGCCTCGGTATGCGAACTCCCGGTGCCCGAGCTGCATAAGCTCGGCCATCTACGACCTCTACTGGTTGGCGGTGCATATGATCACTTTCATGTCGTGCCCGACCTATAATTCGGCCTAAGTCAGCCTCTCGATTACACCAGCCTCTTACATACGCACTAAATCGGATAAATAAGGAAGAATCATAAATCATAAAGTCTCTATCTTTGGCATTCTAATATGCTCATAATTATCACAAAATCAGGAGATCAAATCATCATTATCTTTTCCTTGAGGAACATGAAATTAGAGTCCTGTAAAACCATGGCCCCTGCATAGCGTTGAGGCACAAGCCTACATATAAACCATCCTAGAAACTACGAAGACTTGATTCCAATTTAATCGTTGGATCGT